>LPNX010028153.1:496656-537596 GCA_001517045.1 Pseudotsuga menziesii
GATGGAAAGGTCAAAGTGCTGAAGATGATGTTGCTGATGGAAAGGTCAAAGTGCTAAAGATGATGTTGTTGATCGAAAGGTCAAAGTGCTGAAGATGATGTTGCGGATCGAAAGGTCAAAGTGCTGAAGATGATGTTGCTGATCGAAAGGTCAAAGTGCTGAAGATGTTGTTGATCGAAGCAGTCAAAGTATTAATGATGATGAGGACTGAAGATTGAAGATGAAGACTACATAATGTTGAAAAGCTTCCAATGATTTATAGATGTATTACCCTAATGATGTTGATGATGTCTTCTATCTCTCTCCTACTATTGTTGTTGTTGATGTTGTTGTAGAATACCCTTCTTGTTAAGGGGGAGTGTTGAAATATTGTAACTTCGAAGAATATTCTATATGCATCTTTTGTGGTCCCCGATGGTCCTACAGGGAGAACCACTTGTATTATCTTGTACCCCGATGCTTCTAATCGGAAGAACTAATAAGAGTCATGAGGTTGTCCCCTCTAATTGTAAAGGTGGGTCATTAGCACCCCAGTGTGGTTACTTGAGCCTACATGTGTAACTTGAGCCTACATGATTAACTCGAGCCTACATGTCGGATGAGTTAATTGAAGTGAACGGATGAATATAAATAGAGGTGTAGCTCTCCTCATTTGAGCACACACTCTCACTTGTGTAGCGCATTAGTGGAGAAGAGAAGTAGCTGGAGAAGGAGGAGGATCAGGTTTTGATCTCCTTGCTGGTTTTATCTTTTGGGGCATCTATATTGAGGAAGCTTTTGCTGGGTTTTTCCCTTTAGGGTTTTCCCAGGACAAATCTTTGTGTTCATTTTGTATGGTTGTGCTTGTCTATCTTTCAGTGATCCTGTTTATATGCTTTTGTTATGAAAATGAAATGAAATACTGATGTCTTAGCTAAGCATATGAAAAGTTAACATGGGCAAGCATGGCTACCACAGGACCATACATGGATGGGAGCCTGAGACTCATCAGCCAGTAGAACGGAACAAGTTTATGAAGCATTCTGGTACTTATGTACTTATATATACAGAGATCTCCTCTTCCACCTAGAAGGATTAAGGAATCCCAGAGAATCCTAGGAGAAGCTTGATAGCTTGTTTAACAAACAATATGAGATTCGAGGATACCTTCTAGACAATGAGTTGGTATCTTTACATCCCAGCAGTTTCGAGATTATTGAGCAATTCTTTACTAAATTCAAGTCTTTGGTACTTCAATGTAGACAGTGTGGAATAGAGTGGAAGGATGAGCAAAATGTCCTTTCCATACCCAGCAAAGTAGGCTGTAAGTATTATGTATTTGTTTCCATATTTCATTCCAAGCGGGAAAGCTTTCATGATTGGAAATTTCCTTCATTAGATTCTTTTTCTCAGTCCTTAATCAAGGAGCAAGACAAGTTAATTCGAATGGGAGTCATCAAGATCTCCAAAGATCAAGCTCTCCTAGTTACTGACTCTTCCAAAGCGCAAGCAAAAGGGAAATCAAAGAAGAAGGAGCCAAAAGCAGCTAATTCGAAGCCTAAACAGAATCAACAAACTTTCGAAGGAGCCTCCGGCTCTAAGAGGAAAAAGAAAAAGTGTCCCTACTGTATGAAGGCTTTTCATCAAGAAGACTCGTGCATGGAGAAGACCCTCAACCAGATGAAAGCTCTATGTGTACAGAACAATATTTCCCTTCCACAAAGAGTAGTAATGTCAGATGATGAAGAGTAGACTGAAGAAGATGAGATATGCTTTCATGCAAGCCTCTCTTCATCGAAGGCTTATGTGATAGATTGTGGAGCATCCAACCACATGGTTGCTTCTAGGGAATCCTTCATCACCTTCCCTCTACCAAGAGGACCTAGCAGTCATATGGGAGATGACTCTAAATTCCCAGATGTTGAGAGAGGTTCAGATAAAATTCAGCATGATGATTTCATGCCCTCTCCTACAAAAATGCAAATTGTTGAAGATGAAGAAGAAGCAGATTTTTCCCTACAGTCAATTCGAATGGAAGAAAGTCTCCTTGAAGAGACTCCTTCTCCTGCTACTCCAGAAGTGTATGAGATCCCTGATATCTCACCTCCTCACATGGCTGATCCAGAAGAAGACATTTGAATCTCTATTTGTGAAGAAAAACACTCTTCCTAGTCTTTGAAAAAATTCTCCAGTAATTCTTTCAATTTTGAGCATAGTTTACCGGTGACTGTTTCAGAAACGGTAGAGGAATTTGATTTCTCTATCTATAATGATGTTGTTGGTGTGCATATAAGTAATACCATTGATATTCTAAAAATAATATGAGATTATAAGAGTGATCCATTCACTCTCATTAATCTAGAGCTTCCAGTAAATTCCTACAGGATTGCATGCACTGAAAATGAGAATTTTGAAGGAGAAAATTGTGCATCTATTGTCTTGGTGGAGCAAAGTTTTGGATCTGATATGAATCTTTTTGGATCTGATTTATTTTCTTATATGATAATATGTGGTTCAAGTTTCAATATTCAAGAGCTTTCAGTATTGATTATAACTGGTTTCATCAATTTTGGTGTGACAAATCAAGCACCGCAAGTCTCTTTCAATTCTGTTGTTGAGGATTCAATGTTAGTTCTTTCTTATGAATTTTCTGATATCAGATTTTGTGAATTATTGGATATGTCTGAAGCTATATCAGATTATGGAGCTCAAGCATTCGCTCTCCACAGTCCCAGGGCTTCTCTACCTTTGGTCACATGCTCATCTCCTCACATAACTAGTAAAGAGGGAGACATGTTGCATCTGCCTGGACACTTGCTCTTAACACTTGGGGCTGAGTTTACCACCCATGCTTTGTAGTTAAAGGCTGACATATATGAGGTTCTTGGGTGTTCCTCGCAGGATTTGAATTCTCAAGAAATTTTACTCTCTCTTCAATTGATTTCAGCTGCTCTACATGGGTCCAGTTTTCATCGTACAACTGTTTATATTTCTGATTCAGTTGAGTACGTTGTTCTTCTTCCAAAGATAAAGATTCCTACAGAAATAAGCATTTTGTTTGGATTCATGGGTTCACCTACACAGAAGAACCAAGATATTGTTGCTGCAGCAAAAAATTTCACAAGTTTTTTCAAAATTTGTATTTCTGCTTATTTTGAGGGGGGGGGTGTTCCCATGAGGTTTTCCCCTATATCCTCGGTTGTATTAAGTATGATTATTTATTTTATATTGTATTTGGGTGACCTATGGTCTTGTTACTAGGGCCCACAGTTGTCCAAATTAGGATTCAGGGGGGTGTTAAGATTATTAATCCTCCCTTGATCATACTGTCTATTAGATTAATTTTGCCTAACTTAGGAACCTTAATTAATTAATTGGGTCCACTAGTACAATTGGGTCCACTTGGCCTAATGGGGCCACATGTACCAGTCACTAGGGTGTGGGGAAAACTGCTAGAGGTTAACTGCCACTTACTGCATGTGCATGCATCAGTTTGGGCGCCTCCTAGACCAATCCCTACATTTTAAGAGCCAGTGGGAGCCTTGACACCAACCTACTTCAGTTAGTTGGAGTTAGTACTAGTTAGTCTCAATCAACCCCCATTTACTTTCAGTTAGTTCACAAACAGTTAGCTATCGCATGTCTTGCATGGATAACGCATGGATGCATGTGGAGTAGGTTCCTTTGCCCACCTACCACACTCAGTTGCACTGGGTTAACTAGCTGTCACTGATTTTTTGAGTTGTTGGACATTTGGGAGTTGCTCTGTTGGACTCCAATATTGATTGAGAGACCATGAGTTAGAGATTCAGTTAGATACAATCATATCCACTTGGGAGATTCGATACCCCATGCATTCAAATTCTTTCCTATGTAAACTATTGTAACATCGGATATTATTATTGTGAATGATGTTGTAAATTCCTGAGCAATACTTGTCTGTTTCCTGTGTGGTTTGTTTTGTTCAGTTTGTATCTTCATTCTCCACTCTTTTGTTGCAAACTTTATTAGAACTATCTGCTTAAAGATCTAATTGGCATTCAAATTCTAATATTAATGGTGTTTTCACATGTTACAAACATAACATAGTAATTGATAAACTGAACAATTACACAACAAGATCAATTGAAACAACTATATGTTGATTTCAGATTGACAAAACTTTTGTCAAATTAACAAAGATTTATGTTTCACCACATACAACACCTCGATAACTTTATTCCTTTTTGCATAGTATGCTAAAATATGTTCATCAAAATGAGCATATTGTAATTATTGGTGATTTCATATTTGACATGTTCCAAAGCAAGAATGCACAAAAAAAACTTCGCTCATTCATGGATAATCATAAGTTAAAGCTACTCCCAACAAAATCAATAACCTATGTCGGCTCTTTGCTTAACCATTTTTGGATAACTTTGCCACCAAGCAACATCCGATTTCATATCTCTGAAGCTTTTTGGACAAATTATAAAATCATCTACCTTTCAATTCCTCTGACAACATTTGCAGGTAACCATTCCTAATACAAATTTTCTGGTTTCATGAACTTTTATAGTTACATGATGCTAAACACATAATTTTGCATCCATTGATATGAACATGCTCATTTGATCCTTTTGAAATAAGCACAACCAAATCCTCTCACTATTGGTGAACTTATTGATAAAACAATTCAACACTCATGACATTGACATGTACATGCTTTCCTTTCTATTAACCTTAACTATTTTGATGCATATTGTGTTTCTTGCATATGTCAATATTTAAACTAATGAATAAAGACATTCCACAAACTAGCATCTCCAACTATTGCACTTGTAATTGTTTTATGTCTGCCATAATTTGGCTTATGTGGAAAGTGAAGTCAAATGATTTCCCAGACAATAGAAATTCATAACAGGTGCTTGAATTATCTTTAGTTCCTATTCAAATTAAAGGCCCGCAATTACAATCACATTCTCAAGGTGGCTTCCGATAACAAATATAGCAACAAGTCTCAAATTAAAATGCCACAGACAGCATATCAAGAAATAAAAATGTAATAATATTTTCATATCTTAACAATTTTATAATGTTCCATACCAACAAAACCAATGACTCATTGTAGCAGTCTTGTGTTTTGCTATTAATATGTTTCATGTCATTTGCTCTAGGATTTAACAAGCTACACAACCACCATACTCTATTGTACAACTTTATTATACAACATACACAAATGTTTTTGAAGGGGACATATTGGTCTTGTATGGATTTGCACAAAACAAAAATCCAAATTCACCTAGTAAAGCACAATTGATTCATAATAGCTTGGTGGGTAAATAGGGCAGTTAACAATAAAAGTCAACATCAACAACTATCTATTATATCGCTTCATTGACAATTTCTCTCTTGGTACCAGTATTTGAAATTCAAATGTTGGAATATAGAACAAGGGGCTGTATCGTAGAGGTGATGCAAAGTATTGCATTCTACTACAGGGAAAAAGTTCATTGAAAAAATACCACAAGTTTTCCAATAGCATAGGATGCCACCAGAAATGACTATATATGGGCTCTCCAACTCAATAAACACTTACTCTATTGGTTTAATTGCAACAATTGTCATTGTTTGCACCAAAATAATAGGAACAATGAACTAAACATCACGAACATAGACAAAATAATGATACAACAATGGTATGTTTTTGGTCAATTTCAATTTTTTATTTTCTTTTTAGATACATTTGTAAAACAAATTTTGATTATTTTCCTGTTTTACGACTAATTAGTTGCAAAAAATTATTTTGATTGCAGGTGCATTTGAATGAATGCTACAAGAATATTTTTTCCAATATATCAGAAGAATTAACCTTAAGAATTGCGCCAATCTACTAGTTAAAAAATGTTATCTGAAATGGCTCAAGAGGATCTTAGCTATTGCGATTTTCTTTATCAACATTTGTTGATGTATTGAATGATGAATGTGCAAAAGCACATCTTATCTCTTTTATACAGTCAAAGACCCATACAAATTCCTACCTATCGCTTTACTCAATTCATTTGAATCAATTTTAACATATTTGCTATTATTTTTACGGTTCTTTCTCGGTCTTGCATAAAATTTTATGAAAAAATGAAGCAAAATTCCTTTCAATAGATGTAATGAAACACATATTTAGCTTAATCCTTTCCTATTTTCATACAATGCTTGATTTTGTACATATTTTTTCCTTGAATATCTCCACTTGCAAGCTTTTCAAGGTGGAAAATATTTAATTTATCACTAATGAAATCTAATTATTGTTTCTAATAAAACACGTAAAACAAACGACTCTACAACTGTTCAAGTAAAAATATATGGTCTAGTTAATCGTGAAATTCAATGCACTAAATTGGGTTTACTCTTTCTTTTTTCTTTGCTTGTGTCAATAGCACCATACAACTTGAAATTGGCAATGGAAAGAAGCTTTAAATGATCCCGTTATAAAGAAACAAACCATGCTTTAGCATTTTTTATTTTTCCACAATGCTTTCTATCTTTATTTCTTATCAAGCAAACGTATATGCACTGTGCTTCTTATCATTTCTCAAAATATTAAGAATTGCAAAAAATGCATTTCCTTTGTGCAGGTTCAAGGAGTCTTAAAGGAAAAAAAGTGTCTTTTCACCCCCATTTCAAAGACACTGCAATAATTACAAGGAACCCATGCTTCACAAGTCATCTCATTACACAACCTACAAACAAACAACATCATACAAATATGAGTGCCACATAGAATGGATTGTGGAGAAAGAAGATGGAATGATTAAATGCACATTGCATATGCCAGAGCTGCAGCAATGTTATCCAACAGTTGCAACAATTTCTTACAAACACTACACCAAGAGCATCTCATCGACAACCTTCCATTTGCGTGGACTACGGACCCTATTTCCATTCAGAGTAGATGACATTGTCACTAAAACCAAGAATCCTTAGTCACCAAATATGTGGTCGATTTTTAATTATGCATATCTAGCAACAAAAAACAGAAAACCAAAGTTATTGGAAAAATCACACACACACACACACACACACACACACACACACACACACACACACATATATATATATCCAGAGAAAAAAGCGTAATTTAGTTCATAAGTAATCCAAATACATATTGCAGAAAGGCTCTTTCTAGCCCTTTCATGTATATGGCTTGTTAGCCATTCTGTCAAAAGAGAGAAAAATAAATAGGTTTTTCACCTCAAGTGTAATGTTTCCAAAAATAAAATAAAAAATATGTCTACTCTCATTAGAGAGCCCTAAGTCATTTGCAGAAAATAGCAAAAAGTATTTCCATATCTTCAGATAAACTTCACATTTTCATGTCTTGTAACTGTCTTGTTCAAAAAAGCAGAGAGAGTGTTCTAACTGGCCATGATTGTTCGTTTATGCTTAGATCTGTTCCAAGCCTTCAATGAAAGGCTTGTGATAAAAGTCATGAAAAGTGTCATTTTCATATTATGTGGTCTTTCAATGGCCAAGTGCAAGATTTAGCCCTGATTTTGAGAGTTGGTCAACTGTTGAATTTCCCTCCCTGTAGACATGTCGACAGGGGAATTAGTCAAACTCGTCCAAAATTTGTTGAGTATCTGTAAGCACAGTATTTAAACATACATTGTGGCAAATTTGTATTTTATTTATCCAATTGATGACTATAATTGAGTCACCAAAGATTTGAATATGTGCACATTCCCTTTCTCTTGCAAAAATGAGTAGTAATTTCAGGGTGAGGAGTTTTGCATAGTTATTTTTCCCCTGACCCAGGCCCATTTGAAGTTGGAAGGAGTGGGTTTCAGAAATATAAAGAACTGTTCCCCCCCAACCCCTCGCTCGCATATTCCTTCTTTTGAGGCCCCATCAAAATATGCCCAAGGTATTTGTCTATTTATGGCTTCCTCACTAATAGTTCGGGGTACCAACGAGTTTGTTTTCCTCAGGGAAGTAAGAGAGGACGTCTATCCTGGTTCGAGCAGTACGCTTAGGGATGGATGACTTGTCTTGAAATATTGATTTCTTTCTTGCCATCCAGGTGCCCCATATCATCAGAAGTGGGAGAGCATGAAATCTATCCACTATTGGTAGGTTGAGCCGGTTTTTCCAAGAATCTTCTACTGTGGCTTTGATTAATTCCATCGAAAGATTGGTGATTAAAGAGATATCATTCTAGGATTTTCTTATAAAAGGTCATTCTAGAAATAAGCGTTGAAGATTTTTTTTGTTTTGCATACAGAGTACGCACCACCCTAGACCTTCAACGCTCTTGTTTTTCATTCAGTCCCAAGTGGGGACTTTCTTTGCAAGAACACACCACATGAAAATCTTGGATTTTAAAGGACAATGCATTTTCCAAACTTTTTCCCACCACTATATTTGTTTTTTGTCGTGGTCATTTTTGCTAACTATTTGTAACTTGGTTTCAGAGTATACCTGCCATGTGGAGCAGGGAACCAAATAAGCTCATCCTGCTTTTTAGTGATTATAACATGGGAGCGTTTGAGCGTTAAGACATAATCCTTCCATATGGGTCCCAACAAATTGTTAAAGCCTAGTTCTTCTTCACTTTTCCACGCCTGATTCCAGATTATGGAAGTTGTTTAATTCATTATTTGATTTAAATGAAAAAAGACCTACTCATTTAGAACCTGAAAGAGGTTTGGGGTAGTATATTCCTGTTTTGACAGCCCATCCAGAGGTTGGATCCAATACGCACTTGGTTTCCACGACCCACTTTCCAAACCAGTATATTTTCAATTATTGGGAGGTAGAGCAGAATTTCCTTCCAAGTTGTTGAAACTACCTTTTTATTCGTTGTCAGATTCTTGAGCCAATATTTAATAGAATCCAGAGTTATGTATTTTTTGTTCACCACTTTGGTCCAAAGATTTTTCGTGGATAGAAGCTTCCATCCCAATTTAGCAACCAATGATTTGGAAAAAAGGCGAACATGCTTTAGTCCCCACCCTCCTTGAGATTTTGGTTTTGCTAGGCTTTCCCAATTTACCCAAAGCGTGACAAGAGAGTCGGAGTTGCCTGACCAAAGAAATTTGTAGCAAGTTTTTCTTTCTTTTTTTCCAGGATTCCTTTATGGATCCATGCAAGTGACATCCAGTATACTGGGATTGCTTCTAGAACTAATTTTATGAGTACCAATCTTCCAGCTCTAGAGAGCCATCGGTGACTCCAGATTTTTAGCCTTTTCTCTAGCTTTGCAATTAGACATCCCCAGTCAATTTTATTGTAACCATTGGGTTTTAAGTAGAATCCTAGATATTTAAGGCCTGTGTTGAGTTGTTTGTTTTCGAAGGGAAATATGGGCATATCGATGTTCCTCGGATTTGTCTAGGAGGGAGGTGATGAGAGATGATTTTTGTGCATTTATTACCATACTCATCGCCTTTTCAAATAGCTTTAGAGTGTTTTCCAAATTTTCAACGTCCCTTATAGTATCCTCACAAAAGATAAAGATGCCATCTACAAAAAGCAGGTGAGTGAGCATGAGATTATGTGAGATAGCCATGCCTTTAAAGGATCCTTGTCTTTTGTCATGAGCAATGGCTCGTCTCAACCCTTATGCCACCAGGAGAAAATGAAGAGGTGAGAGGGGGCATCCCTGTCACAGCCCTATCTCAACCCCAAAAAAATTGATGTAGAGCCATTTATGAGGACTGCAAAGGAGGTTGTGGTGATGCAACTTATGATCCATTTTTTGAAATTGTAGTCAAAGCCTAGGTGGGTCAAGAGAATCCTCAGGTAGAGCCAACTTAACCTACCGAAGGCTTTTGAGAGATCAATTTCGAGAATATCTCCTTTGTTCCAAGTAGTTTTTTGAGAGTGTATGCCTTCCTAAGCTACTCCAATTGCATCATGTATCTTCCTTCCCTCTAGAAATCCAAACTGTTCATGTGATATGACATTTGACATAATATTTTCAGCCTTCTTGCTATTATCTTTGCCACCACCTTGTATGTCACATTGCACAACGAGATCAGCCTATATTCATACAATGTAGAGGGATTATCTATTTTTGGAATCAAATCAATAAAGGTGGCATTTAGGGGGGGGTGCATATTCCCCCCTTTAAGGGATTCTTCAACAAGGTGGAGGGGTTCAGGCCCTATAGTCTCATAGTGTGCTAGAAAGAACTCAATAATCCAACCATCTGGGTCAAGAATCTTATCCTTCTTGAAGATATGGAGTGTTTCCTTGAGTTCATCCTCTGAGACTTCCTCCATGAGTTCTTGATTGTCTTATGGGGTTATGAATCCAAGAAAAAATTGGGAGAGGCGAATGATCTCATCCAGGTTTGTTCTGTTATTTTATGTGTAAAGTCTCTTGAAGTGAGCAGTTCCTAAGGATGTCAATCCTTCGAAGGAGGTAATGACCTCGTTGTCTTAATTTCTTAGATTCCATATGGTATTCTATGATTTCCTCCCTTTTGCATATGCTTGGAATATTTTTTTGTTTTCATCCCCACTTTCAAGCTAAATCACCCTACTCTTCAATCTCCAGACCTCCTCCTGTCCAAAAGGAGTTTTCTTCTTTTATTCTCCAGAATTTCCATCTGAGTCTTGGATTCCAGAGTGAGGTATCCCCATCCTTATGAGTCCCGAAGTAGTGCGATTTCCCTTTCTATTTGATTGCGCTCTTGCTAATCCCTTTCTTTTTATTTGAAGGCACACTCCTTGATTTCCTTTTTTATCTAAGAAAGTTTTTTTACAAAGTGAGGTGCTTCAAAAGTTCTCGCTTCGGCGTGGTATGGGGTCCAATTTGTTTTATGAATTTCCATCTGAGTCTTCGATTCCAGAGTGAGGTATTCCCATCCTTATGAGTCCCAAAGTAGTGCAATTTCCCTTTTTGTTTGATTGAGATCTTGCTCGTCCCTTTCTTTTTTTTGAAGGCCACTCCTTGATTTTCCTTTTTACCTAAGAATTCTTTTTTGCAAAGTGAGGTGCTTCAAAAGTTCTAGCTTCGGCGTGGTATGGGGTCCAATTTTTTTTTATGATATCTAAATCTTCTTCCTCCTTCAACCAAGCAACACAGAATTTGAATGGGTTGGGGGGCTTTGTCGAGGCTCCTAGGATTTCCAGGCATATTGGAGAGCGATCAAATTCTCCTCCTATCTCCACCCATTGCCTAAAATGTAGGTTTTCCTCGAATAAGCCCTCCTTTACCAGAAAACAATCCAATATTTTCGCAACTCATCCTTCCCCCGCTCTTTTGTTTGACCAGGTGCGCTTCACTTTGGCAGGGTTAATATCAATCAAGTGAAGCTATATAAGAAGTATTTCAAAGTAATCTAAAAGAGGGTCACTTCTTGAGTTTGGCCCCCAATTTTCAAAATTCCCCAATGTAAAGTTCAGGTCACCTCCCATAATTATATTTTCATTCCTAAGAAAAGGCTTATATTTTAGCCTATTCCAGAAAGTAATCCTCTCATTGTAAGGGCCATAAATGTTTAAAATTGTGAAGGAGTTGTTAAGTCCTACACGAAAGAACTCAGCCCCAAGCACTGAGTCAAATCCCCAGATGTTGTTTATGTTCATCACCCCTAGGTTTTAGCCTATTGCTAGTCCCCCTGAGTCCCCCTTGTACTGATTGCATGAAAATCGAAATGTCAAGAAGAGAGAGACTTCCTCTTCCAGTCCCATGGTTTATTGGAATCAAGATGATATCAGGCTATTGTAGTGTTAACAGCCTTTTTAGTGCATTTTTTGGGTTTACTTTCCAAACCCCTGTTGTATAAAGAAAGCACCTTCATTGGGAAAACCTTCCCGTGGCCCTCGCTGCTCTAAGCACCCCGAATATATATTTTTGTTTTCCATCTACTACATCTTTAAGTGCTTTGTTCTAAGCAGAAGAGAGGTGTGTTGGTCTGCCCCTGCATTTCCCCTTTTGAGTGTTCAGAGTGTTTCTCTCGAGGCTTTGACTTTGTGGGGTGGGAGCTGTGAGGCCTGGGATGTCCCTGGATCTTGAACACGGATGGATTGAGTTTCCATCGAGGAGGAAGGGTTGTCCTTGCTAGTTTGGTTCGGGGGGGGATGACAGGTTTTGGAGGGGGTTTGATTGTGGTAGGGGGATCTGGGGTTTAGGAAGTGGCCGAGGAGAAATGTGTTGTGAAAAGACAGGAGTGATGTTTCCTGGGATAGGGAAGTGTTGTGAATCAACAGATAAAGAAAACAAGGAAGCTTCTGAATCATAAATAGGGGGAGAGAAACAAAAACCTTACCCAGAGTATGAGTGACTTTTGGAGCTTTTGTACCTTGCACGTTGACCACCTTCTCTCTCTCCTCAAAGCTTTGGACATGATCCACTCTTGGGTTCTAAATATGTGGTTCCACCTGGTTCAATATTTTAAATCTTTCTTGGTTTTCCTTTGGAGCATGAACTAAAGAGGGTGTTTTTGATACCCTATCTCGATATTTTTCGCTACCTTAGGCCTTCCCTTCATTTTCCACCAATCTCTTTCTAGATCTTTTAAGTGCATTTTTAAAAGTGAGTTGGCATTGTTTTTCCATGTGTCAATACTTATGACATATGTTACATCAGAAGGGTATACCTTCATAATCGAGCTTATGCTTGCGATTAACTTGTCCCCATATAAAGTTCAATTCCTCTCGAATACCGGTCCTAATGTTTAGAGATACCATAATTCTTGCCACCGACATTCTTCCTGTTTGAGAGAAGGTCATGTTTACATCAAGAAAATATCCTAATGCATTCCCAATGTCTTTGAAAGAGTTCAAATTCCAAAACTCCCATGGCATATCGGGTAGTCGGACCCATATCGAGATTACGTCAAATTTCTTTATGTCTACATCGAACATCGGCGTCTAGTTTTTGAAGAAGATGGGTGTGGAGCTAAAAATCCAGTGTTTCTGAAGAATTTTGCTCAATCCTCCTTGCACTTGAGTTTAAAGTTGAACTATCCCTTGAAGATAACTAGGGTTTTGGGCATGTAATTCAAAAAACCCCACCAGTTTTCCCTAGCCCAATTTTCTAAAAGTTCCCTACTGGGATATTTCCCTTTGGCACGCCCCACTACCGTTGTCTCTGCCATTTTGAGTAACTGGGGGACCGAGATGTTTTTTCCACAGATAAGGTTGAGAGGCTTTTTTGTGTTCTTAATAATCTTGCTTCTTTTTCATATTTGTGCGTATCCCTCCGATGAGTTGCGAGTCTTCACTACAGGTCCCAACTTTGAGTCTTCCTTTGTGAGGCATTTTGGCCCTTTTTGATTTGAGAGTTGTAGGAAGGAGGCTATAAAGCCCTCTGGGATTTGAGTCATGAGTTCCTCTAGTCAATCTTGCTGTTGAGTGGTATGCCTTAGTGCTTCTGTGAACGGCCACTCGAAATATGCCAAATCCGATCCCATAATTAACCATCTTCATTCCAGAGCATTCCTAGATCGTCTATTTGAGCTAGCCACTCCTCTGCAGGCAAAAATAGCTCTTAGCCAAGATGTTGGTCGATATATATATATATATATATATCATTTGCAAATTGCAGATAACTTTCCCAAAACATAGAGATATATATCTTTGGATCTATTTTGGTTTTGTTGGCTTGGAAACTGTGACATGATCCATTTTGCATCGAGACAAAGTTTCTTGGAATCATTGTCTCTCTTCTTTTGTTTTTAGTAATTGAGATTACATGGTGTTTTTAATTCAGTATATGTTATAGAATTGAACTTGCATGGTGGTCTATATACACAATTGTTGTGATGAAGGTTACCCAACATAAAGAATTATGTTTAGAAACTTTGCCATGAATACTTGTATAATGGAATTTTTATGTGGGGATCTATCATCTAAAATGATTTTGTGAATACTATAACGTTTCATCCAATGTTTGAGAGCCAACTTAGCACTTTTCTATTTGCTAACATCAAGGGTAACTCTTGAATTGAATTGATTTCATTTGAAGAGAAGGAGTTAGATTAAATAAATAGGCGGTGACCTTTGGCTTTTCACTTTCCAAAGGTGTGTGTCCTTTCATCTTCATAACTAAATATGATCTGTTATTTTTTTACAGTTTTCATGAGGATAATAATCTTGAAGGATTAGTATCAAACATTCCCACCTTTGATTCGAGGGAGTGTTTGTGAGTCCAAGCATATTTTTGAACTTTTCAAGCTTTTCTCTTCCAAGTGCTTTAGTGAAGATGTATGCAATTAGTTCATTCATGGAACAATGTATTTAGTCAAATTTCTTGGCCTATGCATGATGTTGAATCAGATGGTACATCATTTTGATGTGTTTGGTTCGATCATGGAATCTAAGATTCTTTTCCAACTCAATTGTAGAAGTATTGCTTATCATTAAGTAAGGAAATTCTCTTGTTTCTCCTACAAATATTCGAGTATTTGCTTAAGCCACACAATATCCTTCATCGCTTTCGTAACAACCATATATTATGCCTTTATCATCGAATCTATTGGAATTGACTATTTGTGTGATCTATAGGATATAGTCGTTGATCCAAGACTCATAAAGTAGCATGAAGTAGACACTCATGTCTCTTTGTCACCATCAAAGTTTGAATTGGAGCACCCAACAAGTTTGAATTCATCCACCTTATAATACTTGAGTCCAAATTCTCGAGTCCCCTTCAAGTATCTTAGAACTCTTTTGGTATCAAACCAATGTGCTTCATAAGGTTTTTGCATGAACCTTGAAAGGATCCTAACAACAAATGAAATATCTAGTCAGGTGGTGGTAAGGTAGATAAGGATTCCCACAACCTATATGTACTTGGCTGCATCCTCAAATTATTTTCCTTCATTTAATGTGACCTTTGAATTTTTTTCCATTAGAGTTGAAAGAGGGTTGCATTATGTCATGAAAAATCTGTTCAACTGTTCTCCAACGTACTTCTTATAGGAGATGAATATGTACCTAGGATGTTGAGTTACTTCAATTCCCAAGTAGTAATGAAGGTGTCCCAAATATGTCATCTCAAATCCCTTCTTCAATTATTTCTTTATGGATGCAATATAACTTTCATTGTTCCTTGTCATCAAAAGATCATCTACATACATCGCAAGATACACAACAAATCTTCCAACTTTCTTTACAAACAATGTTGCATCATCAAGATTAAAAATGTTTGAAATTTAACTTTAGAATATGCTCTTAGATTTCCATACCATGACCAAGGCACTTATTTTGGGCCATACAATGGTTTAATGAGCTTACATATTTTTTGTCCTTTCCCTGTCACAACAAAGCCTTCTGGTTGAGACATGAAGACGTCCTCTTTCAAGTCTCCATTGAAGAAAGTAATATTCACATCCATATGATGAATTTTCCACCCATTATGTGCAACCAAAGATAATAAGGCATGGATGGTAACCCATTTTGCAATGGGGAAGAAAGTATCTTCATAGTCAATGCCTTCCTTCTATGCATACACTTTCATCACATGCCTCGCTTTGTGCTTGTCAAGTGAGTCATCTAATATGTACTTGTTCATGTAATCCCACTCGCATCCAATTGGTTTGGTTCCAAATGGGTGCTCTGCCAACTTCCAAGTTCCATTCTTCATGAGAGCATCATCCTCGTTCTGCATGGCTTCTTTCCACTCATCACGAGTAGCAGTTTATTCAAAGGAATTTAGTTAAAGCTTAACAGATAAATTCAATTCACAATCATATGATACATCCGTATCTTCTACATCACTCGAGTTTGAATTATCTACATCTCCTTCATCTTCTTGTCTTCTTGAACTTTTGGTTCCAATCATTCCAAGTTCATCAGGACAGACACTTTCAAGTGTCTCATGACTCATTTTGGCACTTTGTGTGAGGGTCCAGGTTTCTCAAGATCTAGTCTTCCAAATATCTTAATCACATCATCCAGTTGATCCTCCTATTACGGTGAAGTGGGAGGAACTTTTTCTTCATGAGTTTCTTCATGAGGGGGTGATGATGATGCAAAAGGAGATTCCAAATATTGATAAAAAATAGCCCCCCCTTTTCAAGATGTGGAATCTCATTATCAACTTCATGAATGGTATTTACATGGGTAAAATCTTCCAATGATCAAGACTCTTCTCAATAGACTTGTATTTTTTATTCATTTCAAGAAAAATGACATCTCAAGAAAAATGACATCTCAAGAAAGACTAAATTTTTTGTTTACCTCATCATAAAGACAATATGTCTTGGTGGTTACTACCCCAAGAAAATTCATCTCTGACTCCATGCACCAAGCTTGTTTCTTTGTTCCTTTGGTATCAAGGCATAACCAATGGAACCAAAGACCTTGAGATGCCTCATCGAAGGGATGTAACCATATCACACTTTGTATGGAGTCTTGTTTGCAAGAGCATGAGTTGGACTTTTGCTTCTCAATTAATGTATAAATAGAATTGCATTAGCCTAGAACATCAAATTTGCATTCCTGAAAAACACCATGGAATAAACCATATTCAAAAGAGTCATGTTCATTCTTTCTATCACAACATTATGTTGAGGATTGTATGGGATTGTGGTTTGATTCCTAATCCCATGTTGTCTAAGATTTGCTTCAAAATTGTAATATGTATATTCTCCTCCATTATCAATACAAAGGGAACCAATATGCAATTGTGTTTCATTTTCAATCCATAAATGAGAGTTCTTAAATGTTTCAAGGGCTTGAGATTTGTCTTTCAACAAATACACTCAACACATCCCGGTGTAGTCATGTATAAAGTCATGATATACTTGTTACCATTCGTAGAAACAATAAGCATAGGGACACACAAATATGAGTGAATCAATTTTAGTTTTCTACACGCTTTGTAATTGGAATCATGGAAAGCTTGCTTACTGTGTTTTCCAAGGAAACAAGCATAAAATCATGTCAATTTACTTGGAATGTTGGGCAAACCATAAACACCATTATTCTTTAATAAGCATAGACTAGCATAGTTTATGTGCCCATATATGGCATGCCACAAAATACTAGAGGACAATATACCTTCTTCATGCTGAGAGAGGCAGGAAAAATTATGAGCTCTTGCATATTTCCCCTCCAGCTTCAACAATTTCTTGTCTTCATACTCAGTCATAATGACTTGATTGTCAAAGTATCTCCTTATCTCGACATTTCCATCAAACATGTGGATGAAATGGCCTTGTTGTTGAATTTGCATAAGGGACACCAAGTTCCATTGCAACTATGGATGATAGAGAACATTACGTAGTAGAATGTCAGGGAATCTAAGCACTTCAAGCCTTATGGTGACAAATTTTTTTAATTTGAGGATGGACTTAGCTGTAAAATATACTACACCATTGACATTATCATTCAATTCCTTAAAAAAGTTTCTTAAACATCACGTGACAAATTGCATCTATGTCAAGCAACCATGTCTCTCTCCATGATGCAAATGAAGTGCTAAGTAAAACATCATTTATGCCAACATTACAGTGTGCAACAACAAAATGAACAAATTTGAGATGTTTATCCACATTAGCACCTTTTTTTTTTAGTTCTTTCTACTTCTTTTATGTGATCTTCTCCCATGGAATTCTACACATTTGTGCCTTGTGTCCATCTCTGCCTGAATAGACACATTGAAAACAAAGTTTCTCACTGCCCCCTGTCTTTCACGTCCTCTCTGAAAATGCATCTTTCGATAATGCTTCTTTTTTAAGATGGCCATATAATCAATCTGCAAATTCATAGTGTTTGGAAAAACAAAAAGAAGGTGCAAGTCTATAGTCCCTGCAACCTTTTTACAATATGATCTAAAACAATACAATATTTGCCAATTAATACAATCTAGGACTATATTTACAACAATCAACACGCTACCTCTAATACAATGTGCAATGTGCATCTCTCTCTCTCTCTCTCTCTCTCTCTCTCTCTCTATATATATATATATATATATATATATATATATATATATATATATTCTCAAGCGACAGGTAACCACTAAACAATTATGAGAGCACTAGAAAATAATACCAACAAGTAGAATTTTCAGAAGATGAAAAAATATCGCCAAAGTCACCATTAAACTCCAAGGAGGTTGTATTCTCCATTCTATGGTCACATTTTATGGATTATGCTCATGCAGCAGATCCCAATGCAAGACTTCAAGCATACCAATGTGCATTAGAGAAGTATTATAAGTTTTAGACAACTTCACCAAATGATATGCAACAACCAATGATAAGAAACGTCACCAAACAATATGCAGCAACCAATACACATGCATTGGTTGGATCCACACACAGGTTGATAGTCTCCACCTTCACCAATAGAGAGATTTCACTTCACATAATGCAGCTCCACAATCTCCAACTCCGATTTCACTATTCGCACTTGTACATAGCTCCACGGTCTCCATCTCCATGCAGTGTTTGTCTGCAACCCGCAATCAACGCCAATCTAAAGCACCAACAACTAACACAACTCCACGTTCTTGCTCCACGCATCTCATATGATAGACACATAAGCAACAACATAATGAAAAAGTAGGATTCTCTAGGAGAGTTCTTCACACAATCAACATTGGGTTAGGGTTGGTGAGAAGACACCAAAATGCAACAATGGATCACTCCAAAAATCACTCCAACGATCTTCAACACCAAAGGTCGATGAGGGAGAGAGCATAGCTCTCATCGATGGGAGATCATGTAGGTTGCGTTGGTGGACGACGAGACACCAGATCATAGGAAGCAAAAAATTGGAGGAGTTGTCACACCGAGGAGAGGGAGAGTAGGAATTAGCAATGGAGAATTTAGGGTTCACATGCTTTGGAAGAGAGAGCACGCAAGCCAACTACATGTCATGCAGGTATGGAACAGTGGAGACTATCTACAAGAGTAGCCAATTAGATTTCCACACATAAAAACATAGTGTTGGACTGAATGACAATGCCCTTAGGCTTAACAAGCAGGAGTGTGTAGAATATGGTAGGGAATGGTATAAGTGTAGGACCGGGGAGAAACTAGGAGGTTGAGTGGGGCAACAGGGAGCTATGCAAAGCTATGCTTCGATACCACTGTTAACATCACATGATAACTCCCAAATTGAATTGATTTCACTTGAAGAGAAGGAGTTACATATATACATGATACATGCAACCTTTGGCTTTTCATTTTCCAAAGGTGTGCACCCTTTCATCTTCATAATTTAAGATGATAAATTATTTATTTACAATTTTCATGAGGGTAAAAATCTCAGGGGATTAGTATCCAACACTATTTTGGTTGTATTGGCTCTCTGATATGCAAAATCAAAGAACACTTTGTGATGTTGGATTTGGCCCATTATCCATAGCTGTGAACTTATAATCAAAGAAGGAATATGTTTGTACAACTATTATGATAGAGTAGATAATCAATAGAATAATGTTCTTCATTTTTTCTATCACTAGTTGCATTGTTGTTTAATTTGCCAGCCAACACAAATGTCATTAGACTCAACTATTGTTAGGCTGTGGCAATGAAAATATGGTTTTTTTAAGTGAAAATGCACTATTTAAAAAAAAATTCAATGCCAAACAAGTAGTTTTCCAAAACTGGACTCATTGGCTTTTAGTTTTTGTTGTTGTTGTGTTTCAAAGACATTTTCGTAGTAAAGATTATTTTAAAAGGAGTTTTCCATGCGAGAAAAAATTCAATTATCCCTGGTAAACTTTTTAAAATGAAATTGCACTATTTCAAAAAATTGAATGCAACTGTTTACAATTAGTTTTGGACAAACCAACTTTTTCAATTATATTTCGCTATCTTTTTCCTTTATGTTTCAAAGAGATTATGACAACAATATTTAAAGGCATGTTTCATGGGATTGAAATTTTAGTTTTTGTTGATATGTTCATAATTCTATTCATGGGCAAATTTATAAATGTATACAAAATGTGGACATTGCTAAAAAAAACTAGTCATAAAGACATTTTGTCTTTTGGTTTCAGCCTTAACAAGTGTTTACTATGTTGAAACTTTTGTGTGAGGCAATTTTGCTTCTCTTGTATCAATGCATGGCCAACCTTGTTTATTCTCCTATATGAAAGCAAAAAAAAAGTATTGAGATTTGATGTAGCAAAAGAATGGTAAATAGTTTCCATATAGGCTTTCAAATTGATAAACACATTAGTGTTTATTGTTTATCTTGGCGCACGTACGTAGATTCAATTCCCATAAAAGACACATGGTGAAAATGTCTTGATAATGTATTTATATTTATGGATATGCAACCTTCTACTATATTTTTTTTATCATTGATAATTTATGGTTCATTTCTCTAGTAATTTATGGTTCAATTCTCTAGTAATTTTTTGGTTTTGGTTTTTGGTTTTTCTTGTCTCCAAAGTGCTCTTATCCCTCTGGGCGATGCTATGTGGACTATAATGACATGCACTAATGGGATCAACTAGCTATATGCCTACTATGGATATTGTTAGTTTACCATTAATTTGAATATGGATTCTTGAGTTGATTGCATGCATTCCTTGTTGCTTTTTCAAGGAGGTTAGCCATTAACGCCATGCAACCTTGAAGTGTCCTTGTTAATGGTAGTAACACAAAACTCAAACATAGATTCGCAGTAAGTATGGATCCAAAATTTGACTTCTTGAACTCATGAAATCAGTCAATATGTAGATGAAGATAAGATTAGGAATGAATGAATCTAACACTGATGTTTGATGCTCGTCCTTATAGTTACTAGAAATATATCTAATACCTTGTAGAACTTATACATTTTTTGAAGTCCAAATTGTTGATGCATTCAGGCTCAACAACTGACTACTTTGCATTATGTTGATATTTAATGATTTATTTACAAGAAAGAAGCATCAAATGCATCAAGTGAACATGACTACTCACAAAAGCAAAAGGAAAGACACATAAGATGCTTCGATGTTTTGAAGGTACTAAATTTTCCCATATCACAAGCAATGGATGGTAAATATTTGTTAACCTTTGCAATTGGAAGTTATATATATATATATAGTTGTAGCTGTCATAGAGGTATAGGAAGACATGTCCTTGCTGTATTTAAAAAAAATAAAAAAATAGTACGTCTCATTATCCTTGCATATTTGAGTCCATTATATGATATGGATGTGTGTTCTTTTTTCTTTGCTTGTTGCCTTTGTATATGTTATCTTATGCAAGGACACCTCTTAGTTTTTTCCAACAGAGATAGGATTGTGATTTAATGGCAATCCAAAGATTGGTTATTCCTATTGAATAGAGTTGTAGTTTGACTTACCGGTGCCTACTAGACATTGATGTAATTGTGTCCATCGATTATAAATTCTAATTTCACAATAAAATTGAGTTTTGTTTTTATTTTGAGACTAGAGATAGATTCAAGATACCCATCCCATGCACTGTTTTTTATGTGATTTTTCAAAATCTTCATTTACAATTTCATGAATGTAGCTACTTTGATTTAGGATAATAGTTTTGAGGGTTTAATAGAGGCATTTTCTTGCATTTCTTGTATTTATGAATCCAATTTATAAGAGCGTATCTAATGATTTATGACTGTGTTTGCTTTGTTTTCTTTTTAGGACGAGATAAATTATCTGACACAGCTTCACCACCACAATCTTGTGAAGCTAGTAGCATATTTCATTGAGGACTATTGTTGCGTATTTGTGTATAAGTGGATATTTCATTGAGGACGATTGTTGCGTATTTGTGTATAAGTTTACGCTTAGATGGAGCTTGGAGAATCACCTTTTCAAAAGTTAATGTATAATGTCCATTCTCTTGGTTCTTGCGTTTTTTTCTTGATATTAGTATTCTGACGATTTAAAGCATAACAATTTGTTCTTTAGTATTAGTGAATTGGATCATTTTTTATGCTTGGATATAATGCTAAAACCAAACCTGGGTATCCTAAAGGGTTAGCTGCCCTTAAGTTTTTGAGTGCTTCAAACACACACAAATCGTATAATCTGGAACTAGTTTTTGGCTTGGTTCTATTAATGGCAACTATAATTCTTTTGTTTGTGTGTTAGTATTCCATGAGTATTGAGTATGTTTGATATTTTGTTTGTAGTAAATCTCATGCAAATAGGGCTACTTCCTATGAAGTTGCTTTGATGTAATAGTAATTTAATAACAACAACGATTTCCACCAAACATGTGGAGTCATTTATTTCATATCCATAAGAGAAAGGAGTAAATTTGAAGCAATCATGTTAATAAGATCGTATAGAATTCATTCTCGTGGTAGGCTGTTGTTGCACAACTAACCTGTTTCAAGAGATAGCCATGAATCATTAAATCAAAAGTTTTGCACTAAGAGCATGACTTAAATTTGTGCTTGCCACTTGCCTTAGAATCAATTTTGCTCAGTTGCAAAAGCTCCTCAATGCAATCATAGATATTTAAAGACATTGATCTCTTAAGCAATGATAGAGTAAAACCACCCTCATTGAAACTTCTAGGTGTTTAAGAGACCCATAATTCAAACGAATCTCTACTAGTTTTTTTGTTGTTCATTGAATGTCGATGTTTTTTGTTGCAATAACTTGTCAATTATTCACGTTCAACAAATTGTGATCATAGTTGATAACATTTTTTACAGTTTCAATGTGATCTCTATGCCTTTTTGTTTCGTAGGAATACACCACCACTAGCCTCTTTGAATAAAGTGGCCATTCAAGTTCCCAAGGGACCTACTTAACTTCATGGTACTTGTTCTTGACTCTATGTCGCAAAACCCTCTTTGTAGCTATTTATGCCTTGTAATAAGAATCTTGCATATATAAATGGGATTTGAAGTTGACTAGCTTTTGCAGTTTTGAAGAACTAATATGTTTACGTAGCTCGTAGGCCTGGGCTTGATTGAAAGTGCTCAATAGATGTTGGTGCTAGTGTCATAGATACAGATTACCTTGGCCTGGTGGGTGTGGTTCTCTTCAACCACTCTGATAAGGATTTTGAGGTTAAGGCTGGAGATCATATTGCTTAGTTGATAGTCCAGAAAATTCTTACCCCGTAGGTTCTGGAGGCTAAACATTTGGATTCCACATTTAGAGGGGTTAGTGGGTTTGGGTCTACAGGGGTTTAGATGTAATTTTTTGATCATGGTTTGTAAAGTTTTTTAGGTTAGAATTTGTAGCCACATTTTCATGATTTTGTAAAATGGATGGTCATTTTAATGCCCATAGTAAAATGGTTGTTCCCTATTTCTTCAATCAATCTAAGAACGTTTCCAAGCATGCCATGTACAAACCAAATTTGTATTGAATATTCAAAGCTAAAAAGGTCACTGCTTTCTTCTTCTTCTTCTTCATATGGAATATTCTCTTGCATCAAATGGCTTTAACTTCTTGTATGGACTCTTTCTAGTCTTTTAAATGCTTTGGATCTTATTTCCAACACTTAATATATGATATTGTTTTAGTTCGAAATGCAATTGTAAAAAGATAAAAACTTCTACACTATAAAGAACATTGCCACTTAGTAGTTATGAGGAGCATTGCTACTTAGTAGGTATTCCTTATTTATTGTATAAATACCCAATCAATGCAATATTATGTTTTCCAAAAGTACTTAACTTAAAAGATAAAGAAACATGAGCTTACTTTGAATACATAAATATTTTGATTTCCCCTTTCAATAATTTTTACAACAATTCACTTATTTAAAAAAACATAAAAGTAAAACCTTTTACTTTTGTATAGATCCATAGCCAAAAACATGTTAGAGTTAAGATTTTTTACTTTGAAGATTCAAATCCATACCAAATTAGGATTTCTCGATGGAAGTAACTAGGTTTCCATGCCAAATGAGGTGTTCTAGATGGAAGTCGCGACGAAATTTGACACTTTGAACAGAATCCAATATTAAAAGGCGCCAATTCAAACTTTCCCTCCCTCCCATTAGCATTGATTATTGGAGCTTTCAACTGACCATTTATCATGGTTGTTATCCGAAGCCAGATTTTACTATAAATGTTCTCCTTTGGTCAAAACCTTAGGAGAAGTTTAATAATATTTAGAGTCCATTCAGAGAGCACGGATCCAATCCCCGCAGGCAAAGGCTTCTCTGCAGCACTCAGTACGAATATTTGTTTGAAGATGCCCAGTTTCCCGTCGCATGGACACAATTAACTCGACATTTAACTATTCTGTGGAAAAACGCAAGTATTTCAAGGTGAGTAACTCGGAATCCTGCGAACAACTTGTTCTGTAATGTGATTTAGATTGTTTTACTAGGTCCTGGGTTCGAATCTCGCCCCTTTAGTACAGCGGGCCTTTTATTTTTTATTTTTATTTTTTGGGTTTGTTACTGGTAGTATACAGCTATTGTTTCTATGGCGATTAGTGAAAATTTGGAAAGAAAAGGCATAGAAGAATAATGGGGAAAACAACGAAACCTTTAGAGACAAGTTTGCTAAGCATCTATATTTATAAGAGCAATATGTTTCTCTTGTATCTTCCCCAGTTTTGAAAATTCTTTGCTTGATGCCGGGTTCCCAAGTAATATTTACAGCAGATTTGGGAGAAGCTATATCCCATGCCTTTTATTTTGGAGAAATGTTTAAATGTAATATAAGATATGGATTAACAGAGTTTGATTATTATTACTATTCTTATTGTTATTTGTAGCAGGGTTTAGGCTAAGTGTATGCAACTTTGTATTTTGTATTAAGCACATTTTTAAACAGATATTTCAAGCTTGAATTAGAACAGGTTATGCATTGCTTCGTGCCTCATCATAGGCTTATTGCTTCAGCTATGGGTGTTCTGTATTAGGCTATACATTGGACATCTAATATAACTAATATTGATATGTTCTTAAATATTTTAGTACATAGACATTTAGAACTTGTTATATCATATGCTTTCTATTCTCATGTTGAACTTGGATGTAACCAGCTGGAATCACAGTTATCAGGTTAGACTCTAATAAACCTTTCGAAGTAGCTGAACTGGTCGAGGCTGAACCTCCAAGCTTTTCTTAAAAATATGCGAGGAAACCGAAAAACAATCAATTAAAATAACAGTACTCTACAGCCCTGCAGGTGGTAGTCTTCATGCACTCCGCGGCAGTGGACTAATGGACATATATACCGTTTGATGTAGAGGCATTCCGCATCCGACAGAATATATGGCAGTATATATGGTGCTTAATGCACTCCTGTGTGGTGTTTATATCTTGCGACTGCAGACCCCGCATGTCACATTGCTTCACTTTACAAGTGAATATACATTTTTTCTATGTTCGATATTTTAAAACCCTGAACATTTTTAGACCTTTCCTCTGAATCTACCGAACTTTTCAAATCTGATAAATACGAACAAGAAGCATATTAGATTGCACGAAAGCTAAGAAATGAATTTCATACAATAATTGGTGCTAATATAATCAAGGTAATTTAGTAATCATGTTACAGGCCTCTAGCAGCATTAACTTAATAATAAGCTAAAATGGTCCCATATAAATAAACAGTCTTTTCTTATATATGAACTTCAATTAAGTCTCGTGGAAAGAAATATATTGTAATGACAGTTAACGCAAATGTCATTAAAGTAAGTTAACTAATTTCTCATTAAACTACTTTAGTTGTATCGTTATTCTTTTATGTTCTTTGAGAAGTTTGTTGGGCCGTGTACACCTCCTTTAAAACAATTTTGTTCTCATCCTTTTTTACAATCCCCGTGTATGTTCTCGTGTAGTTATAGTTATAATGAGGGGCTTTTTCTTGTTTGCATGTCTGGACTCTTACCTACTTAAGTAGATATCTAGCACAATTGTAAGCAGTTTAACCTAACCATCTTTAGCTTTCTATTGAGGTTAAAAAAAGGACGTGCAATTATTGTTTTGGGACTTAACCACTACTCATGGTTCCATGCCCTTATTTAGTTACCATGTTTGTCTTTGCTGTCTTAGATCATATCCTTGGCACAAGAGACAAAATTCTAATGGTCAATCACATATGTATATAACATATAAAGTAAGTTAACTAATTCAAGCATTGGCTAAAATATTTAATTTGTCATTAAACTATTTTAGATGTATCGTTATTCTTTTATGTTCTTTGAGAAGTTTGCTGGGCCTTGTAAACAAATTTTTTTCTCATCCCTTTTCACAATCGCTTTCTATGTTCTCGTGTAGTTATCATTAGGTGATTTTTCTTGTTTGCGTGTCTTGACTCTCACCAACTAATGTAGATATCTAGCTCAATTGTAAGCTCTTTAACCTAACCATTTCTAGCTTTCTATCGAGTTTAAAAAACGGAGTTGTAATTATCCTTTTGTGACTTCAATCACTACTCATGGTTCCATGCCCTTGCTTATTTAGTTACCGTGTTTGTCTTTGTTGTCATAGATCATATGGTTGGAACTTGGTACAAGGGGCAAAATTCAAATGGTTAATCACCTATGTTATATGGCAAGATTAGTTGTATTCTGATTTGTGAAGTACATGTGGATGATACGACGACAATGCAAAGTATATTAGAAATGGAACATAGAAGGACTCAAGTACGAAAGCAACATAGTTTGTATGGCAAATGACACGAAAAACCTTAGTTGCAATATAGGTGTAGTATACTTGGAATGTTGTGCATCGTGAATTGACTATCCATTGTTTTGAATAAAAATAATGTATAATAGAAAATGCATGTATGTCATAAGAGCACCAATGGATGCTAGCAGTGGCTTGATAGGTTGGTGAAAGCGGGTTGCAATTATAGCTCTCGCCAAGGTTAATGTCTCACCAAGTGACATGCTAGTGCCTATGCTTGCACTTGTGGATGCATGCCAACATACATAACAATGATTGGGGCCATGTGTGAATATCGGGTGACTATGGCGAAATAGATGCCCCTAGTTGTGATTGCTTAGTTGAAGGTAACGAAATTGCATGGTGGTAATTGTTTGTTTGTAATGCTAAATCTTGGTATTCTAGCCTCATTGTGATAAGGTAAAGCCAACTAAAATACAAAACAAAAAAAGGTAAAAATGGTATGTGCTATACTAAGTTGACTGGCTATGTGTTGATTGAAATGATCTCATGAATGATCATTTAAATAATTTTAATGCCAATGATTCCCAAGGGAGCATCTTTTGCTACATTAATTGTGTCAGGGTGCAATGTTGTGTGCATAGTTTTGACTTCTCTTGAAACGAATGGTAATATAATACTGTCCATGCTTTTTGGTTGTATAATGGAGTTTTGATGCTTAAGAAATTTATGGCTAGGGTTACCTATGCTAGTGGACAATTCCTTTTGTTGTGTGCTGATCTTTTATTAATGCGTGCCATTTTTTTTTCTTTGATTTGGTTTTCTGTCAAATGCACAATGACAACAATTATCGATATAATTTTTGTTTAAATTGTATACGATGTCCCCTTAAGAGTATGTACAATATAATCTAATGAGAGGGTACATTGTCTTTATTGTTGAGATTGTTTAACCCATGGATTGCCAATTCTAAATATTCCTCATTGATGCAGTGGATACTTACATTGATTCTATGTTTAGAGAGTTATTGTGTCATGTGTGTTAATTATAAGGCCCAAGCAAGCATTTGATAAAAAATGTCCAATTTTGTTGATTTGTGCATAAGTAGAGTAATAAATGAAAACATATACATACAAGAAGCAAACTCAAGCGAATAATTGTTGTATTTGACACACTTTTATATATATATATATACAAAATTGGCAGGTCAAGAATATTTCATGAAGAGTTAGGTGAGGTATTTAGATTTGGTGGTCAAGGTAAGTGTGGTGGTAGGTGTAATTGAATGATACAATGGGGAGTATGCTTGTGAAATAAGTGCAATCACAAGACAATCTATATATAGTTCAATTCGCTATCCACATTCATATGATATGGCATGATTGAACAACTTAGCAACTTAGACAAAATTAAACATACATCACAAAGATATAGGCACCAAATTTGGCAACAAACCAACTTCGAATTTTCATTGATGGGATAAATGTACAGCAAGAAATAGAACAACGTGAAGCTTCGACAACTAAGCAATCTAAGTAACTTGTGAATCAACCCTTTACCATGTAAACCCTTAACAATGTGACATTTCATTTCCACTATGTCCATATTCTTTATGTTACGATAATTTTATATAAATTTAAAGATTGTTTTTGATGAGGTTAGTGTGTTAGATTGTTTGAAAAAATATTAGTGTACCTAAATATTCCTTTGTGTGCAATTGGGTTGTAGTGCTAGCTTACGTGATTGACTTTTAGCACATTAATGACACAGCATTGTTTATCACAATAATCCATGCTAGGGGTTACTCATTGAAGTGGTTCTTATGTGTTATTCTACATCTTTGGCACTATGACCAATTTTGTGTGTCCATACATAGACATATATATGTTTAAACTTCTTTATAGTACAACTCAAATTGCCTTGGATTTGTCCTTTGAACTTCTCGAGGATCATACCTCCTTTGATGTTGCTCCAACATCAATGGTAAACTCTTTAGAAAGCAACTCAACATACTCCTCATCTCCTTTTTAACATCGATGGTTGATAGAACTCTAGGTGATGAACACTGGAATTTGTATGCATGATGATAAATACAAATTGAATATGTACTCTCTAATTTTCTTGGTTATGGCATATGACCCATATCTAAATGACTCGAGCTTCTTGTTTTGAAGCTTTCTTTTTGAAGATATGCCAAGACTTTGTTTCTTGCATTAAATTGATGATATATGAGGTGTTGATCATGCCTAGCCTTAAGCTTTTTTGTCTATTCTTTTGCAAAGCTTCTTGAACTTGATCATGAAGATTTTGGATGTGGTTGATGGACTTGATGACTTACCCATTTGCAACAATTTCATTTGTCACTGTTACCTTAGGTGTGAGACTCAAGATAACTACTAGGTCCTTGGGTAAGAATTCGAGGAATGCTTTAAAAGTTGAAGTTGTTGTCAAGTATTGCACTATGCGATTATTTGTGTGCTAATATAAGGCATATTAGTATCCCAAGTATTTGGATGTTGTTGAAAATGCTCAACAATTGCATGATGTTTGGATTTGCGTAGTTTTCCCATCTATTTATATGTGGAAGGTGATACTTCTATCTTGCTTGGTACCTGTCAATCCAAATAATGCTTGCCAAAAATAATTGAGAAATTTGATGTCGTTCGAACATAATTGATGATGGTTGATCAAAATGCGCACACACTCAAAGCATAATTGTATTGCTTGCTATATGGTGAAATAAACTTGTTCAAAAGTATCACGATGTCCATTTTGTTCAACTGACCCACTACTATTATGAGGTAATCATTGTCCCCACTAGTTGTTCTTAATCTTCCTAGTAAGTTCATCAAGATTGAATCCCATGGGGTGCTTGTCACTAGAAGTGGTAAATACTTTCCAATTTGTTGATTCTCTAACATCGATATGCTACACATGGGACAATTGGGCATGAGCATTGCCAGCATTTGTGTCATTATTGGTCAATAAAAATACCTTTGCAAATGAGTTGCTTTCTTCTACACTCCAAAGTGTTCTACTACTTTTTATTAGTAGGCTTTGTGCAATGACAGAATCTTGTGATCTCATTGGGGATCACAAATGGAGTTGAATCACTAGCCTAATCTACATAAGAGAACCCTTGAAGATGAATAGGGGTTCCTATTGCCTAGTGGATACCCATTTGAGTGGTACACAAAAAGGAGCACAAGAAAATATGCTTGATTGCCTATTGGTGACTGTGATGAGGTGCTTCTAGATAATAAGAACAAAAAATGACAAGTGCAACCTTTGGTTGAGTATGGGTAAGGTAGAGAAGATTGCCTACTAAACAATAGTAGATTGTAACATCAAATAAAGGAGAGGGACAATTTGCTTGAAACTGCGTCCTAGTGGCAAGAGGGGTGCTTATTAGCTTATAATTCTCCATTGTGTAGTATTGTATCAATTCTAGAACATATGAGATTGTGAGAGAGATATCTTGGAGGTAGACTCAGCAATTTAAATGCTTGGAAAGTAGTGAAGTAGACCAAGATTCAATGATTTCAAATGAATCTTGAAGTCTTAGCTTTAGCTTTTTAATTCAGGAGGTTGAGTTGTTGATAAAAATTAGATCATACTTACATAGTACAATAATAAAGATTGGATTATCCGGATGACAAATGTAGAGATTGATACCCCTCATATTGTAGGAGAGTAATCTAACAGATGATTGTGATGTCTTCATTCGAATTTTTGATCTCGATACAACATAATTAGTTGCACATGGCCTAGAGTCTCTTGGAGCAAAATTATCATAATGTGTTTTTGTATAATATAGATTGATGGATGTATTTACTATGTGGAACGTTCCCCTCCTTAAAATACAGTGGGAATACTCCATTTAGAGCCATAAAATCCCTCAAACTATGCTAGGCACACTCTCTTGGAAACATAATCCTTGATTTATGGATTATGGGGACAATTTCCCTAATTTTTGGGTTTCCCTAATTTTTGGGATTTATATATGAATTCCTTGATTTCTGGTGGGCACACCTCCTAGTAACATAATCCTTTGATTTTGGGAGCCAAAATCCTTTGTTTTTAGATCTTTGTTGGCAGATTCCTCATTTTATGGGGGTGTATTCTCTTGGGAATGCAATCTCTTGATTCAAGGATGATTTACCCCTCCATGTGACCTATTCTTTGGTGGGCACACATCTGGTTCTCTCGAGTTCTAACACGTGGATACCAAGAGCTCACACACTTGTCTATCCTTTCCTAGATGTGGCACACTCTCTTATGCATGATTTCAACACTTGGCAAGGCGCCCCTCTTCCTTCAGGAGGCTATATAAGGAGGATTTCTTTTCATTGTAAAACATGGTTGGACTTTTTGGAGTACCCTCTTTTTTGAGCTTAATTGATATAACTTGTCTTGGATCAAATTTTGTTGTAAGGATTCCCTTCTTCCTTTTGTATTGTACACTTATCTTGCTTGGAACTTCATGGTTGTAAGTTTATTGGATGCTTTTACATTGTCATTGCCATGATTCTCATTTGGGATGTTGGGAATGGTGTTACAATGGAGAAAGATGTCTTATGTTAATCTTTGATTCATCCTTTCTTGCATATTTTTTTTTGTAAGTAAGATAGACGATCCTTCTATTTCATATTAAAAAGAGAGTTACATATTCGTGCTTGCTACAGAAACAGGGAGTCAAGCCGTGGATATGGAACCACCTGAGGAAGGTGTGCAAAATGGTCCATACTGAGCATCTAAACATAACTACTGTTGCCCAACCGTTGAACGTTGACAACACATTACAAATTAAGAAGTTTACATAAGAGGAGGAGAGACTTGTGGGGAGCATGAAAGACAAAACAAAGCAGAGCAATTAGAACCTCCTGGAGGATTTAGCCTCATCTTCCAGGGCTTTGCTAGTGCTGACATTCTTATCATCTATATTTGCTCTGCTGAAAGGGGGCTCAGAGAGTTGCATGAGACTTTTCATGTGAATTAGCCCTTTTTTAGCATCCTCTTTGAAGGTGCTGACCGCGAGGTTCACACACTCTTCGAAGCTTTCTCTTTCACTCGTGGATTTGGCCAAGATAAACTTTAGCCTCCAATAGTTGGACATTGTGATATTATGCCCCAGTCTGAGCTTGAAGTCATCGTAAATTTCATCCTCCGTGGCTGTAATTGATTTGCGAATGTGAGCATGTGCCTCTTTTTGGAAGAGGGCTTCCCAGTTGACCTCTTGATCGCCAACTCCTCCTGAACTCATCTTCAAGGCATGGTGGTGTTGGAGTCTGCGCTGAAAGTCTTCTAAGGCATGTTGGTGCTGAGGCACACTGTTGTTGGACTCCGCGCAAGGTTTGCACCTCCAAGTTCGAGGCTTCAAGAATTGATAACCCAAGTCTAAAACCACAATAACTGAGTGTAATGTTTCTAGGGCGTAGCTTGGCCTTGGTGACAGGCTGAAGCTTCATCGTCGTCTTCTTATAACTCGTGCTTGGGAGGCAGCCAGAAACTCTACGACCGTCGGGCCTATTGCCATGAATCTCAAGCAATCTTCAGGTTGGAAGCCTTCGATCGCTCTTACGACCTGATGATTGCAGGGTAGCTCTGGCTTTAGGTATGGCGCAGCTGTTGGTAGCCTGACTCAAAGGAAGAAGGGCATGTCGCACCTTGTGTGTGATCGGATGCGCATGGCACTTCATCAGATGGGAAGGATGCACATCACTCACCATTGCAGGGGAAGGACACGCATCGTGAATTACCGGACGGATCACCTGGTTTGGGGTCAAGATCTTTATCATTATCTCAAAGATATGCTAGACGGATTTACTGTGGTGTTTCACAGCTTTGGAGCCCTCCGCCTGCGATGCAGAATAACCCTACGACATAATTTAAGCCGGGGGGGAGGGCCAAGTGGTACCTTCCGCCTCGACACTTGCCCACTCCTCTTGAGGCCTCCTGTCTTGCCCTTGACACCCGTTAGCGGTCCTATGCACACCCGCATCTGGGGATCCTTTCTTGCATATTTATTTGTACGAGATTTCTATGTTGTATTTTTACCTTCATTTGGATTTTGCAAATGATGCAACTATAAACCCCCTTATTTTTAAGGTGCACCCCACGAGTTAAAAATGAAGTGGATGCTTTATTTGATCCCTTCCCTTGTAAATCCTAGTTCATCTTCAATTCCATCAAGTAGGGTTTGGGCTAGCAATTGCAATTATTCCCTCTTGGTGACTTATTAAGCAGGGCCCTCTTAGTTGGTGATCCTTTGACTTAGTTTGCCCTTGATTGGATTAGCACTAGTCCTCGGAGTGATCCCCTTTATCCTACCATCACCCATTTTTTTATGCTACATAATACACATGTTTTGCTAGAGCTACTCTTCATTTCACCTTGGACTCCATTGCTTATTGCTCTAGTAATCCTATTTTAGGAAGCCTCCCTTGGGTTGGAGAAGAGGCAACCAAAAGTGCGGAGGGGATTGGTGCGGTGACATTGGCTTCTTTGGGACTTTAATCACACATGCTAGTTTGGGAGTTAATAGAGATGAGGCTCACTTTCACAATGAGGAAATTTGCGGCTAATAAAAAAACTCTTGATCTTTCATATCAAGCGTGAGGTGTGTGCTTTACTCCGTATAGACATTTCTTTAGTCAATAGAGTAGTGGTGTTGAAACTTCTTGAAACTTCTTGATGGTTGCTGCATATAGTTTCTTCTTGAAGATGACCATGAAGGAAGGTACTTTTGATATCCATTTGATGGACCTCCCATCTTTGCTGAAGCAACTATAGATAGAATTATTAGGATATAGTCCTTCTTGGTAATTGAAGCAAAGGTCTTATTTTAGTCAATACCTTCTTTCTCTAAGAAACCTTTCACAACAAGCTGGGCCTTGTGCTTGTGAATTTGTCCAACAACACCATATTTGGTCTTATAAACCCATTTACGATCAACAATATTCTTAGCTATAGGTAAAGGAATCGATTTTGAGGTTTAATTTTTGATTAGAGCCTCATACTTGACAACCATAACTGCTTCCCAATTAAGGTAGTTTTTGCCTTGGCCATAAGTAGAAGGATCTTTGCTTGTTTCAACCATGGTGAGAAGAGCTTGTGTAGTAGGTAAATGTTGGTGAGGACCAAGGTCACCTTTAGGAAGGAAATTGATGGTTTGAAAGCGTAGATAAATCCCATTTGGGTGTAGGCCTTGTATTTTATTGAGTAGATGGGGGAATATCTTCAAATTATTGAGTGCAAAACTACAAATGCATTAGGAGGTGCAATCATTATGGAAGAAAAGGCTTTAGGTGAGTGAGTACAAGTCCCACCATCAATGTCCATTTGACTTGTAACTATAGGAGTGCTCGAGGAAACACTTGTAGGAGGAGAGTCATCATCAGAGTGTGGTGGAGATAGATCCATTCAATTATTTACTAATAATATGTAGAAGGCAATAGAATGCTTTTGGTGGATTATGAGAAAGGACATCTTCAAATATCACTTCCCTTCATTCTATCACTTGATGAATGGAGGGATCATGTAGAGAATATACCTTTGAGATTTCATTGTAACCTATCAAAAGACATTAGTCACTTTTGGGTTCTAATTTGTTTTGGTTTGCTTTGGGGATATGGGCCCATGTACTTGATCCAAATACTCTAAAATTCAAAACTAGGGGTTTCGAGCCATGCCATGGAGTCATACCTCAAACTGCATGAGTGGAATCTAGTTGATGATGTGAGGTGCATAAACAACTGCTTCTCCCTAGAATTTTGGCTCTATTTTCTTGCCTTGAAGTGCATTGACCCATTTCTAGGATAGCTTTATTCTTTCGTATATTTACTTCGTGTTCTTGTGAAAGTGTCTCATGCCAAGAGACCTTGTGATCTTTGAGAAATGTTTGGAAAGTACTACCATGTGATTTCTTGATGATGGGTGGAGAGTCCTTTCAAAAATGTTGGGACAATATTAAACTCCAACACAGTGAAAAATCAAGAAATTCTAATACAAAGTACTACTATATTAAACTTCTCCATAACCAAAGTCTTGAGACACTTGATCTTTGTCTTAGTTTGATTCTCCACTAGTTTCAAATCCCTGAATATTCCAACACCAACATCCTTTGATTGAATAGTATGTGTCCATGTAAAACAAGAAAAATCATTAATGACATTAAGGAAGTATTTAGCTTCCTTGAGACAATTAGTTGCCACAGGCTTGCAAATATCATTGTGAACCATTGCAAGTGGTTGAGATGCGTGTCTCTCATTGAGAAAGGGCTATTGATGGTGTTCCTGTGCTATACGTCACAGGCACCACAAGGTGGTTTAATTTGTGGAAGGTCTTGAATTATTTGCAAATGACTTGTTTGTCGCAAGGACTCAAAGTTTGTATGTCCCAAATGTTGATGCCACACCCTGGTAGTATCATTGGTGTTAGGCAACATAGTGACAAACCCCTTTGTGTGTTGAAGGAGAACTAAGATTTCACATTGAAAGAGAACTAGGCTTCCCCAACTTGTACACATGGTCAAATTAATCATAATATTCAAAATCAATCACCTTAAAACCATCATCAATTCTTTTATTATGATTTGATTTGGCTAGAATTCCACTTTTTTATTGGTTTGAGTGATGTAGTAAATAGAGAGAAGATTGGCTTGTACTCTTGGAACATGAAGGACTTCCCAAATTTGGCAGTGTTAATGAGAACATCACCATATTATGAAACACGTAGAGTTAAGTTGTCACCAATAATCACTTTCTTGCCACTATGATGATGTCGATACTTAGAGAGGTGTTAGTGATTCATCATATGCTTGGTAGCTTAAGAGTTGACATTCTATTCTTGTGAAGTGAAGGACTAATATGAAGAGTGCACATTTGTATGATGGATCCATTGGGTGCTATAAGGCTTCATAAGATTCAAAAAATAAATTAGGGTTTAAACTTTATACTTCTAGAACTTCTACAAAAACCGTAGAAAATGAAGTTCCAAGAAAACCCTAGCTTCGTAATATTGATGCCAGTATCCAATAGTTTTTGGATGAGTCAAGAGAATTGAGAGAGTAAGGCTCACATGCTTTGATACCATGTTGAGATTTATAAGGTTCAACAAAATAATTGATGGAATCAAATCTCACCCAAATTATGAAATAGACTCTAACAAGTGCAATAGAGAGAGATGGGTCTCATGCACGCTAGAGAGAGTGTAAAACTCAAGCACAAGCGTTGAAAATTAGAAATACATAAGTTCCCCAAAGAGACAATTGTCCATCACAAGAGGGAAAGCTAAAATTAACTGCCCTTGGGCATATGACACTTTTTATTTTAGATCAAGAAGATCGCAAGATGAGATGATACAAATGAGATCTTGGGTTGTTAGTTTGTAAGCAACTCGAGTGAGGCGTCTCTTCAAGAGGTGGCTATGGGCTTATAAAAGAAGGGCACATAGCCTATGAGGGTTATCAAGCTTACATATCAAGTTTGACTAGGTTGACCTTAACCATATCTAGTATTGTAATAAAAGAATAAAGATGACCTGAACCATAATTACAAGTCATATTGATACTTGAATTGTGGCTATCTATACATATTATGCTAATGTTTCCAGCATCGATTTTTATTGCAACTGTATTTGGCAACTTGTAGAGACTGGAGAGCTTGAGTTTAAACGTTGTGCAGCTCAAGAGTAGACTTTAGACTTTTTTGCCAATCTTCTCAGTGAATATATGTTTATAAAGTTCTGTGATAATCTTGGCGTTTGTTTCACATCTTGACCATTAAAGGTGGGTGAAAGAGAATACTAGTCTAATGGTCATAATTACTTCATGTAAATAACTTACTGCTTTTAAGTTAGTTTTGAATAAAGTAACTTAGATAAAGTTTTTTTAGTTGCATGTGCTTTTCTAATTGTGGAGTGTTGGTTTCTACTATAGTCCATCCCTTTGATGAGAGATGGCTTTGCATCTCATTTCACATATTGAATAATGCAATCAACAATCTCTTCGTCTTTGCAACATTGCATTATATTGTGTGTACACACACATTTTTATATACATTGCATTAAGGAATAATTTTTTTTTTCCAGTATTTGGATTTGATATTAACTTTCAATAATATGAATCTATAATTTTATGAGGTGATCATGTCATCACGATATATACTATTGTTATAAATCATGATTTTGATCATTTATGAATTTCTTAGTTGATCATTTAGAAAATCCACTGTTCGTCCTTTATGGTACATCATATATTTTTATAATAATTTGGCTTAATCTTTATACCTTTTATAGTATTATAATCTAGACAAATAAAATACAGAAATGTAGTTTCTGTATTTATTTTTTGATCTTCATAGATAGTTTTTATACTTTTCATTTATTTCTAGTCCTTATTCCTCTTTCTTATAAAAACTATGGGCTGTACTCCAATTGTCTTGGAACCTTGTTCTCTAGATCTCATCACTAACCTTGAGTAACATTGGTTTGGATAGTAGTTATCCTTTTAACGAGAACTTTTTATTTCGTGTGTTCAATGTGAGGGTTTGTGGTCTGTAACATATACCTGACTAGTTTTACTTCATGTCCCTAATCATGCTTTTAATTTAGCAAGGTTCATGGTGCGACTATTTACATCTGTCCAATAGTTTTTCAATTTTTTTCAGTTATTCTTTTATTTGGCATATAATAAGTTCTTCAACAATGCTAAATTTATTTCCCTTGTTGATCATTCATGTTGCACAACAGATCACAAAAACCGAGTCATTGATGTCATCGTTGGAATCTTAGGAAATTCATGCATAATAATGTTTTCTTATTGGATATTATCATATTTCACAATCGATGTAGATTTATTTAAGATCATGATAGATAAAGTCAAAGTTATGTAGAAACTAATGTTGTTCTTTTGTTACTTTGTTTATAGAGGCAATGGCAATTGAGATTCTCCTTTCTCTAGTAGAGCTTGTAAGATGCACAAACTCTAAGGTAAGCAACTCCTTTACTCATAATGTTTTAACTATTTTGGGTAACATACTTCCATTTTGCTAGTTTTAATACTTTTCTTTCAAATCTGTTTGTATTTGAGCTACAGGAGATGTGTAAATCAGGAATGGAAGGCATTCTTGGTCCACAATTTGAATTGCATGTTCTGTCCTCCCAACTACCTTTTGTGTTGGAGGGCATTTTTCAAGCACTCAATAATGCAACTCTTTCTACTTCAGATGCTTTTGAGGTATATGATATATTACCTTCATGTTTATTGCTTACAAATAATTGGAGAAATATAAACATTTAATCATTTTAGAAAACGTTCACCGTTTAATATGGTAGTTTTCTTTAGATAAAATTTTGAGAACTACATGAAATTTAGATGTGATCATATTGCAAAATTTATAGTAATTTGTTGAGAGATTCCAAAGTTATATATGATGATATATAGTTGACACTTGTAATTGGATCTAGAGTTGGGGATCACCCCTAAATAAAATGAAAATGAAATTTTTTGTTGTATTTTTATTTCATGTAATGTATATTTGAACACACGTGTATAAGTAGTACACCCTTTTGCACACACCCTCTTATGTAGATTTTAAAAATGGTGCACCCATTCACCATGGCTACCTTGATTGATATGTAGTGAATCTATATGAAATAGCCAACCTTCCTTTGCAAGTTAAACTTAATTGTACACAAGGGTGAATCATAAAAAGTAGCTATCAATCTTCTTATACAAACCATGAATCTATTAATTATGTAAAGAAGTGATAAACAACTTGTTTGGCTTTAATGCATAAAACAACAGCCAATCTTCATTAAGAGGTCAACTTGCCCATAGTATTTTCATTGTTGTTCTTAGTCATTGACCTCTATAAAGTTTGTCAACAAATATTAGGTCACCTATATATTGTCTACTTGTCTATATTTTAAAAAACTTCATGTGATGCAACTTGGAAGTCTTGGTTGATTTGTAATTTCCTTTTATCATCTATATGGTCAGTGAGCTTAATGACAATTTATGTGCTAAATTTTTTTTTCCTATTTGTTTGTTGTAAATGTGAGTTGTAGCATGAGTAGCCTTGTTTTAGGAAATTTGGGTACAACCTATTTGAAAGGTAGTTAGGTGCTTTTGTTCCTCACTTTATACAAAAGCTTGTAGGTGTGTCCAAGCTTAGCTTTGGAAGTCTTTAACCTATGCATCAATGTTTAAATTGATGGGCTAAAATTTGAATTACCCAAGCTTGTTATAAATATGCATGTGTCTACGCTAGTGCGTTAAGTGCGAACACACAAGTGTTGTTACACCTCATATTATGAGGTTTTACATTGTGATTTTCATCACATTGATGGGATTGGTAGTTGGTACATTTGGAGCACTGGATGACCTTGGGGGCATATTCATATTCATGAAGACTCATTCTCCTCTTCATTTCTGATGGAGATCATTGGTGGGGTTGCTTCAGCGACACATCATGTATCTTCATCTTGTTGGAGGAACTTTTCTTTAGTTGATCATTGTTGGGGAGATCTTATTATTTTCCTTGCTCATGATGTTCTAGTCACTACTTTCACTTGCTTGTTGTATGGTGGGTTCATATATTGGTCTTGGTTGTTTGTGTCCTCATGGTGGTGTGCTTTCTTAATGTTTTTCCTTAATATCACTCCCCTTTGATCACATTTCTATTGTTGTACCTAGGTGACTTTCATAGTTCATTAAATTTCCACTTTATGCCCTTGTATAGCCCATATCAAACTCATTCCATCATATCTCCATCCCTAGAGGGTAAATGAGCCATTTCATCCATATTTTTTTTGTAAGCTGCAGAATTCATTTCATATTAATAGGAGTGACCAAATACAAAATACAGAAGCACTGTAGTCATTTTACGAGGGCTTGAGTCTAATTGGCTACCTGTCGAGTCGTTCAAAAAAATCGGAATTTCTGTTCAGTTTTAGCAAAAATAACAGGGGACCTTGCCCTGAGTTGTACCCTTGACTGACATATTACAGATTAGATAATTTAAATTGCTAATTGACATAAAGACGAAGTAACTATAGATCAGTGAAAGCCAAAAAAATTGAAAGACACAAAGAGAACCAGGGATAACCATGGAGATTTTAGTGGTAGTGTCCCCATCCGTTGCGTTTGGCGTTTCCTCTAGAATGGGACAGGGTTCGTATTCATCTTCGCGTGCATGATGGGGTTGGTTAACCATCAAAGGCTCTGGAAGAGGTCGCGAATCTTTGTCACCGTCTGGATCCTCTCGAACCCTTTTTGCCACTTGGGGGCCAATTGTCACCGATGTTGTGAGTTGAGTGTTTTTATGGGTTCTCCTGCTCGGGAGCAACAAACCTCTGTGCCGCTGCAGAAGTCTCGCCTACCATTCCCTGTTGCTCCACGTTCCCATCGCCATCCATCTCCCCAACACCACGGGCAATGGTATAATGCTGCCAACTGAAATTGGCTTCCAGGTTGTGCAACTGCTCGTTAGTTTGAGTCAAGCAAGTCTTAGTAGCATGCACCATCTACCTAGTTCTGCTCCATTTGTTGGTCAAATCCTCCATTAGCATGCCCATCATATTTTTAATCATCCAGTTGTGGTTTATTTTGCCCTCGTTTCTTCCTGAAGCCAAGTGCTCGGAGACAACGCAAGATTCCCAATCATCTATCATGCACCTCACAGGCATTGAGACCTGCGCAACATATCCATCCGTTGCTCCCAGGTCTACCTTTCGCTTAGCACCATCACACTCGGTGTTGCCTTGCCTCAGGGTGCCTCTTTGCCTTGGTTTTTCTGCATCTTGTTCAACAACCTCGTTGATAGAGGAGAAGACCAACAACACCAGGAAAACAATCAGACTTGCTTCCTTGAGGTCGAGGAGCTCCATTTTCTTCCTGGTTAACCTCCTTAAACCCTGTACAACCACACGCGAGCGGTTATTGTTCATTAAATTTGACACAGGCTCCATCATACCTCGGCACTGCAGACCGTCACGGTGAAATGACATATCAACTGTCGTAGGGGGTGGCTTAATGCTCGACACCTTGGGCATTGAACTCCCGTGCGAACCGAAACCCTCACGTCCTGTCCTCTGCCTCATTCAAAGAGCCTTGGCCAGTTGTCCTCCGCAGCGACTGCTCCATGTGTTGCCTTGACATGTCACCTGCATTTGGGGGTCATTTCATCCATATTCATATAAGGTTTCCTTCTGAATTAACCTTTCATTTGTTGTATTCATTATTTCACCTTTTCCATGTGTGAACATGTCGAAGTGGTTTGGGATATTTTTATTATTGATTAATTAATCCCAAACCTTAGGTTGAATGCTACATTATTGAATATGTATTGTAATAAATCTTTATTTAGTCCTCATTCCCTAAGTTTCATCTTAAAATGTTATAATCTTTCACTAGGGAATGCAAGTTTATGTTCCATGCGGTACACCACATGAAGGAAATGTCCCATTTTGGCACACATGTTGAGGCAGCTCAATT
>LPNX010028153.1:537646-551112 GCA_001517045.1 Pseudotsuga menziesii
TTTGACCATTTCTATCCATTCACACTCATTCATTCACCTAACCTTATCCACAAGGGGCTCCAATTGCATCTTTGATTGGTCTTGTTCGCACCTTGTTTCATCTTGTTGAGAGTCAAAGGGACTTTTAGCAAGTTCATCCTATTTTTGGAGGAGAGAAGAGACTCCACTTCATCCAATTGACTTGTCAACCATGAGTAGTTAAATCTAACTAACCCCAATATTTTATTGTTGTTGAACTTGTCATGGAGTGAGTCAGACAAGTATTGTATTTTATTGTATGAGATATCTCGCTTATTTCTATATAGATGAGTTTTATCTCCATTTTATTTGGCAATCGGTGAGTTGGGTGTTAGAGGATCTGAGAAGTGAGTGAAGTGAAGAATTAGAGTAGGGGCTTGGAGATGACGGTGTTATCCCCTTGTATATCAAAAGCTTGAAGACAAAGGAAGAAAGGAGGTATTGTTAGCTTGTTGTTTAGTTATGCTTCCACTTTTTTTTGTTAATTATTTGTAGATTTCTCTTGTTATTATACTTATATAGAGGCCAAATAATAAATTTAATTTATTTTGGGATTGTCAATCTGAGGAAGTTCTCCCTCTTGATCTATTTGTTATAATTATGCTTTATTTCCTTTCTAACACACTTGGTTGATGAAATGGATTGATAGTTCAGCCTAATATAACAACACCTTTATATATAGTTTGATGAGTGGCAAAACTAGCCCTCCAAGAGTAAAATTCTGAATTTAATTTTCTACAAATAGCCTAAGGCTTCATGTATCAAATTAGTTCTTTTAACCTTAGGTACTCATGTAAATGATGGAGGCTTTAGAGTAGTCTTTCATCTAAGTAGGTTAAATGTGACACACTAGTCCTTTTCACCTCATAAGCCTACATCAAGTGTTGATTATGACACATTAGTATAGTCATGTTGCAATGCTTCATTGATTCTACTAGCCTTGAAGGTTATAGGCACTGGTTACATTACCTTATTCCTTTGTTCCCCTCTCTTTTTGTATTCTTCTTTTCCACATCCCTTTACCCATTCCCTTTCATTTCCTATGGCACAATTACTACTATTTTGTTAAGGCTTACTCTTTATTTCACCTAGAGACTACACTCCATAGCCTTGGCAATTTTTATTAGGGATACCTTTCTTGAGTTGGAAGAAATCCAACCAGAAGAGAGGAAGAGCCATTGAAGTGACAATGGTTGGCCTTCCTGGAGTTGCACAAGACTAGCTCCTTGATTCGTTAGAGTTTACACTATTTTGTGGGTACTAGATTTTGTTGGAACATGTGCAGTTGTTTAGTGGTCGTTTTCACATGGTCAAAGTATAATTTTTTTACAATTGGGAAAGGCTTCACATTGATATTATGGCTAATTTAAGTTCTTCAAAATGATTGAATAGTAAGATTTTTATTTATGTTATTAGTACATGGGAATTCATTCTTGATATTTAGTGTTGGACTCTTGAAGAGGGTGGTGCTTGGTTGTAGGTAGAACCTTTAACTCGTGAGCCAAAACTAATTTGAATCCGAGGAGCAAAAAGTTTGAAAATTTTGATATTTGATATGCTAGTAAAATTGCACAATTTAAAGCAATATGTTGTCAATTCTTTTTGTTAATGGATCATGTTTGTTTTAGACAAGGTCTTGGAATGGGTGGATAGAAAAGTCGTCATAAATTCATAATTGAGTTCCTGTGGTGTAAAGTAAATTCTCTAGTAGCAACTTGAAAATGAGAATGGATACTTGCGGCTATGTTTGTCAATCTAATGATACCTAGATAAGATAAGATAATTTTATTAATGTCTAAATAATGACAACAAAAATAGTTCAAAGTGATTCTTGAGCACAATGATGCCATTATAAGGCAGGGGTACCAAACGATCTCCGATAAAAGGCAAAGCGACAGTAAAGTAAAGTAGAATAGAGTGTGAGGTCTATGTTGAAGCATAAAATAAAACATGAGAAACCCTTGACCCTAAGCACGGTAGTCCACATGGGGGTGGATATGTACGAGAGTGAAAGATACAGGAGCAAGAAAATCTAAAACTAATGGAGTAGGTCTCTCATGGGATATACCCACCTCTCCTAACATTTGAGGCTGAAAGAAGGAAACTTAAAATAATATGCTGTTGAGAGGAAGAATTGGTGGAAGGTCTAGACCGCCCATTGTGTTGTTGTTTAGAGGTAGCCCATTGTTGAGGCATGGGAGGTCTCACTTTCCTCATTTGGAGAGATTTGGTCATGTCATGCCACTAAGATCTCGATGGATGAGGGAATATCCCACACAATGTTGCAAATATCTTTGATTTCTATTGAGTTTTTCAAGTTGTCGATTTTTTTTGATATTTTTGTAATTCTTCAAGTCTAGGTTTCTTCTTGTAGATATATTTTTTTTAATTTTTGATATTTTCCTCGATATCCTTGATAAACTTCTTTGCAGACCCTTCACGATATATTCCCTGAAACAATGTTTGCAACATCGATCCCATGTGTCTGCATGGATCTGGAGGTTAAGGTCGTGTTGCTATCATATTGTCTCTTAGTACCCTCCTTCTTGAGGGTAGCATTGTGGAAAAGGATATGATCCATTGAGTAGAATCTGGTTGAGCAAAATGTTGAAGAATATTGGCTCAAAGCCAAAGACCTACTATATGGATAATGCCAAACATCTCTTGTCGAGGTATTTGAAGAAGTTGGTTAGGGTCTGAGTCGCCTTGAAAAGGCAGTGGAACCTCTCTTTGATCTTGTAGTAGATTGTGTAGCTGAAGGTTAAGTGCCCCTTTGTTAAAGTTAGTGCAGGTGCGAGGCCCATTCTCAGTGAGGATGGTACCCTAGTCAGTTAACTAGGGCAGAGTAAGACCCTAGAAGGTACCCTAGGCCCCTCGATAGTCTCTTGGGGTTCTTGGTCTAGGACCAAGCAGGTTGATGCTATGGCAAAGCCCTTAGCATGTGGCTAGGGCCCATATGTGCCTTTAGGGTATTTTGGTTTGGGACCAGGGACACAATGTCCAAGAAGATCCTGTAGGTAGAGGTAGATACATTCTTGGTCTAGGACCAGGCAAACTCTTGGTCTGGGACCAAACAGGTCCTGCAGGTGGTTGATCAACTTTTAGTCTAGGACTGAAGCTCAACTTAGTATTGAGGGCCATTCTTTAGGAGAATGGAGGCACCTGGTCAGTTACCAGGGATTTGATTTAGTCTGGGACTAAAGCTCAGCTTAGTACTGATGGCCATGCACTGGAAGAATGGAGGCACTTGGTTAGTTACCAGGAATTTGATTCAATCTGGAACTGAAACTCAGCTTAGGGCTGAGAGCCATTCTTTAAAGAATGGAGGATCTTGGTCAGTTAACCAAGATAATGACATGTGATTTCCTCTCTCCTAATCGATTACTTCTAGGTTGTTTCTCAAGGGATTGGCCACCCCTTGATGATGTCACTAGCACCTAACCCTTATGAGCAGTATTGAGGACCAAAGAATTGTACCATTCGGTTTCGATCTCCCCCTTATACAGTGATGACAAAAATATATAAAACAATGTATCTTGAGAGAGAGAAAAGAATTACTGATCTTGTTGGTCCTATAAAGGAGTTGTTTTGTCCACCTTTTATGGTTCACCTTATCTTGTGGGTATGTGTTGTATTATTGTGAACCCCTTGGTTGACTCATGGTCCTTTATCTTACTTGGTCTTGGCACTCTTATTGTGTGTGTACCTTTGTTATGATGACTCTTACCTTATGTGTTTCTTTGGTATACTAACCTAAGTTCTTTTTATCTTTTAAGTTTTGGTTGAACCATTTACTTTATGACTTTATTATAAAAGCTTTAAATATTTACTTTATGGTTTTATTAATAAAGACCTTTGGACTGTTTATTTTATCTTATGGTTTTATTGTAAGACTTTTGGACCTTTTATTTATTTTTTTTACCTTGGACCACTTTATCTTATCCTAAGTCAATCCCTACCTTATAAAAGGAAAAGGTTATCCTTCATTTTCCATTATCCATTAAGTGTTATCTCACTTACCTATCTATCTCCTCGTGAATGTTTTCACTTGCGACTACTACTGATCGTGACTCTTTGTCCAGCGTGACTCTCCTTCGCGGATGTTGCTGCTGATTGTGATTGAAACTATCTTGTGATTTTACTGCTTTCGCATGACTGAGCTCGCGTGGCTTATCTCTACGTCCAAGTGACTGAGCTACCTCTGCCTCCATGTGACTGACCTCTGCGTCCACGTGATTGAGATCTTGTGACTTACCTCTTGCATGGCTTACCTATCGCGTGTCTTACCTTTTGACTGCTCTGCGTGGTCTTTCACTGCCCCACGGGACTGGGCTGTCTGTATTTGCGTGATCATTCCACTAACCCCCACCGTGACTATACTTGCTGGATCCTACAACATGACTGACCTACGTGATCCTTCCACGCTTCTCCATCGTGACCGTGAGCTTGTTTCTAGTGTGGACTGTGGGTCTTCTCCATCGTGTTTGTGAGCCTGTTTCTAGTGCAGACTGTGGGTCTTCTACATCGTGACCATAAGCCTGTTTCTAGTGTGGACTGTGGGTCTTCTCCATTGTGACCGTGAGCCTATTTCTAGTGCGGATTGTGGGTCTTCTCCACCGTGACTGTGAGCCTATTTCTAGTGTGGATTGTGGGTTTTCTCCACCGTGATCGTGATCCTGTTTCTAGTGTGGACTGTGGGTCTTCTCCACGGTGGTCGTGAGCTTGTTTCTAGTGTGGACTGTGTTTTCTTCCCCAGCATGACTGTGAGCCTGTGTGGACACAGGGTCTTCCCCAGTGTGACCGTGAGCCTGTGTGGACTGTGAGTTCTACCCATCGTGACCACGAGTTTCACTTTATGTGTGGACTGTGGTTTTTCCAGTATGATTGGGAAAGCACAACTGTGCAAAGTATGAGTATGTGTCTCTGCAATATGTGATTGCATCTTTACTCAACATGACTGTGTGTCCTTTGTCAACATGACTGTATTGGGTTTCACTATACTTGTTGACTAAGAATTATGGGTCAGTATGCTTCTACTTTAACCCACTTAGGTTCTCTCTCGAGGTACGTAAATTGTTTGCCTAGTTGACCTGTCCCTTCGGCGACAAGATCAAATCTGAAATATCTGAGTATAAGGTTGATTCAAATATTGGTTATGATTTTTTACTGCTGATATCTATTGTACATTATTTTATCATGTTGTCACTGTACATGGCATTTGATGATTTTCGAGGAACAACTTTAACACAGTGACTAATGGAGTGTTAAGTTGAAAGAGATGAAAATTATGTTTGTTTTACTACAGTTCAAATTTTATTAGAGCAGTACTATTATGAATCTGATTTTATATGTTCATGCATTAAAGTTTACTACTTATGTTAAAAACTCGTCTAACCCTAAAAATTCAACACCCTCTCTCTCAACCTTTTAAAGATGGCATAGTTGGCAAATCTTGTCAAAATGGTCAATGAATGGTCAATTTGGTGGTTTCTTTCCACCTGAAGTCTATAATAACCCACTTTGAACTGGTCGAGGGGAATCCGAAGAGCGTGTAACAAATGGCAAAGGGTATACTAAGGTCAAATAATGAGTTTCTCTCATCTCCAAGTAGTGCTTAGTGTTGAATGCCATCTTAGGGTGTAACCTGCCTCGAGGTTTAACCCAGGCGATTTGGATAAATTTCTTGTAAAGGTCATTTCTGATGGTCTTGTTCAACTCTTGTTGAATAGGTAGGAGGCAACTAGGTGCATCCAAGGAATATCTAAAAGGATGGATTTGGTCCATTTTTCCCATGAAAACCAAGAGATACGAGACCCTTGCAAACCAGCCTTGAGCACAACTCAGATGGCTAGACGAGTCATAGTCTATTAAGAACAATAGGCCAATTATTGGTATTTTCCTTGCCTTGTTGCCAAGTCTGCGAAGCTCTTGTTGTGATGCAGAAATGAGACTAGACTGAACACCATCTCATGTTGGAAGGGTTGTGTATTGAGTTTTGTAACTCTGGATGTCCTTCATGTAGTTATGCCTAACATGAAGGTACATTGACAGTATAGGCATTGATGTAGTGTGTGAGAAACACTCTACCAATTGTCATGGTTCTAGTGGTGGAAATATGTTGAGGATTTCAAGACCTATACCAATTGCATGTGAGGAATACAAGAATGCACCAGTTTTTAATGCAGTAGTGAGGTTTGCATGATGCATGTGCATGAGATCTGCATGTTGCACGTGCATGAAAAATAGGTGATGCATGTGCATCAAAAGTAGGTTAGGGTTTTGGAACCCTACTGTCACAAGAATCCTATAATAGAGAGCAGAGGCAGATGGGGGCATTCACCTTGAGCATTGTGAGTAGCGAGTTTATCTACATAGGTTGAGTGAATCACTGCTTGAGGAGAGGGAAAATCATTGCATGAGGTTGAGGTCGCATTCTTGAGAAGAGAAGGGTGTAATCATCAAGCAGAGGAGGGGCACAGATCTGAGAGAGATCAAACATACTTCTTTTGAGTTAGAGAGGATCCATTCGAGGCAGGAGATTCATCAGTTGAGAGATCATAGACTGAGCACACAAGAGAGGGTGAACCAGTGCATGAGAGGAGTGATTCCTTGCATGAGAAGGGTGAATGCCTGCATGAGAGACAAAGGTACATTTTTGAGTAGAGAGCACAATTTTTTGTGAAGTGAGGGTGTAGATCTGAGTAGAGATCTAGCACACCTGATTTGTAGCAGAGGGAAGATACATTAGAGGTAGAGATTGCTTCTATGAGATTTTGATTCCAACTGTAGAGCATTTAGTTAACAGAGTGGGTGCATTCCTGAGCAGAGGGGGCATACATCACTAGAGGGAGTTTAGCTTTGAGATAGAGTTCATCAGTCTGAGAGAGGGTATCACTAAGGCAATAATCTAGTAGTAAAGGGATGAGAAGCCCTAGTTAGAGAGCAGTTTTAGAGAGAGGCATAGTTAGAGGGAGTGTTGCATTTAAGCAGAGGGGCACATTCCCTAGCTATCCATAAGAAATCAGACTTGACGTTCAAAGCCTTTTGGCTCAAAGATAAGTCTATGCTGGATTGATTTATTGTACTTATCGTAAACTGCTTGAAGATAATAAAAGCTACTATATCTCACTGCTTTTCTCCCAAGGGTTTTCCAGGGTCATTAAACCAAAACCTTTTGTATCAATTTTTAGGTGTGATTGCTATATTGAGTAAAAGAAGTAAATAGATATCATGTGTTTCATGTTATAAATAATTGTATATGTTGATGTACATTTTTTGGGATTGGCAATCGGCATTTAATACTTGCATGTGATTTAGAGAGACTTGAGACCAAGTTGGGATTTGAGATTTCAGAGCAGTGAAATTAAATTTTACACTGTGCACCAAACTTTGTTAAGATAATGTGTTGAGGAACTGTTTGCTTGCACCTCATGATGTGTCGAAGGAGAAGAATGTAGATTCTCTCTATTGAGGCCTAATCAGACTCAAGCTAACAAGATCCCCAAATCTTTGAGCCATAGAGAATAGTGGGTCGAATAAGGGAGTCCATTAGAGACATCTTAGACGATGTCTTAAAAGTAATATTAGAAGCATTGTCTTTTGAGGAGGGCTAGCGATCCATAACTCTTGTTGACCCAAAGCTAAAGGGGATGTTGGAAATTGAAATGAGGTCTTGAGAATTGCACCCCCAAGTATGTCTAGGGGTGATCTTAATCTTCTCCCCTTTGAAGAGGAAATGAAGGTTTGATAAAGTCTTCTTTGTTTCATTGAAGATCATAACCTTGGTTTTACCCAAATTCACTGTCAACTGTTGAAGATCAGATAAAAATCCTAAAGCATCTAATTGTCTCTGCAACCCCTCTAGAGATGAGGCCAGGAGAAACACGTTAGCAAAAAGTATGATAGATTTTGAAACCTTGTGGTGGAGGCACCCATCACTATCCGGATATGCTCACGAAGGAAGGCCTTCAACTGATTAATATAGATCCCAAACAAGGTGGGGGATAGGGGGCATCCTTGCTTAACCCAAATGATATTTATGAAATTTGATACCTCGTGAAGCATGCAGAAATGACTAATGACCGACTCATATTGGCAAACGATGGCAATTGATAGGGTCTTAGTGATGCCATTGTATTTGTGCCTTTGGAATAGGGCCTCTTGAGGGGCATAATCAAAAGCTTTTTGAAAATCTACAAAGCAATGGTAGACTTTGGAAGAGCGATGCCGTTCCTCCTCAATGATGGCCTGAAGGTAAAGATGTGATCAATCGTTTTAAGAGTGGGTTGGAAACATACTCGCCCTCTAGCTCTAAGATGTCTCCTCCCAAGCTCTTCGGAAAGCTTCAGATGAAGAATTGTAGCATAGAGCTTTGAGAATGTGCTACCCACAATGAACATCTGATAATTGTTGGGATCTAAGCTAGAACTCGATTTGTGTATTGGGTGAATGGTGTGATGTGACCAAGGCGATGGAAAACATGTATGGATCACATGCTTGAAGAGATTTTCCAAGTGATTATCTATAGTGGGAAGATCGTGCTTGAAGAACTTTGTCTAGAAATCCTCTTCATTTGCTGCTTTATTGATGTTCATTATCTAAATAGCCTCTTTGATGTTCTGGTGCGAGAATAAGTAGCATGAATGGGGTGGAGATTAACCAAAATCTGGGGCTTGCCCAAGGGCATCATAGAGAGTAGAGGTATGAGAGTACATCGATCTGAGGTTAAGGTCAGTTGGGAGAGGGTAGTGGTAAGGGAAGACAGTGCGCTAGAAGGTTTTGGGAGAGTGGATGAGGGAAGCACATAAGTTTCATCTCCTTTGAGAGAGGAAGAGGCATTTCTTTGTCGTGGAGGAGCCAATCGTAAAAAGCTTTAAGGTTGGGTTAGGAGGAGCGAGCATGGGTGAATGTGTGTCGATGATGGCGATGAAGTGCCTTGCACTTGTCATACCATTGGTTCATGGGGTAGGAGTCGAGTTTTAGGGTGGTGGGAGTGGATTAGGTGGAGTGAGGGTAGGACTTCAAGGTTGCTTCCCAAATGGTGGATGAGAAACAAACGTACTTGGAGGATGTTAAATCAAGAGAATTGAGAGTTGGCGGGGTGTATTTAATGAAGGTGGGAAGATAATGTCTAGATCCCCCTCATAGAAAAGGATGCCAGTATAAGGTGGTCCTCTGAAAGGGGGTGCAAGGGGTTTTAACCCAGAGAGAGGAGAGAAGGAAATTGATCGACAAGGGGAATGGTCACTACGACGTGATGAATAAAGAGGAATAAGTTTTGGCTAGTGAGGACCTAATCAACTACAATTGTGCCTTCGCCATGAACTCGACAAGTGAAGAAGTGAGAGTGGGAATTAATAGAGCCCATTTAGGATCAACAACCCTTGAGATTTTCGTAGCTGTAAAAGGTATCGACCATAAGTTGTAGTAGGCTCCAAACATCATCAGACATTTGGGGAAGTTGCATGGACTTTGGATCTATCCCCATGGTGCATCATGGAGAGCAATTTAGAGAGTTTTGGTATGGGCATTGAAGTCGCCTAGTAGGATGACCTCCCCAATCATTGAGTACTGGGTAATGCCATATACAAGTCTATAAAGGGGTCTTCGTCGACGCCATCATGGATAGTGAATGAGGAAGAGGTTGGGGGGAAGTAACAAATGACAATGTAAATTTCCTTAGGGAGGGGGTCTCACCTGAATCCACATAAACCTGGAAAACCCATTTATGATCACCAAACAAACCTTGCTTTGGGAGTCCTTAGTTAAATAAGCGACTCCATTAGGATCTCTAGCCCAACTTGAGATCCTCATCTCTTGGTTGGAAACTGAAAACCAATGGTAACCTGTAACGTTGAGGAGAGGCTTAACATGGCTTGCATGAGTCTCGATAATGAAGAGGATGTTCGACAACCCAAGAGCATGGTACATGGGACTTGATGATGATGAGAAAGATTCATTGCCATTCCAACAATTGATCGAGCTACCTATGCCTTGTTGCCTGCCCAAATGAGCTTGTCATTTGGAAGCTCCATATTTTGGTTCCCAACCAGAGCGAGAGGAGCCCTGAATGACTGTTTAAAGGTTCCTAATATCTACCCATTTCCCTTCTTGTTGTGCTGTTGTGCCTCCATAACCAACTCTCTAGAGCGTTTAAGCTCTGCAACTTGTGATTTGGTGAGATCTTCGTCTAGAATGATTCTATTAGGAAGGGAGAATAGCTTTTGCCAAGCTCTGAGGGAATCAAAGATGATTAATAGTAGTTATGAACAAGAGGGAGGGAATGAAGTCATAGCCAAGCCAAGCTCTGTTAAGTGCCACATTGGGAAGGCCAAGGATATCTTGAAGAAACATGGTCCCAACCTCCATAGGGTTCGGAGATAGGTGAGGCAAGGGAAGACCCCTCACCTTAACGTTCAGGTCGCTTGCTCCTTTGGTACACTCCTCCACAAGTTTAGTTTGCACCACTTCCTCAATTGATGCAAGAGAGGGGTGGGAGCACTATCCTTCCCACATACCACCTATGCCCATGATTTGATGTGTGTTTTTGTTTCTTGCTTAAAGGTGACCTGCTAGGATCAAATCTCTTTTTGTCTATTTTTAAGGTTGCGAATTTTTGTGTGTAAGACATCATTTGGGGGGTGGAGAGTTTCCTACATTTTTTTTTCATTTAACAACTTCTTTAGGGATAAATTCTCTCCTTCCACCACAAAAACCCTAGTAGAGAGAAGGTTGCCATTCTTAGTTTCAAGGAATTCCATTCGTTGCAACATGTTTTTAATTTGGGATATCCAGTACTATAAATTCGACTCCATAGCTATATTAGTGGGGTTGTAAATTGGGCCCTAGTTACAGTTTTTGAGTCCCTCCTGTTGATGAAATTGTCATTGATGCCAACATGGACAAGGTCCTTGCACTCTCAAGACTGGATATTGATGCCATGACCTTGCTGAAGATGTTGAAGACCTTGCTGATGGCACTGAAGACCCTGCCAATGATGCTAAAGCCCTTGTGGACGATGGAGAAGCCCTTCATAGTTTGAAGAAACATTAATGACCCATAGCTGATTGCAGATGCTTAATTAACTGTCAAAGTTGGTTGAGAATTATGGCTTCCATCTTCAATTTCCAGGCCTCAAAGTGACCAGATTAAACTGCAGATACAAATCTAAGACTGTAGCCTCTTATACATGTGTCTTGTTCTTCAAGGGCATTCAGAAATGTGGTATACAGTGGAATCAAAGTTTTGGAATCGCTCTTAGAAGTTAGGCACATTCTTCATTTGACTAGAATATATTTCTGTTGGAGTTAACATTGGCTGTCAATAGTGATTTTGATGCTGATGCCTGAAGAAGTCCTGAAATGACCCTTTCTGAGTTCAATTTCCTGACTGGGTGCTCCAGTAAGATAGTCCAGATCCTCATCAATAGGCTTCAACGTGGAATGATTCTTCTAGACAGAGCTTCTAAGGCAGAAAAGAATTAAGGGACAGCTGAACAAAGGCATAATTGGTGACTGTTGTTGCCATACTTGCTTCATGAACAAGTCCCTAAATAACCCCCCATGGATGATGCAAAATAATCCAAAATACAAAGTGCAAAGTCGGCTCCACAAGGAAAATTAAAAATACAAATATGTCAAGTCGGCTCAGTGAAATAAAATATTTTTTTGTATGTCGGCCCAGAACATTTTTTTAAAATTTGTTAATTGTGAAGTCAGCCCAGAAATAAATTATTAAATTTAATACAAGTCGGCTCCCCAAATTAAGGTGAAGATTTAGTATAAATACCATCACAAATCTTCATTTTTTGGGTGGAAATTTTCGGTGGAATGCTCTGAGGAAATTCGTGGGTACTGTGGCAGCCACAGAAAAACGCAGCAGCAGAGAAAAAAAAAAAGCAGCAGCTGACATATATATATATTTTTTGCATGATATTTCTCATTTCTGTGAATTTCGGAGGTCTCTGAGGCAGCCGCAGGTGAAGGAGCAGACTGAGCCAAATTTTGGATACAGTCTGAGGAAAATTCGGGAGTTATGGAGCAGCTCTGATATCTTTTAATTTTTCTGCTATATCATAACTGAGGAAAGAAACTCGTGGAGCAGTCTTTATCCTCAGGCAATTTTGGGAGACCTTTTCTTTTTGGGAGATCTCTTCTTATCTTTTCACAAGTGCAAGTGTTGAAGACTCTCAGGCTGCTACAGCAGCACGCAGGGGTGATCTAGGGCTTTGCTGAGGCTCCTGAAATTTTACAGTAGCAGTGTTCAAACAGACTTGAACCTTGCAGCAGTGATCAAGGAGGATCCAAGGTGCTTTTAGGGTTTGTTTTTGCAGCAGACATCACTTTGAAAACTTCGGTGGCAGCAGTGTGTGCCCTAAGTTTTTGATGGGAGCAGTTAGGAGAGGGCCTTATTTTTGTTGGAAAATCCTTCCTGTTTTGATGGCAGTCCAATAAAATGATCTTTTCACAACAAAACAGTCCATGGATGACAGCCCTAATTTGATGAAGATGACAGCTCTAATTGATGAGGCATGACAGTCCTAGTCCCGAAGTATCTTTGAAGCTTACAGTCCAGGCATAAAGTGACGTGACAGCAGCAGTAGAGGAAGAATCAAGTCTGATTTGGAACTCGATATATGATCAATTTGGTATAGCCATTGATGAGGAATTTTGAAGTTATTTTGGAATAGTTTTAAAGCATTCCATGTTGGACTATCTCAAGGATAAAGGGCTCTTTTGTTTGCTGATTTGGGACAGGAATTCAATCTTCTTTTTACTGTACATTACACTTATGTTTGGGCTCCATTTTCTTACTATTCATTGGACTGATTTTATGAACAGAATTTTGGCTTGCACTGACTTTAGAACCCACAGGTGCATTAAGTCTGATCCTGTTAAAGTAAGATCAGCTTAGGAGACAGTGAAGACCCAAAATTGAGGTCATGGCACACGAAGTCTGAAGAAGGTATGCACAGCTCCGTTGAGAACAAGCTAACACACACAGGCTAAGTTCAGTCCCGAGCTTCTCTTGAAGACTGTTTTTGTGGCTGCCTTCACTACATGACAGGATTAATTGTTAGATTGCATCAGAGCTCGCAGCTGAGATTTTGGCACTGAGGAATTTCGGGTTAGCCTCAGGCAGCAGCAGTAAAAGTGAAATTTAAAAGTTTGAACAAGTCTGAAACAGCTCTGCAATTTGGATCTGTCTGAGGCAAAAACGAAATTGCAGTAAGGGTGGCCGAAATTTCAGAGGTAGAATGAAGATTAGATGACTGTTTCTAAGGTGTTTTTGAAAAGAATATTTCTGATATATTTGCAGTCCTAAATGACATCTTTTCAGCCTAGTTGAAGAGAAGAACTGGAGATAATTAAAGGGTAGGTCTGAAGATGCTTAATGCAGATTTGAGGACTGATATTTGTGCATTTTTCTGAGGCAAATCTGAAGTGTAT
>LPNX010028153.1:551262-650967 GCA_001517045.1 Pseudotsuga menziesii
GATCTCGTTAAGTGTTTGCTATTTGTTCTATCTTGAGGACTGAACCATGACTATGTTGATATAGCAATTCGTTATGATGATCATGATTTGAAGATACCGTGAACAGAATTTTAATGCAATAGATAGATCCTTGATGTATTGATAAAAAGATCTCTTGTGATTGGGCTTTATCCTTGAACTACTGACATGATTTATGAGAAGATTGGATAGAGACAACTTGATAACAGATAGTGGATCTTTGAGCTGACAGTAACAGACAAAGTTGATCAGAATGATATGACATGAATGATGTATACAATGGTATAGTACAGTAATACAGTGATAGGTTGGCTTGAACAGTAGTGTGAGTATATCAGAAGCTTTTGATAAGCTACCATCGTTGGTGGATAAGGCTGCTACAGCCTTGGTGATGAATGCTTTTGTTTAAAGAAGGTATGCAAAGCCCTATTGCAAAATCAAGACCTACAGAAGTTATGCTTAAATCCTCTGATCAACATCAAGCAACATTGAGTTGACAGTTTGCAATGATTTGACAGCTGAAAGAACGGTGACAGACACAATTGAGTTGACTTGACTGCTACAGCCTCTGAAGTGGGTTGTGACATGACTAGTGACAAATGTTGAGTAGATTGATATGATAATGATGCTGACAGCAAGTTGATGGACAGTATGATGTATTCATGGTTATGGTTTGCCTGACAAAATGATGATGAACAACTGATGTGAAGAGCAGCGTTGATGATATGACAGAGATCTCTTGTGTATGATGACTTGACAGTGAGCAGCGTTGATGATTGACCAGCAGTAGAACAGATTAAAGAGACAAGTGATTGATGAGATGATGTGACAGTAAGCTTTAATGTAAATGCAAGCTTGACTTGCTTTTGAGGTTAAGATACCTCAAACCCTTCTTAGCAGGGTCTAAGAAAACCAGGCAGGGTTCTGGATGCAGAGTAGGTGTTCTATGTATCAGTAGGTGCTGATTTTACCTAACGGTTGTAGCCGAACCAAAACTAATACAAAAAGATTACAAAATTATATGGTGTTGTGTTCTTTTGTGTTATGAAGTGCTTATGCTATGATGAAGTGAAAAATGTCTATGAAATGATTATGGTAGAGTAATGGAATGATGAATTGGTAGCTAACTGTGATAAGCTAAGAAAAGTTTAAAATTGGCTTCACACTGATTCACCCCCCCTCTCAGTGTGTACACCTCCAATTGTTCCTTATTGTAGAATTTGTTGGTCATTGTGTGTGCAGAGTCCTCCATGGACCCTCTTTTGTCCTCATTAACTCTTGGACCCAAAATGGTCTCAGCTCTATGGATGGATGGAGAGAACTATAACTAGTTTTGCTTTCATTGTTTTCTGTTGTTGCGAGCTTTTGGCATATGAAACCTACCTTGCAAAATTAACGGTGAATACTTATGGACGAAACTTGTATAAAAGGGCATAGAGTTTATTGGGCTGTGTGGACGAAATCCCAAGAGCTAGTAGGACCCTAGTGCCTTGTCTCTAGGGTTGACTCTTCTACTTGCATTGATGGAAGGGTTGTTGGAGCAGATGCCTCGATAAGATGGATGGAGTACCTGCCAAAGTCAACATCTGTGCGTGATTGGTTTTTACATCAATGGGATTTGACGGAAATTTACAGAAGAAATTGCAACATCAATTTGCAAAAGTATTCTCAAAGGAAGAGCTATTCCAAACCCAAATCTATTAGGGGAGGAACTTGCTTTATGTACATCTTTGAATTTGGAAAGTTTCTGGTCGAGAGTGTAGAAAGCAGTTGAGTTTGAGTTTACAAGAGTGGCACTGCTCACCTTCAAGTGCAGTAGAAGCTTCAAGATTGCAAATATCGCAAAGGTTTGGCTTTAAAATTTTTGTCTCAGAAGATGTTGTTCTCTCTCTTGGAATCCTTGATAAACCTTTGAAAAAAACCACTTGAAAAATTTCATTTATTTCTACCAAGAATGTTGGTTAAAGGTAGCAAGGAGATATGACTAGGATAGGTTATGGAGTTTTTGTACTGTTGAATTTGCCTAGACATTTGTTTCAGGAGCTACATAACATGCATTGTCAGGCTCTTCATTGTCACCATCACGAGGTTGTTTGAGGGACAAATAGGTTAGTTTCAAACATTTGATGGTCTTTCTAACCATGGAGTTAAGCAGGGGTGTCTCCTCTCAGTAAGTTAGTCTTTCTTGAATCTGCATCGATAATCTTGAAGAAATTATTCATCAAAAGACTCATCAAGAAGATAGTTGCATGTCACACCATGTGTTGATCGCAAAACTTCTTGTCATTGTTAATGCGGTCCTCTTCACATCTTCATAAGAGGGTTTGTAGATATGGATTTTCTAGTGTTTTTCTTGAACATTGTCAACTTGTGGTCAACCTTAACAAGAATGATTAAATGATGTTTAGTGCTTTTAAGGATACTCTTTGCAAGGTTTGTTTCTTCTTTCAAGGTGATCTAGTTGAGCTATCCATAATTTAGACTTTCTTGGGAGTTTAGTTTATTTGTACTATTAATTTCGCGTTGGTATCTCAATTATCCTTTGTAGGGGGTAATCATCACTTTCTGTGCTTGAGGGACGATGTTTTTTGATACTTTTTGAGGATATCCCCCAAAGTGTAGGCCTTGGAGATTTGGAACAGTAGTTGAGGACAAGTTGATTGGGTATTTTTTGAGAGGGTCTAAATCGTTATTCTTTAGAGCATGATGCATTGCAAGCATATAATCCCTCAAAATATCATACAAGCAAGATTTGGTGCCCATCCCATTTGTCTTGAGAATGCTTTTAGATTTCTTTCCCATGTTTATAGACTTTAGACCTTGGGCGGTTAAGCCTTGGGTTGAGAGAGATATTCCTATCTTGCTCTTTGTTCCTTTGAGGTTATTGTTTCCATGGTTCTTTTCAAACGAAGGCAATGTGGTAATATGGGACCATTCTACTTCTTTGGTTTGCTGGCTTATCCTTTGACGAAGTTTTTGGATGTCCTCCATTAGAGAGGATATTTATTACTAATTCAATCATATGATATTTATTTTTCCCCTATAGCCTTTGAACCCAAGATGTTCTTCTAGATTGAGCTCTTCTTCTAGATTGTTGATGGTTTGATTGTTCATACAGACTTCCTAAACAAACATTGGTCGAATGGCCTTTGGATACCGCTTGGTGGGTTGAGGCTGTGCATCCATCAATTACGTGTTGAGATTGATCACCATATTCTACAAGATGATAGCATATGTTCACTTTGTTCCCTTCTAGAGCTTCGGATTGAGGAACATCTCATCTTCGAGTGCTCTCTATACTATGAAATCTTGGGGAAACTATATTGTCTATATAGAGATTTTGGTGTGTCCCTTTCTATCTTCTTTTGCTATCCATTTGAGAGATGTTTGGTCTTGTATGTTCGAGAATCTGTTACTTTTAGACAAATTACGTTGCAAAGACCTTGCCAATATAGGTGATTTATCCCTCCCTTCCAGCCTATTGTAAACATTTGGGTTGTCAAGTGCTTGGTATTTACTAGTGTTGAAAAAGTGGTCGAAAAGTCGCGACTTTTACTTTGAGCCGATTTTTTGACGAGTAAAAACGATTTTTAAAAAAATCGTGGAGGCACGACATTTTAGGAAAAATCATGACTTTTTGAAAAAAGTCGTGGGTCGACCCAAAAAGTTGCCCAACAACTTGAATCCGTGGCTTTAAAAGGAAAAATCTGATTTTTTGGGGGTCATTTGAGTTAGAGGCTTGTTGGAGGAGTGAGAAGGGCAAGAGGAGATCGTCAACAACTTTTGGAGGCTTTCAAACACCTCCATCAAGGATTTTTGTGGAGGCTTTCAAACACCATTTACCAACTCCATCCAAGATTCGTCACGAGTCATAGGTATTTACATTTTATCCCATTGTTTTTCTATCTTTTCCATGGATTGTTTGAAAGTTTCCTTGCATTTTTCTTGCATATTTCTTTGACTATTTCTTTGCATATCTCTTTGCTAGTTTTTGCCATTTTGGCATTCATTTCCATGCCCAAAAATATGAAAAACAGTCACAATGTAAGTCGGATTTAAAAATAAGAATGGAATAGCATGCTTGTTTTTTTAATTGTTTAGCCACTCTCTTCTTCTTATATTTCATGGCTCATAATCTAAATTTAGAGGTCTGATTTTTTAAGCTAAAATGTTGCTATTTTTTCGAATGGAGTTTAATGTACTTTTTTTTTAATGTTTTTGTTCCCTAGGCTTGCATTTGAGGTTGTCATTCCAATTGCAAAAATGCCAAAGGTATTGGACCCATTTTGACAGTATGGCGAGCTAGAGGATGGAACAAATACACAAAATTTGTATTGCAAATTATGTGGGCATCACATGTCAGCAGGGGTTAATAGGTTGAAATACCATCTAGCCAAACTACCTGGCCATGATTTTGGCCTTTGTACTACAGTGACCTTGGAAATCATGAGATCTGTCCATGACGCCATCCATGAAAAAAATAGAAAGAAGGATGAGATCGTTGCAAACAAAGCTGAGCCTGCCGCTTTTGGCTAAGTAAGAAGTGTAGGTGCATCTCTATCTACCACTATCGGTGAGGGTAGTGGGAGGGCTCCACAGCTTCACCTATCGAGAGGGTGGGGCTCTCATCCCATTTTGTTGCACGAACAGGAGGAGGATCACAACCTTCTCTTAAGTCAATTGTAAAGAAATCATAAAAGGTAGAAGCAGACAGGGTATTTGTAAATTTTCGTTTAATATTCAACTAGGGCTAAACAGTGCATTTAAAATATCTACTGATAACCACACATGAATATCTTTTACAGTATGCTGCGGAATATAAAATTGAAAAATAACTCACAACATCACATCACAATAATGACAGTTATTTTGGGTATGGAAACCCTCGAAAAAACCCAAGATGGGAAAATCGGTGCAACAGTCAGATATAGATTTTATTATGAGAAAATATGGGACGTTACAATCTCTGTTGATTCACCCAAACTTGGCGAATGCAGCTACACGACAGAAACACTGAACAAACCCCCAACTAATCCTCTACACCCCCCTGAGAGAGTGTATGACCCAGTTGTACGACCTCACACATGTGGATTCGTATCACCGTACAACTGTTGTACGAAATCTGTACGACCACGCTTGCAGATGTACGAAATCCGTACAAAATAGTACGACCTTCCTCCTGCAGCTCTGCTCATCGACCTGTGTGGGTTTTGTCTGCTTGGTGAACTTGCTACTCGATTCTTTGTCTTCCCAGCTAAATCCTCTATCTAACTTTTCTCCTCTTGTCTATGTCGGAATACAAGTGTGTATGTCCTCTCAACCAATTGACCTCTCTTATATAACTTTAGGTAGAGCCTAAAACCTAATTTCACTTTCACTTAAAGTCAATAATCATTTTAATTATTTTCCAAAGTAAACTTAGGAAAAATAATTAAATACAATTGGTTTCTTGTTTTAGAGTCTTCTGCATGCAAGGACACTTGCATGCAAGAAGACCTTCCTTGTTGCTGCTAATCTAACACTCCCTCTCAACGAGGAAGGGATTCAGTAGCAACCCCATCTTATCCCTGAACTTCACAAAACCGTGTCTGCAAAGTGCCTTGGTGAAAATGTCTGCCACCTGTTGATCTGTCTGTATGTACTCCAACTTGATGGTTCCTCTCTGGACACAATCTCTCCAGAAGTGGTACCTAATGTCTATGTGTTTGCTTTGGTCATGGAATACCGGATTCTCAGATAGCTTGATGCCACTTTGATTTTCACGGTGAACAACTGTAGCCTCTAGCTCACACTCGAACAACCCTGAAAGTAACTTCCTCAGCCACATACCTTCACAAGCAGCCATGTTGGCTGCCATTTACTCAACCTCTATTGAGCTCAGTGCAACTGACTTTTGCTTCCTGCTGAACCAAGAGACAACCCTTGACCCAACGCTGAAACAAAAACCTGAAGTACTCTTCCAGTCCTCTACACATCCTACCTAGTTATCATGTGTGAAACTTGCTAACTGTACACTGTCGCTATGCTCATAAACCAATCCATACTCCACTGTACCTCTGATGTAGCTTAGTATGTGCTTTGCATCCGTCCAATGCACTCTTCGAGGGTCCACCATGAACTGGCTCAAAGAGTTGACTGCAAAGCTGATGTTTGGTCAAGTGTTGACCAGATACATAAGCAATCCAATAAGTTGAAGATACAAGGTAGGATCAAATCCGTTTGACCTTGATGCATCAATCTTCCTCCAGTTGGAAACTAGAGGTATGGCCATAGGCTTGCAGTACTCCATCTTGAATCTCTTCAGGATATCTACTGCATACTCCCCTTGTTCGATGAAGAAGCATCCATCTCTCTACCAAACCTCCAAGCCCAGAAAGTAATGCATCAGCCCAAGGTCCTTCATCTCAAACTCCACTTCAAGGTTGGACTTGCAGTCACCAATCAACCTGTCATCTCCTGTAAGAAAGAGATCATCCACATATAGGACCAGTATGAGAGGCACCTCACCTCTCAAGAAGTATAGGTTGTGGTCAACCTCACTTCGCTGAAATCCCGTCTCCCGTAGATAACTGTCTATCCTCGAGTACCATGCTTGAGGTGCCTGCTTTAGCCCGTAAAGAGCTCGATGCAGTCTGCAAACATGCGTCTCCTTGTTCTCCACATCAAACCCCATTGGTTGTTCAATATACACGTCCTCCTCTATCACAATGTTGAGGAAAGCAGTCTTGACGTCTATCTGATGGACTCGCCAACCCATCTCAGTTGTTAGTGAGATAATGGGTCGAATGGAAGAATACTTGGCAACAGGGGCGAAGGTCTCCTCATAACCAATACCCTCCTTTTGTGAAAACCCCTTTGCCACGAAGCGTGCCTTGTACTTCTCCACGCTTTTGTATGCTGCATGCTTCGCCTTGTAGATCCATTTGAATCCCACCACATTTTTCTCTTATTGGCCTTGACACAACCTCCGATACCTGGTTTTTCATAATGGAGTCATACTCCTCAACCATAGCCTCTTGCCACACATCATTTTGTGCAACCTCCAAGAAGCTGGAAGGTTCAGAGTTAATCGACTCTGTCATCAGTGCCATATAGCTAAGCCTCTCTGGTGGTACACTTCGCCTGAAAGATCTCTGTGGAGGACCAACCTGCTTGGAATCCTGTACTATGGACCTAAACCACTTAGGCCTTGGCCTAGTGTCAACCTGCTGCGGCTCCTGGATATCCATCTCATGCTGCAACTCATCCTCCAAGTCAATGACTGTAGGATCTTGTCCACCTGACTCCCTCTTGATGAATTTTAAGAGGCAGTGATGTTTTAATAAATGTAATAAACATAAGTGCATGAACATGTACATTCAGATTCAGAATAGTGCCGCTAATAAAATTTAAACTATAATGAAGCAAGAAAATAATTTTCATCTCTTTCAACTCAATGCTCCGCTGGTCATTGCGTTAATTTTAACGCTCTGCTGGTCACTGCGTTGAAGTTGAGATGTTTCACTTCGAATATCATGTACATAAAATAGATACAGTATTTGCAAATCATACCATTGTTGGATCCACTTTATACTCAGATATTTCTGAGTTTGATCTTGTCACCGAAGGGACAAGTCAAACTGGGTAAATCATATACGTACCTTGAGAGAGAGAGGGTTAAAGCAAACATAAACAGGTCTCAGACTCTTAGTCAACAGAGAGATGTCAATCAAAAGTACATGCTAGAGTAATTCAGTCATGCCCAAAACAATCATGCTAAGAACACACAGTCACTTAGCACAAGAGACACTCAGTCATACTGAGCAAAGTCATACTCTTTGAGAGTCATGTTGAGAAAACCACAATCCACACTTGAAGGATAACCTCATGGTCACTCAAGGAAAGAAACCCAGCACACAGAGGTAAAACCCATAAGAACTCATGTTGAGATAAATCGTAGATACAAATCATGACGGTAAACCCATAAGCAGTCACATAGAGATAAAACCGTGAGGATAACAAGCAGAGAACAGAGATTAAGCTCTAGGCTTCACATTGATTGATGTATAATAAACAACGGTTAAGCATTCTATGTCATTATCCTTTAAGCCTGAGTATGCACTTCTTAAACATAATGAAAAATGATCATAGTCTCTAACTTCAATAGTACTTAATCACTTCCATCAATGAGTCATAAAAACTCTTTTGCACAAACCAATGATTAATTATAAGGTATCATGATTAAGTGGGCTTGTCATGGGTTACCTAATAAATCCATTTTTTGGTAACACTTGTCAGTACTATAGATACAACCACATTTCTTTGTTGACTGTTATTGTTCTAATCAAACATATATGTAAATATCAGATCTCTTTACCATTTTATCGCTTTGATGGCTAATTAACTCCTTCACCAAGATCTGAAAATTTTCAATCTAACAAGTTAAGTCCTTATGGCAACCCTTACCTATAGGATCATGTAGACTTTGTTACCCTCAAGACAGAGTTATCTACATCCTAAGCTCTGATACCATGATGAATTTTAAGAGGCAGTGTTGTTTTAATACACGTAATAAACATAAGTGCATGAACATGTACATTCAGATTCAGAATAGTGCTGCTAATAAAATTTAAACTATAATAAAGCAAGAAAATAATTTTCATCTCTTTCAACTCAACGCTCCGCTGGTCACTGCGTTGAAGTTGAGATGTTTCACTTCGAATATCATGTACATAAAATAGACACAAAATTCGCAAATCATACCATTGTTGGATCCACTTTATACTCAGATATTTCTGAGTTTGATCTTGTCACCGAAGGGACAAGTCAAACTGGGTAAATCATATACGTACCTTGAGAGAGAGAGGGTTAAAGCAAACATAAACAGGTCTCAGACTCTTAGTCAACAGAGAGATGTCAATCAAAAGTACATGCTAGAGTAATTCAGTCATGCCCAAAACAATCATGCTAAGAACACACAGTCACTTAGCACAAGAGACACTCAGTCATACTGAGCAAAGTCATACTCTTTGAGAGTCATGTTGAGAAAACCACAATCCACACTTGAAGGATAACCTCATGGTCACTCAAGGAAAGAAACCCAGCACACAGAGGTAAAACCCATAAGAACTCATGTTGAGATAAATCGTAGATACAAATCATGAAGCAAAACCCATAAGCAGTCACACAGAGATAAAACCGTGAGGATAAGCCCGTGAAGATAACAAGCAGAGAACAGAGATCATGATGGAATGAAATCGCTGAGGATAAACCCATGAATAAAACAAGCAGAGATCAGAGATCACGGAGTAGTGAAATCGCTGAGGATAAACCTGTGAATAAAACCAGCAGAGATCAGAGATAACGGAGTAGTGAAATTGCTGAGGATAAACCCGTGAATAAAACCAGCAGAGAGCAAAGATCACGGAGTAGTGAAATTGCTGAGGATAAACCCGTGAATAAATCAAGCAGAACTCAGAGATCACGGTGGTGAGGATAAACCCGTGAATACAAGATCGCTGAGACAGTTACCCAAGCAGAGATCACGGTGGTGAAGAGATGCGGACTAGAGGAAGAGCCGTGGACTAGGCGTGCAGAGTTTAAGCAGAGAAAAGACGGCGTATAAAAACCAAAATCGCAGAGGTCACCGTGAAGGATTTAGTCGAGGATGCCTGAGAGAATTTTCATTGAGGAGTAGAAAAGATCAAGCAGAAAACGCAGAGATAAATAGAGCCTGCGAAGAATTCACGTGAGAGTTGGATCCATGAAAACAAACCTTAGCTAAAGTCATTTTATAAGGTTAGGAGAACCAAATTAGTTAGACTTGGGAATGGGAAGGCGGTCCTAAGTAAATAATAAAAAAAATTGGATCAATAATTTAAAAAAAAAGGTAATATCAAAAATGTATTTATAAAGTAAAAGGGTCTTAAACAAGAGATAAGATTAAATGGTCAAAAGTCTTTATTACTAAAATCATAAAGATTTTATTAATAAGACTATAAAATAATAAATTTAAATAAAGTCATAAAGTGAAAGTCTATAGGTCTAATATAAGTAAATAGTCCAAAACTATAAGTGAGTCAAGGGTCCAAAACATAAGGTAACCATAACAATATATGACCCAATAGTCTTTAATAAACCATTAGGTAAATACACTCCATAAAGTAGGGGTCATCATAGTCAAAAGGTGCACATAAGTGAGGGTGCTAGGACCAAGTATAAATAGGACCCATAGTCAACAACCACAAGGTCAAGGTGAACCGTAAGTGTGGACAATCATTCAATTAGGACAAACAAGACCAAAGACTTTGAACTTTTCTCTCTCAAGGTACAATGTTTTATATATACTTTTGTCATCACTGTATAAAGGGGAAGATCCAAACGGATGGTACAATCCTTTTGTCCTTAACACTGCTCCTAAGAGTTAGGCACTAGGGACATCGTCAAGGGGTGGCCAATCCCTTGAGAAGCAACCTAGCAATAATCCATTAGGAGAGGGGACATCATTATCTTCCATTCTTAATGAATGGCTTTCAGCCTTACGCTGAGTTTCAGTGCCACAATGAATCAAGTTGATCAATCCTTGGACCCTGACTGGGTCCTTCATTCTTTCGCAGAATGGTTCTCAGTACTAAGTTGAGTTTCAGTCTCACACTAAAAGTTGATCAACTACCTGCAGGACCTACTTGGACATCGTGTCCCTGGTTCAAGACCAGAATATATCTTTGCCTCTACCTGTAGGCTCTACTTAGACATCGTGTCCTTGGTTCCAAACCAAAATACCCTAGAGGCATATAGGGGCCCTAGCCACATGCTAGGGGCTTTGCCATGGCATCAACCTGGTTGGTCCTAGACCAAGAACCCCAGGAGACTACTGGGGGCCCTAGGGTACCGTCTAGGGTCTTACTCTATCATAGTCAACTGACTAGGGTACCATCCTCTATGAGAATGGGTCTCGCAGTTGCACAAACTTTAACACCTCTGACCACCAGAACCTGTGCTTTGTTTGTACCTGTACCTGTACATCTGATTCCTCCAACTTGACCCTCGACTCATGTGCTGGCTGTTGCTTTGTTTGTAAGTCCAGAGATCTCTGCAAGGCCCTGTCATCATCGAACTGGACATCCCTGCTCACAATGATCCTCTTGTGAGCAGGAATGTAAACTCTATATGCCTTCGAAATCTCGCTGTAATCAACAAGTAACCCCTTCTCTCTAGAAGGGTCTAGCTTCTTCCTATTGTCAGCATGAACATAACAATAGCAGACACAGTCGAATATGCGAATGTGGCTCACATCTGGCCTGGTGCCTGTGAAGACCTTCTCTGGTGTCTTCCTCCCCAAAGCTGTGTGGGGACACCTATTCTGAATGTACATTGCAGTCCTGTATGCCTCGACCTAGAGGAAGAGTGGTAATCCTTGATCAAATAACATGGCCTTGGTTGCTCCGACCATAGTCCTATTCTTTCGCTCTGCAACTCCATTTTGTTGAGGGGTATGGTGCACAGTGTGCTCCTTCTTGATCCCCTTAGCCAAACAATACTCCACAAACTCATTGGAAGTGTACTCACCCCCGTTGTCTTTCCTCAACACCCGAATCTTCTTTCCTTTTTGGTTCTCCATGAGAATCTTGAACTCTCGGAACCTCTCAAAGACCTATGACTTGGCCTTCAGAGAATAGATCCAAGTCTTCTAGGTCTTCTCGGAATAGTCATCAATGAAGGTTACGCAGTAACTGTATCCACTGAACAAATGGACACTCATAGGTCTGCATACATCAGAATGCACCAAGTCCAACGACTCCTTAGACTTGTGCTCACTTTGTGGGAAAGGCTTCCTGATGTTCTTCCCTAAAGCACAACCCTTGCAGTGGTTATGCTTTTCCTCCTATACCCGAGGAACTCCAATGATTGCCTGTCTCAAATGCGTCAGTGCTCCATGGTGTAAGTGTGCCATCCTCTTATGCCACAACTCACCCTGACTGTTGCTGCTGCTGTTGACTAGATCCTTTGCAGGCTCAAAGTGTAGTCTATACACTTTCTCGCTCCTCTTGCCAATCACCCGATCCAAGCTCCTATCTGACCCCTTGGGCCTGATATATACTCTATGGTCACGAAACATCACTTGATATTGTTTGTCCTCCAAAGTGGAGACTGATATAAGGTTCTTGGTCAGTCCTATAACATACAACACATTAGCAAAACTGAGGGGTTTGCTAGACTCCCTCTGAAATGAAACAGTGCCAACTCCCTCCGCCTGATACTGCACATCATCACCAAGCTCAACAAGGATCCTTGTTCCACCCTCCTGCAAGTCTCTGAAGAATCTCTTCTGTCCACTCATGTGACTAGATGCTCCATTGTCGATGTACTGTATACTGCTCCCTCTGGTGCTTGCCACGCAAGCTATCAAGCAGAACTCCCCATCGAAGTTCTTGCTAAACTCCTCCACCTCTGTAGATCCAATTATTTGAGTGTTACTCTTTTTCTTCCTGTCTGGGCATGGGGAGGCAAAGTGTCACTGCTTGTGGCAGATAAAACACTTGACCTTTGACACCTCAAGGTTCTTCTTACCATCCTTCTTCCTCTTTGCCTTCCCCTTGCTCTTTCCTGTATGTGCTAGAGCCTCCTCATCCACAATCTGTGGGGCACTGTTGGATGAGCTTGATCTTTGACCCATGTGAGTCTCATCCTGCACAAAGTCATCCTTGTGTCTCTGGCAATCAGGGAGCTTTTCCCTAGCCACAACACCTTTGACAAAGGTGTCCCATGGCTTAGAGAAGCCATTGAGGGCTATCTGAACTAGCTCTTCATCCTCAGTCTTATAGCCAACAACTCCAAGCTCATCCTTGATCTGTGTGAGCCTCGTGAGATAAGGCACCACTCCTTCTCCCTTGGCCATCTTGGTGTTGCGCATCCTCTCTTGCAACACCATCTTTCGGTTCTCGTTCTTGCTTTGGTACAAACTTTCCAAAGCCTTCCACATCTCCAATGCGGTCTTTTTACCAGAAATGTGAGACTATATGGTCCTTCACTCCAAGTCCATCCATGATAATCAACATGGCTTTGGAATCAATCTTCTTTCAAGCTATCAGATCTGCTGGATCAGTGGTTACAGCTTTTGTGGAGTCAACGTGCTTCTCAGCATCACTAACGTCCAGGATCCTTGTGATCGTCTCTTTCCATGTAGGAAAGTTTTGAGCACCCTGGAGTCTATCATCAACTCTCAACTGCATGGCCATAGTGAAGTGCTACTTGTCAAACCCTAGATCTCTAATCTAAGTTTGTTTCTTCAATAGATTAGCTCCTAATCTATCACTGCTGTTGCAAATCTATCAGCTTTAGCTCACTAGAGCTCTGATACCATGTAATTTTCCTTTAATATTCAACTAGGGCTAAACAATGCGTTCAAAATATCTACTGATAACCACACATGAATATCTTTTAGATCATGTAAGGGAATATAAAATTGAGAAATAACTCACAACATCACAACACAATAATGACACATTTATTTTGGGTATGGAAATCCCCAGAAAAACCTAAGATGGGAAAACTGGTGCAATAGTCATATATAGATTTTATTATGAGAGAATATGGAAAGTTACAATCACTGTTGATTCACCCAATCCAAGCGACTGCAGCTACATGACAGAAACACTGGACGAACCCCTTGCTAATCCTCTGTGCCCCCCTGAGAGAGTGTACGACCCAACTGTATGACCTCACACGTGTGGATCTGTATGATTGTACGTCTGCTGTACGGTCATGCTGGCAGCTGTACGAAATCTATACGGAATAGTATGACCTTCCTCTTGCAGATCTGCCTGTCGACCTGTGTGGGTTTTGTCTGCTCGGTGAACCTGCGCCTCGATCCTTCGGCTTCCCAGCTAAATCCTTTGTCTAACTTTTCTCCTCCTGTCTGTATCTTGTCTCTGTCAGAATACAAGTGTGTGTGTCCTCTCAACCAATTGACCTCTCTCATATAACTTTAGGTAAAGCGTAAAACCTAATTTCACTTTCAGTCAATAATCATTTTAATTATTTTCCAAAGTAAACTTGGGAAAAATAATTAAATACAATTGGTTTCCTGTTTTAGAGTCATCTACATGCAAGGACACTTGCACGCAGTAATGGGGAGGTGTCATTATTGGAGTCACATACCTCTCAACATTGTTGAAAACAATCCATTTTGGCAGCCGATGTGTGATGCCATTGCAGTAGTTGGCCCAGCGTATAAAAGTTTCACCTTTGAGGAGTTGTGGGGCCCAATCCTTCAGGCAGAAAAGGACATCGATGCTAGGTTGACGGAGTTAAGGCAGTCATGGGAGAGAACTGGATGCACAGATATGACAGATGGGTGGACAGATGGTAAGGGTAGAACCCTTGTCAACTTCTTGGTACATTGTTCTAGAGGTACCATGTTTATAAAATGAGTTGATGCATCGCCACATGTAAAAGATGCAACACTTTTATGCGAGTTGGTTGATGGGTTCATCCAGGATATTGGGGTGCACAATGTTGTGCAAGTTATTACAGATAATGCAACTAATTATGTGGCTTCTAAAAGGATGCTTATGGATAGGGACGCCTGTTTGTTTTGGACTCCATGTGCAGCTCATTGCATTGATTTGATGTTGGAGGATATGGGAAAAATTCCCTTTATTAAGGTGGTGATTGATCAAGCTAGGAGCATCCCCAAGTTCATTTACAACCATGCTTTTGTTCTTAGTCTCATTAGGAGGCACACTAAAAAACAAGGAGTTGAAGCATCTTGCAATCACGCGTTTTGCCACCACATTTATTACTCTTCAGTCTTTGCTTCAATGTCAGTTTGAGTTAAAGCAAATGTTTGTTTGTGACGAGTGGCATTATTGTGCTTACAATAGGAGAAGATGGGAAAACCGTTGCCAAGTTGGTGTACACTGACTCCTTCTGGGAAGGAGTGGAGGAAGTGTGTTCGGTGAGTGAACCTTTGGTAAGGGTTTTAATACTTGTTGATGGTGATAAGCCCGCAATGGGCTATTTATATGAGGCCATGGATAGGGCCAAAGAGGCCATTCGAAATTATTATGTGGGAAAGGGTACTTCGGGGCACAACAGGCAGATGTTGTTATGGAATTTGATTGATAGTCGATGGACCGGGATGCTTCATCGACTCATTCATGCAGCAGGACTCTTCCTCAACCCCACATTTGCCTACAAATGCAATTTTGATTTTGATAGTGAGGTTTTAGAGGGGCTCCTCACTTATATTCAAAGGACTCTTCCTCAACCCCACATTTGCCTACAAATGCAATTTTGATTTTGATAGTGAGGTTTTAGAGGGGCTCCTCACTTGTATTTAGCGGATGATACCTGATTATGAGACTCACAATGCAATCAATCGCGAGATAGAGTTGTATCGGGATGGTATTGGAGTATTTAGCTTTGGTGATGCTATTCGTGACATGACGGATTTTATGCCATGTAAGTTATTAGAGTGTTTTAAGTTTTCACCTTTATTTGAAAGATGAATTATGATTTATCTATATTTATTTCCTATTTTAGTTTTCCAATGTTGAATGTGATGAAATGTAATTTAGTTATCTTTCTTTCTTGTTTGGTGTAGCTACTTGGTGGCGAGCCTATGGTGTGAGGACACCAAATTTACAGAAATTTGCCATCAGAATCCTTAGCCAAACCTGCATTGCTTCGGGATGTGAGTGGAATTGGAGTGTATTTGAAAAAATACATGCAAAGAGACATAGAAGGTTAGAACTTAGAATTTCAACAAAGCAATCCCATTTAAATGTTTAATGCAATTTATGAATCTATGATCCTCTAAGATATTATAATTTATTAATTTATTACCCTCTAGACTCATAATTTTTTTTATTACCCTCTTACAGGTTGGAGTTCACACGTCTTAATGACTTGGTGAACGTCCATTACAATTTCTACTTGTGGATGACACAGATAGAGAAAGAACCTGATGCAAATGCCATCTCCTTGGACAATATTCATATATTGTCTAAGTGGAGGGTGGAGATTGAGACTCCTGTTATCTCTCCAGGAAACTCCTGTAGGTTGTAGCTCGAGGATGCCTGGTAACTTAAAATGTTTTTAGGGTTTTTTGATATGGATCAAGTCAGGTGACCTATATAACCTTCCACTCTCAAGACATGCATGAAGCTCACTCAATTACAAGGCTTTTAGTTACAACTTGTTCAGTAGTTTGACGATAAGGTGCAGGGATGGAGAACTCATCAAGCTGGTAGACTTACATACAAAACAGATGCATATAAATGGCTAAATCCTGATAAGGATGGTACTTATAAATCAAATCACATTACCACACCAATAGGATAACAACTATTAGTTATTAATTAACTTGAAAATCACCTAAATACACATTCAGGCATACGTGCAGTAAAGACAGAGATGATGGCTGCACAAATCATAACAAAGGAGCTTATATTTCAGAATGAACAAGATGAGAAGCTGACAATAGTATAGGCTTATAAATCCCCAAAGTCGAACCTTTTTTATAAAAATAGTCTTAGGCTTTATAGCCTTTTACAAAATATACAGATCCTAAAAGCTGGATCTATTATTTACAAAATTAAACAAAGTAACAGTTTTTGTAAATTAGGGTTTGAAACCCTACCTAACTACTTGTCTAACTACAATGAAGATTTAGTCCACTGACTAAATATTAAATAACTGAAGCAATGCTGGAGATCACTGCTGTCGGTTCTCTGCCAGTTAGACCACTGATTTCTCTTTGACAGCTAGGGTTGGTCCTTTGGCGTGGTTATGTCATAGTGGATCTCACACAGACCTTTTCTGATGCATCCCTCAACACCTTCTATCTTCAGATCACGTCCATGAACCATCTGTACTTGCCCAAAACCGGTTTTGTCTGCCAAAACTTGCTTTTAAGCCTCTGTCCGCTTTCGGTGGTTAATGGACTGTTCCATTGTTCGCCTAAGCCATCGAAAGCCTTGTTTTACCAAAATTATTAGGTTTTCATCAAAAATGTCTTTTCAGGCCTGTTGGCTCAGCTTTCCTCTTTTGTTGGCTTCGTGCTAGGGGTGTTAACAACGCCTTGACTGGCTTCAGGAGGCTGGAGACTGATGGTTGCTTCAGCTAGGGTTGATAAGGCGAGGTGGATGCTAGGGTTTGCTTTGGCTTCCTTCAGCTGCAGCCTTTGGAGCCTCACCATCCTGTATAATTTGGTATTGTCCCTTAGGTATCTCTTGTTCAACGTTTTCAAGAAGATGTATCTTTCTCTTTGTTCTAGGTAGGACTTGTGTAATAACTTGTTTCTCCTAGTCAATGTCTCATTATTTCTCTTTAGTTCTCTTTCCAAGACCTCCATTTCATAAACTTGTCTCAGTAGTAGATTGATCTTTTGACTTCTAGGCTTGCTGAAAGAAGCCCTTTTTGCTGGTTCCTCTTGCTCCTATAGTGTGGGGGATGGCAATGCTTCAAACACTGGTACAATTTGCAGAGCTAGAGTTGCATCCTCTTCTTGTTCTTCCTCAGAATCTGAATAGGGTAGATTTAAGACATTTTCCTGGTGTGCTTCTGCCTCCTGACCTTTCTCACTGAAGTCCAAATTCCTTTTTGCCTTCTTGGTCTTGGAAGAGGAGGGAGGTTGTTCTGTTGCTGTTGCTGGGGAAATGGCCCTCCTCCTTCTCCCACTCCTTGGGGTGCTGGATTTTTTGGCAGGAGACTTCCCTTCCTCCTCTGGTTGAAGGCCTGTCTCAAAGCCATTCCAGAACAGAAAATAAGGCCAAGCCATATTTCTTCTCCTCAACAGCTCCTGGACCAATAGCTGGATAAGACCATGGTGGGAGAGCCTACCAGCAATCTTGGATGGCTGGGCTTTTACTTGATGTGCTATCTTCCCTAGACTCCTGTGTAAATAAAAGGGCAGATTGAGAGTGCTTTTACCTGTGAAATGATTCATGAGTTTGAAATGGTAGATCATTGCTCTATTATATCTCCCTTCATAGGTTAAGTAGACCACAATGGCCTTCAGCAGCTGTTGCTAGTTCTCTTCCAGCCATGATGATGGCACACTCTTCTTCCATATTATTCCTCTAAGTTCAGGCTTAAGGTAAGACCTGAATTCCACCTCATTTTGGTATGGTGGTCTTGAACCATTTCTCTCCTGTGGAAGGGAGTTCTGTCACCTCAGCGATTAGTGCTTCATCTATGAGAAACTCATCTTTTCCTATGACTGCTTTTGAACCATCAAAGGACAGGGCAACAGCTTCAGCCACCTGCTGATGGAAGCCTTGTTTTTTTTTACAGAATTTGTAGTAGCCCACCTCCTGGAAAAGTCTGTAGACCTCTGGATGTGCCTCTAAATAACTGATATTACCTAGCTCCTGCCTGAGAGTTGGTCCACTCTTCTTCATCTTGATGGGTGTATCTCCAGGGTACCTGCAAAGCAGTTTTCAGACTTGTGTATAGTGTGCTTTAGCAGGCTGCTCTTTTACAGCTAGTTTTTTGGTGGAGAAAATGCCAATTTTGAAAATGAAATACGATGGGGTCTCCTGGCACTGATTGTGAGGGTTTTCTGTCATTATGGAGGCTGAGGTCACACAAATGATGACAGCAGCTCGATCCTCTAGATCTCTTTTCCCATATAATCGTAACCTACGTCAGCCAGAGCATTCAGTGGCTATTTGATGATCTTTTGTACAGGTGGAGGGAGATTGAGGGTTTGCTGTTAGATCAGTGTTCTGCAAATTGCATAACGACCCTTTTCACTCATTTCCCCATGCGGTCATGCAGCTCCAAATCTTTTTGGTGGCTAATCACGTTTACAAATGATCAATTATCTTGCTGACGGGGTTAGATGTGACAGTTCCTAACCGTTTTCTTATTTTGCCCTTTCGGTGGTTAAGATCCTCCGGGATTTTGTCAGCTAGCCGTCGAAAAGCTAGCTTTTGGTGGCTAACAGAGTGTTGTCTTTCTTGCTTAAGCTGTCGAACCCTTTGCCTCGTCGTGTTGAATTTCTACTTTTGGCAGATAACGACCTCGCCGGAAAACTTTTTTAATTGCCGAAAACCTGTTCTTTCGGTGCTTAATAAAATGCCCTAGCTTTCACCTAAACCACCGAAAGGGTTTTTCACCCGATACTTATCTTCCTGCTTTTGGTGGTTAGCATATGCGTTGCACCTTTCTCTAATATGTCGAAAGCGACCTTTTTCAGTGGCTAATGAGATGTTTCGAGCCTCGCCTAAGCCATCGAATGTACTTTTCCCAATGCTGCTTGCAACTCGCTTTCGGGGGTTAAAACCTTTCTTGTTTCTCTCTCTTATTTGCTGAAAGCGCCCCTTTTCGGTGGCTAATGAGTTTTCTGTAGTCTTGCCTAAGCCACCGAAAGTGTTACTTTGACTCTGCTTGCTCAAACCACTTTCGGTGGTTCGCCTTTGGCCCACGTTCAACGGTTTAGCCGTTGAAACATAGCTTTTCAGTGGCTAATGAGTTATAATAGTCCTCGCCTAAGCCATCGAAAGCTATAACTTGTAAAATTTTCATCCAAATAAAAATTAGAGGCTTTCAAATTGTCAGTGATACTCATATCTTTCATTACACTAGAAGATTCTTCCTACTTTCAAAATAAATTTATTTTGGGAGATAACAACTCCTATCATGGAGGAGTCACCTGCATGGCTAGAGATAGAGGAGGGGCAGCATGAGGGGCAAGAGGAGACACCATGGAGGTTGATGTGCTAGCATCGCCACCACCTTCTACATCGATTGATACATCTAGTACTCCATCCATCACTCAGCGTTAAGTATTAGATGTAGGGTAACGATCTTTTGCTGCTACTACTAGTGCTAGGGGTAGGCTTGACAAACGACCCAAGAAATTTTCTCGTAAAAGGGGAAGAGGGCATTGATATTAGATATAGCTAGATGCTAGTTTTCCTCAGATACATTTATATTATAAATTTTCCTTTGAAGCTCAGCTAGGGCTAAAACAATATATTTAAATTTCTATTGAAATAAACACACATGAACTTCTTTACAGTATACAGCGGAATACAAAACTGAGAACCATTTACAACATCAATCACATCAAAAGAAATGACACAATCTTCTTGGGTAGAAACACTCGGACAAAGCCAAAGATGGGAAAACCGGTGTAGCAGTATGAGAGGATATTTTTATTAAGAAAATACAGAGCTTTTAAAATACCGAAAAATCGATTTATGCCCTAGATGGCAAAATCGAAATACCCAAAAATCAGTGAGAAAAACCTGTGAGATGGCATGGTTCCCAAGGCAGCTTGCTGCTGTATGGTGCTGTTGCTATTGCTGCTCTATGGTGTAACTCCGCCAAAGTCTCGTCCCTCTCCTCTACAAATTAGGGCTGCCTTCTTGAGTTAGTGCTGTTCGTCTTCTTTCACAAAATTCTCTCTCTCACACTTCTTCCTTCGTCTTTGTCGAAATGCAATTGTGTGTGTCCTCTCCACCAATTGACCTTTCTTTTATAACTTTAGGTAAAGCGAAAACCCTAATTTCACTTTCACTTAAAGCCAATAAACAATTAGACCACTTTAATTACTTTCCAAAGTAAACTTAGGAAAAATAATTAAATACAATTGGCTTCCTAATTTAAGTCTTCTACATGCAAGAACACATACATGCAGGAAAACCTTCCTTGTTGTTGCTAGTTTAACATATATATGTGATGTCATTTTGTATTGTTTATACACTTTTGAGTCCTTGATTGGTCAACTATGATGTTTCAAGATTCAATATCGACTATGATGTATCATTTTATATTTGGCATGACTACAAGATGATGATATATATCAGGGCTTTCTTCATATTTATGTTCGAATGTGTTTTTCTAATGTTATTGGTGCTTTATATGTTTACAATTCTAAAAAGAATGAATGCATTTTCTATTTTTTAATGTTTGTCGACTTTTGTCGATTTTTTTCGATTTTTTGCCGATGTTGCCGAGAAGTTGTATTCAGGACCCTTGCCGACTTTTTGTCGATGCTGACTTTTTCAACATTGGTATTTACTGTACCAGAAAATCAACTTGTGGCAGGAAATCAAGCAGAAAATCAATTAGAAAATAAGCCTCATGTGAGAGACCACATGACCATCTTGGTTCACTACTTACTCTCCACCCTTGTCAGTGAGGGTCATCTACAGTTCCTAGCTCTCCAAACTCAGATCTTGTGGACAATGGCACATTGATTGTTTTCTTTCTTCCTCAAGAGACTTGTTAGCCATGAATGTTAGGAGAGTCACACAAAGGAGTTTTTGATGTCCTCCCAAGGAAGCACAGTTGAGTCCTCTTAGCCAGGTTCACTTCCCATAGGACATTATCGGGCTTAGCATTGGCACTTTCACAATGGTTGACAGAGATGTTGTCACCTACTTTAATTCAGAGTGTTGCTATTATGTTGCTGCTTGTGACTTGGTTGGCTTGTTTTGCTATTAAGATGTTTCTACATATAGGAATTTATCTCTACTAAATGGTGTTGGGTTTAAGCATTTGGGTTCACCTATATTAGGTTTTTGATTTTGATCTTTCCTTTGTTCTTGTCTTTGGATTCTCTGGCCACTATTTCATCACTATTATTACATGTTATTGTTTAGAGCACCTTTGACCTACCTTGGTCGTTGGTGAACATTAATGTAATCTCCTTTAGATCTTCATAGAGAACCATTTAAGAGATTAATTCTGTCGATGCTTCAAACTTCGTGATAGGTTCATCATCAAGATGAGAACAAGTTGACACAGTTTGTGAAGATCTAATGGAGATTACAACAAACCGCAAAAGCTTGAAGTATAACATTTATTTTATTTCATTTTTGTCTTGCATCAACACATTAGAAGTGAAAGATTGAATACCATTCTGGTTCTTACAATTTTTGTTTTTCTTATTTTTCCAGATTATTGTGACCGCAAAACTTGTGGGGAGCATAGTGAATATGAACAAGATGTTAGCAGGGCAGATATTTACAAAATTAGATAGTATGAATAATATTGAGAATTAGGGTGTCTATAAATCAATGTTGAAAAAGTTGGCATCGACAAAAAGTCGGCTAGGGTCCTGAATACAACTTCTCGGCAACATGAGCGAAAAAATCGGGAAAAATTGGCAAAAGTCGGCAAACATTAAACAATACAAAATACATTCATTTTTTTTCAGAATTTTAAACATTTAAAGCAACAATAACATCAGATAAACACACTGAAACATAAATATGGAGATAACATTGATATATATCATCATCATGCAGCGATGCCAAATGTAAAATGATACATCAAAGTCGATACTGTATCCTGAAACATCATAGTTGTCCAATCAATGACTCAAAAGTGGATAACAATGCATCATGACATCACATATATAAATGTATCCGAGAAAACCAAGCATCTAGCTATCTAATATCAATGCTCTCTTCCCAAGTTTCTGTTTTACTTATTACTTGTTTTTCATTTTCATTATATCTTTACTTGGCAATTTATTCTATTTTCCATTCATACTTCATATTTTTCCCTACTCCAATGATTAGGTTTATATAAGGTTTTCATAAATGCTTTTTATTTGTCCCTCCATCTTATGAATTAAACCTAATTTTTGAAAGGTATATTTTATTGATTTGGTTGACATCCATTAAATGTATTTCTTGTTTTGTATTGGTGATAAATCATAGATATATTTTTTGCTCCTCCCAAATTGAATTTCCGACATGGGCCTCACATTTAGCCCTAACTTATCTACCGCTTGAAACGTTGCTCTTCTTTTCCTACGATGTGCTATGATGATCCCTCAAAATATGTTTGCCCAAAAAATTCCCTATTAGTCAAAAAAAGTAATTCAATTACCATTGTGATCTTTGATAAATGGATACATATTTTGCATAGCTTATCCTTGCATGGTTTGATCTTCAAATACAATAAAATTTTGAAATATTTATACGGTAGAAGAAAGGTGTTAGTATACAACAAAAAGGCTAAAATGGCTAATTTTTGGAAAATTAGTCATTTTAGCCATTTTAGCCAAAATGGAGACTTTTTTGAAAAAGTCGGGACTTTTTGAAAAAAGCCGGGACTTGCCATTTTAGCCATTGCGAGTTTTAAAAAAAATAAAAAAATCGTGATTTTTTCCAGCGGATTTTTCGGCTTAGGGAAAAAATCGCGACTTCTAAAAGTCGGCGATTTTTCGAAGAGTTTTTCAACACTTCTATAAATAATTCTATGAAAACATTTGATCCTGTTATCCGGTTGTTGTTCTCATTCTGAAATCTGATTTCTTATGGGATCCATCATTGTTCAGTTTCACTTGAAAATTACAAGTTTAGTTATCCTAAATTTTCTGGTTTGTTCCCCTTTGTATATTTTTAGTTTGGGTGGAAGCTTTAGTTAAGATGGTTTCCATATGAAGGCAAAATTACTGAATTGTTAATTAGTATGTAAACGAAATGTTTGTTATGGTTTTGACTAAGTGGATGATTTTGAAGCTTTTGAATGCTTAGCTTTTTGTAATCAAATGTATGCAGACATATTGCACATATTTATATTTGCTGTCTATCATCAAGTTGAAATTAACTTTAATATATTATTATTTAAGGATTTTTTATAAATATGATGTTCCGGAATCCCATGACATATAATTAGCTGAGCAAATTCTGCTAGCATATTCTATCAGTCTGGAAAAATCTATCATTTACTCAACATGGTCTTTTTAGTTAGCGGCTAGTTGATAGTTTTTCTGCACATTTAAGCTGTTTACAGGCCTTAAGCTAATAGTAATCATAAATGCATTGAAATGGACCATGCATTTTTATTTGGGAGCAATCACTGTTCTCAATGGCATGTTCTAAAAGATTTCTTCATGGAGAATCTTTCTACACCATGATTATTGACTGTAAGTTTGTCTTTGCTGATGTTTTTATTTTTGTGATCTTCACAAACAGGCTTTAAACCAGTTTGGCATTCGCTTGGCTGACAGAATGAAAGAACTAACCCACTTGTGGGCAGCTCCTATTTATGAGAGATTGCTTAGCCCTGATATAGTTGAGAGAGAGTTGGCAGTTAATTGTCTTCAAAAGATGAAGCTGTTTCTTTGTCCCCCTACAGCACTCCTTGCCAAGGTGGGTGTTTGATCCTTCATGTTTATTTTTTAATTTTGTGTGCTTCATGAAAGCAAATAGTAATGATCAATGCTTGGGTCTCTTGATAATTTTGTTAGCTATACATAAAAGATTCTCTTTTGTAGAATTTTTTTATTTGGACAAGTATATTGTAATTTGTTAAAGAGTGCAATTACTTTCTACAACAATGGTATTTCATAATAGCAAGGGCTGAACTACATGCCAACTACATTTGAACTTTTTTAATGCATTAATAGCTTAATTATGATGATGATGATGAAGATTGTTACTATCTGTTACCACCCAAACTAGCATGCGTGAAGTAAAGTCCCGAAGAAGCAAAATTAGATGAGGGGAACCAACCACACCCAATCCCCTTTCACACTTTTGGTTTTCTCTCCTCCAACTCGAGGGTGGCTTCCCCAAACTAGGATCACTAGGGCAGAGAAAATGAGGAGCAAGGTGATTGAAGAGGCTGCCTTAGCAAAATGGTTGTAGCATAATGTAAAGGAACATGTGATGGAAGGAGAGAGAGAAACCACTGAAGAGACCAATGTCTTGATCAACCAAGGCGAAAAAATGGAGTCACAGAGGAACAATCCAAGAGGGCCTTGCTCATATGTCATTAATGGGGAAGGGATCATTATCAACCAAGCCTTGCTTAATAAAATGCAAGAACATGCTAGGCTTTACAAGGTAAGGGATTGACTGAAGCATCCACTTCCTTCCTAGATTTCAGGGTTCACCAAACACATAAAAGATCCAATATTGCACCCTTCAACTAAGAAACAATGCAAAAATTACTACCCTATGTGCATAGATACAAAGGAAAAGAATTCGAAATTTAATTTAGAAACCCTTCCTTCCAATGAGGTAGTAATACCCTTCAATGGCATCTAACTCAAATGGATAGAAATTACAATGTAAAGATACCAGCAATACTCACAACCTTTAAAACTTTATGCAATATTAACACTAGACAGTAAGAAGAAAGCACCTCCCTACATGTCACAAAGCTCCAAGAATTTTATTCATTAATCTCCAAGATGCAGAAACCTTGCACGTCCAACCATGAAATACAATGAGAAAAGAACACTCCTTATATAGCCTAAGGAGCAATAAGAACGACCCTCCAACTTTCAAAAATCATGCAAGAGATAATGTGCCACATCCAGGAGAGAATTTGAGTCCAAGGCACCACCTCTAGAGTAAATTGGGAGACATTGTGCCACCTCTAGGAGTGAACTAGGAGCAGATATACCATGCACGTGAGATAGTAGACAAGGAGGGGTGCATGAGGGAGACAAATATCCATAAATTGAGGCAAAATATCCACAAGAGGTGTGCCACCCTTCAGAAAGGCATATTCTCCAAGAGTTTTATTCATTAAGCTCCAAGAAGCGGACACCTTGTAGGTCCAACCATGAATTACAATGAGAAAAGAACACTGCTTATATAGCCCAAGGGGCAAATGGGGAGCCCCTTCAAGTGTCAACACTCGTGCAATAGATAATGCACCACCTCTAGGAGAGAATTGGAGTCCAAGGTGCCACCTTTGGAGTCAATTGGGAGACAATATGCCACCTCTAGGAGTGAACTAGGAGAAAATATGCCACGTGTGAGCTAGGAGACAAGGAGGGGCACATGAGGGAGACAAATATCCATAAATTGAAGCAAAATATCCACAAGAGGTGCACCTCCCTTAGAAAAGGCATATTCTCCAACAAAAATTTGTCAAATAAGGATTTTGGGCCCCATAATCCATAAATTAGGGATTTCCAAACAAAATCCCTTAAATCAGGGAATTCTGTCTCTAACATACATAGAAAAAAGAGATAATGCTTCTAGGAGCTGCACTAGGCATCTTTTCAGGGGGGAAAGGGGCAAATAAATGTTTTACATCCCCTTTACTCATACATTACAACGTCACAATATAATAATCACCCCAAGGTCATTTGTTGGATTTTCGTCATACAATATGAGGGGTAACACTACCCACTCAGACCAACTTTGGTCTATTGGACCTTAAGAAAAATGGTAAGGAATTAATTGGTTTGCTTAAGAATTTTAATTCTATGCTTGAAAACATTGGAGAGGAGCTTTTCTTAAATGTCTAGAGTTTTGGTGAGTTTTATGTTGCGTCTGTACCCAATGCACCTTTAGATGTGCCCCAAGGAGAGAGAGCCATTTTTTTTACCAGGAGGGGTGTTATTGAGCAATGGTGGTCATGGTTGGGCCCTTAAGCCCTCCCTTTAGGAGTACTATGGCTCAATGGCATTGTTGACTGCTCCTTGTTGGGGTTTTTAACCTCGGGGTTGGTGTTCGAGGTTCCTAGAGGTTGATCACATGGCCCCATATTTGTTTGTTTGCTTTGATGGCCTTGCTTCGGCTGCGAGACATTCATTGCCCTTCACAACCACTTGGGACACCCTCCTGGCCCTTCAGCTAGTTGGCGCCTTCTCTCCCTGTCCTTATTTCTTCAGAGGAAGCTATCCTCCACGCTAGGTCTTCTTGTTACTTTGAGGAGGGCATTGAGACATTCTTGGGGTTAGATGGGGTATAACGCCCTCCTTTTAGCTCACACCAACCTTTCATTCAGAGTGTGTTATATAAAAAAATTATATGACATAACATAAATTATTAATATTTATATAAATTAATATTAATAATTGATAATTATTAAATAAGAAATAATTAATTAAATATTTATGAAAATTCAAAAGACACGACTTATATTGAAAAGGTGCAAAATGGCTTATAAAGCCCAAGGCAATGTAATTGTAAAATATATCTTATCAATTATAAATTCTATTATTTATCCATTCATGGATTACTTGGCGTATTTATGTTGGTTATTCCTTTAAGAAACAACTTTACTGTTTCATTGGTATCAGAGCCAACCCTTCCTCAGGCTTGTGCTCATTCCGGATTTTAGCCAAGTTTCAGATTTTGTTTGGTAATTTTTAGAGATTCTCTGAGTTCAAAGGTCTTTGACCATAAGCCATAAACCATCACACTTTCACTTTGCCATGCTGCCATTCCACCTGCGCCTGCACACCTCCCTCCTTGGTTGTGCTACCATCCACTTGCGACCTTCGTCCAACACTCCCACCTGCGTTCATTTCCCCACGCTACTCAGCTCGCACACTCCACCTTTCTCCACACTCTCCACCACTTCGTAGCAACGCTCTACACTTCCTCCCTGCTTGCTGCCCCTCCCTTCATGATTCCACTCACTGCCTCCCATTCAACTCTGCACCAGCTCTTCACACATATTGCGTGTAGCTGCCCCTTTGTTGCTCCAACCATCACCACTTCCCCGCGTACCTCGTTGCTCCCACGCCACTCCTTGCAGTTTCCATACACCTCTACACCTGCGTGCTACACAGCTAGCTCCACCTATACCCTCCCATCTTTCCTCCATTGTCCAGCCCCATACCCGGCCACGTCATTGCTCCCCTCCAGCTTCACTACTCTTCCTCTCGAGGCGCCCTCCCACTCATCCACCATTCTCCATCGCGACGTCCTTGCAGCAGCCTTCCACCAGTTTTCGTGCCCACCACTCTTGCACTGTTTACTTGCTCTCCTGTCCTGCTTCCACATCCTTCAGCACTCACAACACTCAGGTTCATTCCCTTCCCCCAACGTTTGCCTTACGCCATCTCCCTTCTCCATTCCACGACAACCCAGGGTTTAGAAACCCTAACTATGTCAATTCAATTTTTTAGTAATAGTATTATTATTAGTATTATAATAATATTATTATTACTTCAAATCCTAAAGCCCTTCCCTAATTTGACTCGTTTCAAAATATATATATATATATATTATTTGTAATAATAATTGTTATTATATTATAATAATTATTATTATTATTAAAATTTTAATAATAGTAATAACATAATTTGTGAAAAATCTAATTATTGAAGATTATTACCCATTGAAATTGAAGACGAAATAAGAAGACATAAATTCAAGTCAAAAGAATAATTTCTTTTAAAGTCGAAGACCATTATCATTGAAGAACTCAAAGTCAAAGGAAGACCAAGTTATTGTCCAGACATTGAATTATGGCGATTACAAAATCAGAACTACAGTTACGATTACATGCAGTACTAAGCGCATTAGAGCAATATAAAGCAAACTATTATCATCTATAATATGAGATTACAAAGCAGGAAGTCACAAACACATTATGGGCGTAGAAAAACCATTGGTCCCAAATAGATAATGAAGAAGTGAAGAAAATGATGTCAAATAAAGATGAAGAAATATCTCAATTAAAAAATTACAACCAAGACCTTAAAGTCAAAATCAAGAAGTTAGAAGATAATGAAGGACCACCATATAGAAGTGATAGCGATTTAGAAGAAGACATAAAGCGTTTAAACAAGCTCATCAGGGACAAAGATGGTGAATTGGCGCAAATCTTGAAAAAGCTAAAAAGTCAAGAATCAGAGATATGCCAACATCAACAACAGAAGGAAGAACTCTAACAAAAGTATGACGACACTAAAAAGAAGCACAAGTTAGAAATTGCAAAAATCAATGGCAAATTAGCAAGCAATACCAAATAACTATTTCGACTAAGAATTCATTACAAGACATTACTTACGAAAATCAAGATACTAAAAATTAGTCGAAAGATTGAACTTTCCAATGAAGACCTCGAAGGAAGAATAATAAAACAACAAGAAGAAAACCATCGTCTGAGAAATCTTAATCAAGAACTAGAGGAACAAATCAAGAAGTCAAAAGAGGGCAAATAGTCGCAAGACGAAAGGTTTGAGAAGATTCAGAATAATAACAAACTATTAGAGAACAAATTAGTTCAAATCCAGAAAGAAGCATCCAGACTCTCCGTAAAACAAATTCAAGTTGAGGAAGAAGAAACAAAGACAAACTTGGTCTTGGTCACAATTCAAAAGGAAGTCAATCCAACAAAAAAACCAACAACAAGAACTCCTTATTGACACCCAAATTACAAAAAATATTTTGACCAAGGACAGGGTCAAAATGAACATAAACATAGGACATATGATTTCAGAAGAGAAATAACACAAAATGAACAAGCTGAGCAGAAAACGAGAAATTCCATCCAACAAAGCGGTCAACAACTCCAATAAAAGATAGATCTTGGATGGACAACTTCACTAACGATGCGAGATTTTTTTTGGGAATCCGTAACTCATATCGTTTCGTTTCATCAGTTGTCGCAGTTAATAACACAAAGATGGAGAAGAAGTCATTACAAACAAGAGATCATACATAAGCCTTGTCTTCTCTAAGCTTTGAGGACATAGCTTCTCTTAAGGGGAAGGCAATTTTATATAAAAAAATTATATAACATAACAAAAATTAATAATATTAAATATGAATATTAATTATTAATATTAATTTAAATTCATATTAAAAATTAATAATTATTAATAAGAAATAATCAATTAAATAATTATGAAAAGTCAAAAGACATGACTTATATTGGTAAAGGCGCAAGATGTCTTATACAGCCCATGGCAATGTAATTGTAAAATATATCTTATCAATTATAAATTCTATTATTTATCCATTCATGAATTACTTGGCGTATTTATGCTGGTTATTCCTTTAAGAAACACCTTTAGTGTTTCAAAGTGATTCGCTTATTTTAGTGATTTTTGGCACCTAGGGGAAAAATACCCTAGGTAGCCTATCTTGAGTCTACATAAGGCCATTTTTTATTATTATTTTGTTTTAATTTTAAGTAGACATTTTATAGTCTCAAATTGACATTTTAAAGGCATGTCCTTCTGGATATTTTTGTAAAAGTGAGTGTGATATCATATAAATAGATCTTCTCACATCATTTTTAAAACAAGACAAGTGGGATCAAACACTATGCATTTATTCTACCCATCTAGGGCTCTTTGAAGTGAGGCGTCTCCTTTGGAGGAAGTTATTTTTCTGGGTTTGGTAATGAATTCTTGAAGCTTCTATGGTTCAAAGCTCTTGCAAAGGTGATGCTGTGGTTTGTTGGTGAAACACCTGCATAGGGAGGATTTGAAGGTTTGCTTAATCTCTCTTTGTTAATTGTTGATGAATGATTTATGTGTATGGATGGAATGGTAACCATTAGGGTTGCATTTGTCTTGGCTAGATCTTTCTTTAACTCTTAGTCACCCTGCTTGTAGAAGCACTTTCGTTTAAGGGTCCTTCTAGGGTTGGAACCTTAGTGCTTTAAGACTAGTTGTAAACCTAGGTTAGCGTTCTCTAGAGGTAGGTTAGTCACTACTTAGAAGCCCTAGGTTAGGTAAAGTTTTCCCCTCATAGTTCCAAACCTCTATCCTCTCCTATACCTAGTTTTAAGGTTAGTTTAGGGCTGCATTTGCATCTAAAAAACCCTAAAATTTACAAAATCTAAAAAAAATCAATTTTTTGGCCAATTTAGGGCCTCTTGAAATTTTCAGGTCCTAAAAAAATTTTTGGACCCTAAAATTTTGTGCCCTAAAATTTTGGGCCCTTCTTAAAATTTGAAGGTACCCTAAAAACTCGTCCTTAAAATTTTAGGATCCAAGATTTTTGGGCGACCTAAAGTTTCGGACGTCCTATAATCTCAGGCCTCAAATTTCGGCCCCTTTCCTCGTTGCCTCCTTTTCTTTTGCCCTAACCTTTTTCCCTAACCCGTGGACTACTCCTTTAGGGTTTGCTTGCATCCCTTTACGCTCAACCTCCTCCTCTACTTCACGGCCTGTCCCCAACAGCTCTAGGGTTGCTCCAAAGCCTAGTTGCCAGCCTTTAGAGGTTCCCTTACAATGGCGACCCTCCCTGTTAGGGTGTGCTGTCCCCTTTTCTTTAACGTCTGTCCTTAACCCTGCATTTAGTCAAACAAATTGCTGGTAAAAAGATTAGTGTTTGATGGTTCAAATTGCTATAAAAAGGGGTGGACTATTAACACATTTTATACACACTTTGACATTGCCTAAACGCTAAAATATTACTATACTACTGGTTATGTTACCACTCTGTTTACCACACTGCTACACATTACAAAGCTTGAAATCTAAGTCACGTGACACGAGGACAGGGGACACGGAGGACACGAAAATACGAGTATTCGACACGAGACACGACGATCCCGGAAATAGGACACGGAGGACACATTTTATATATATGTGTAGATATATATATATTAAAAAATTATATATATATAGATATTAAAAAAATACATAAAGATCTACATTTTTTAAAAACTAGAAGTATATACAATGATGAATCAATAGTAAAATTATCAATGAATCATGAACTTTGAACCATAAACTGCATATTTGATATTCCTGATTAAACCACAAAAATCAAAATGTATTACATAGATATCAACAGAAGGTTGTCGGCAAACACAAAATAGAGTAGATACTACTTAGTACTAAGCTAAGTTTCAAGGAAACTTGGGGACGAGGACGGGGACGGGGACGACACTTTTTGAAACAGGGGACTTGGGCGTCGGGTACTGTATATATATATATATATATATATATATATATATATGAATTGTTTTTTCACTAGTATTCAATTTCAATAAGTAAGAAATACAATTTGAATTAACAATTAACATACACATTGCTTAAAAGTTCATAGAATCATAAATCAATAATCATTGATAATTTGACAAATTTGAAATTGACATACAAATTGCTTAAAAGTTACAGCTTTCATATGAACCTTAAGTATAACTATAACACGAATGATGATATTGAATAATAATATCAGTATGAAATATCATAAATTCAGAATCATAACACAAACCAAGTAGAAATTCAAATTATTGTAGTGTTTGCATATTCATATGAATCATGATTCATCAATCATGATATATGTCCAAGACTCCAATCACAATGTCATACACCAAAAGCAACAAGTCTACAACCAAAACTCAAAATGCAAAAAAATTGAACAATGAACAATGAGCATCAATTGACAATAACATAGCTAAGTTGGCTCCATCAAGCCATGTCATCTAGGCCATCTGCATCTATAACATCACTATCATCATCAAGCTCCTTAGTCAACAAGCTCTCTAGGTAGTCATCACTCTCAAGTGGAGGCTCCTCAACATCCATAGCAATTGAAGGCATCTCGACAAGGCCATCCGGTTGTATCTCCTCATCCCCACATGTGGCATCATCTACCAATTGGTCCCATCTCTTGAAAGGACCCTCCTTGTATCCTGGGTCTTTTCGAGATATGAGACGAAGTGTGCTATGAATGTAGACTCAATTTTCTGCCTTATTCGATCCTAATTTGTTTCTCTTCACTGAATGGATGAAAGAATAAGTGCTCTAGTTCCTCTCACAAGATGAGGAACTAGCTACTTGCCCAAATAAAAAATTAGAATTGTTAGGGGACGACAATATTGAGTATCATGTATGTAAATTAAATTTTAATTAATACAAAAACAAGATGAGGAACTAGTTACCTGTCCAAGTAATCGTATGGCAAACTGATGCAATTCAGGAGCATCAACACCATGAAGCCACTAGCAATCAAGTGGATCCTTTTTCTTGCGCCTAGCGATCAAAGAAGCATGTGAGGCAAAGACACCTCACCCACGTGAAAATTGGGCAAATTGGCCTCTTATTTTAGAGGCCTCTTCTGTATAACCAATTTTTTTTTTTAACTGCAGTCATAAACCCTTTTACCACCTCTCTATCTTGGGAAGGGGGTCTCCTTCCTGTCGAGGGATCATACCATTTTGGATTCATTGCATAGGCTGCCATATGAAGTGGGTTGTTCAATTTGTTCCGTCCATGTATGATATTTTTCAATTGTGCCCATAAATTAGGATCTTTCTCATATGTGATGGATCTAATTCTCTCACACATAGAGTCCATGTTCTCATAAATCTCACCTAAACATGGACCATCTGTGTCTGCATAATGAAGCATATCACATATCGACTCTACAAATTCCATAAAAAATTTGACATCACCCCAAAATTGATCATTCAAAATCAATCTCTTCACCTCCACAGTAGCATCTGAGCTAGACAACCTCCATGGATCCCACATATCACTGATTACAGTGGCAGCTAAAGCCCCTTTCATCTTTGGAAGCCTCCTAAGCAAAATGCAGTAGGTTGCAAATCTGGTATCAGTTGGTTTAAGAAACTCTAGTTTGGCAGGCCTATGATAAATAGCTTGTGAATGGTGGTGGTTGCACATGAACATTTGAATTTTTCGGCCATTTTCGATTAGCAGTCGAATCCATTCAATTTTTGCAATGTCTTTCAATGCATTATTGAGAGAATGCACTGAACATGTTGTCCAAAAAATGTGCCTAAGGACATCAACAATTCATGAAACAATAAAAAAATCAGATTTCTTATTTAAGTACCCAAATAATTTTTTTAGATTCAAAAACAAATTATCATACTAAATGATTAAATTAAAAACCAGAATTGTAAATCAGACCCTGTACTCCTTTTGGACCATCATCCCTGCTGCTTTGCACACTGGGGCTGCATCAGTAATCACTTGAACGACATTGGATGGCCCCACCTCTGCAATGGCATCACATAAATGGTCTTTCAAGAACACAGTGTTCTTTTCTTGACCGGAACAATCAATTGCCTTCAGAAAATATGGACCGTATATAGAAGAGACAATAATGTTTATGAATGTACGATTTCGACAATCAGTCCAACCATCCATCATAATGGAGCACCCATCTACCCTCCAAGATCCCTTCAATGGTGCCATTGCCTTTTGAAGGTGTGCCTTTTCCTTGTCCACCAACATGGTTCGAAGCTTCTCACAACCCGGTGGCTTATACCTCGAAGGTTCATCATTAATGGCGCAAACCATTTGCTCAAAATAGGGTGAGCGAGATGCATTAAAAGGGATTCCACATGCAAGAAAAAATCTTGCTATCGCAAGATCAACACCCTCCTTTCCCTTCAAATCAAACATATCATATATGCCACCAAGGATTTTAGGCCTCTTGTTTGCTGTTACATTGCTTTTTGATGTCTTTGATGGAATATCTTCATCACCAAGACGAACTTCATCCTCAGATGGTATTTCGTCTTCATTGGAATCATCATTGTCTTTATCAACAACACGAGATGTCCATGAGATTTGTTTTCCTACCTTACCATCAGCCCTATGTTGCTCCATTTGTATACTAAGGAGTTTAGTGGGATCCTCTGGGTCTCTCGGACAAGCATCAACACCCTTCTTTGGAATGTTCATGAAATGGGCTTTAACCTGGGTGTAGCTACGCTTCCATTCAGATTGACAAAGGTGGCATTTTATAGTGGCTGTCCCTCCTCCACCCTTCACAGGTTTTGTCCTTTCCACATGCTTCCAAAGAGGATATTGAGGGTTTGATGAAGTCATTGGTTAGGATTCATGAACTTTGAACCGGGAACCCATGAGTAAAGTCTAAAGACCGAAACATAAAAAATTAAATAGAGTTAAATTAAATTTTTAATAAATTAAAATTTAAAATTTTAAAATTATCCATCTAGATTGTAGATTTTGTTCCTAATTTTTGTTATACAGCACTGAGTATACTATTAATTTTTAAATTTGATTTTTTAATTCTGTTATAACTTACAGTTACAAATTACAATGTTAAAGATTTAAATTTAAAAAAATTATGAAAATTTCAAAAATACACAGGAAAAAATTAAAATAATTTACACAGGAAAACATTAAAATTAAAAATTAATTAAATTTTATATAATTTTTACAAAATTTATTTAGAACTTTTAACTTTTTAATATATTATTTATCATTTTAAAATTTTTGCAATCTTAAACATAAAAAATACATATGAAATCCCCAAAATTTACAAATAAAAAAAATTAAAAATTAGAGTATTATTTTTTAAATTTTTAATGAAAAAATAAAAAAAAACCAAAAAAATTACCTGTGCTGTCGGTACGAATCTTCTCTTCTCCTTTCTGTTGGCCTGCTACTTTTCTTTTGCTGCCAGCCTGGTTCTTTTCCTTTGCTGTCGGCTTGCTTGCTGTTGGCGTCCCTCTGCTGCTGTCCGCGAACTCTTCCCCCTGCTGCTGCCCACGAGCTCTTACCTGCTACTGCTGTCGCTTCCCTTTGTTGCCCCTTCCCTTTGCTTGTTGCCGGCTCCTCTATGCTGCCCCTTCCCTTTGCTTATTGCTGCTTCTTAGTCAACCCGCGGACTATAAGAAGGCAGGGACCCACACGGCCCGGTCTTCATTAATTTTTTCTTTAAATCAATTTTTTTTTGTTTTTTTGTTTTCTTTTTTTATTTCAAAGTTTCCTAAAAGTACCCGATTTTGGGGGATGTCGTCCCCAAATTGGGCGAAGTTTCCTATTTTTGGGTCAAAAGAACCCGGTACTCGGGGATGCTGAAGGAAACGTCCGGGGAAGCCAGTGAAGTATCGGACCCGTTTTTCGGGACGTGGGGACGGTTTTCGGGATGGGGACGCGAATCCGAGGGGTTGGGACGGGTACCCCTGCAACACAGGTACTAAGTCTAGTATCTACAATACTACTAGATACAAAATGAAAATACTAAATAGCCACAGGGAAGAATTCATAGCTCATCAGTGGTATTGGCCAGTGTCAATCACCCTCCTGCTCCTCCATGTCAAAATTAGCATTATTGTCGTAGCTTTTTCCTCTATCCTCCTCCTCTATACCTTTTTTAACAGGACACATGTCCAAAATTTAGGACACATTTGTGGCAAGTGTCTGACACATGCTGGAAAGTGTTCAGATTTTGGGACACGAAAATTTTGGTGTTGGACACGTATTAGGGCAGGTGTCGTGTCCGACACGTGGAATACAGGCCCTATTTGGAAGTGTCCTGTTACTTAGCCTGAAATTGACACATAAACACTGCCTCAATAGTATAATTACCAGTGGAGCACCACTCGTCTAAAACTTGCAAGTCTTCACTAGTGGAATCTTGGGCCGATTAATTGCTGAAGACTTGCTTAGTACTCGTGTTGCTCGCAGACTTGCTTCAAACTCGTAGACTCGGTGGAACTCGTGGAAAACTTGCCGTGGAACTCGCGCAGATTCGTCGTGGAAGGGAAAACACACCCTGCGGAAAAGAAACGAATGTCGTGACTTTATGCTCGCTGGTTGAGTGTTGGGTCTGTGGACATTGCTTTTGGAGGGAAAATGAGACTGCACGTGTCTCTCCCTCTCATTCATTCGTTCATTAAGCAACCAATCGTTGCTAAGTGAAGGAATAAATGCCTGCAAATCTATATGATTCCAAACCATAAAAAAATCCAGTCGGGACCTTATCCTCCGCACAACCGATATGGACCTCGTACATTGCAGAGACTTTAGAAACAATATTACTTAGTCTCTTCAATTCATTATCCTTTTCTTTCTCCTTGAAAATTCTTATTCTAAAAATGATATTAACTGATTTGTATGTGAAAGAATAGGTATTTTTTATTTAACAGTTGAGTACTATTTTGAATTGCTATGATTTTATTATAAAAGATAATAGGAATTCTGAAAGAATTTTGTTATTAAGAATTACAATTTTAATTTAAAAATGTAATACAAACCTTAAAATTTAAAAACATATGATATTTAACTTTTGATCTCCACCAAAATTATTAGTAGAAACTTTCAAAAGAGTTGGCGAAAAGAGCAGACAGTATCTGGAAGAATCTGTAGAGGGCAGATAGTATTGAAAGATCATATCTTTCACAACACGAATCTTTTATTAAATGTCTCATAGACTTAATTAACCAGCTGTAACCCCAAGCCCGATTTGAAGCCTACCATGAATCTAGGCTAGGGTTGTTTGAGGCATTCGACCTGTTCTTATAACATCTTGGTTTATAGCTTTAATCCTACCTCAACCGCCATTTAACATCTATAAAAGATGGTGCAACATGGAAAAAAGGGTTTCAACAGTTCTCAAATTGGATAAATTCTTGAATTTAAATTTTTGTATATAAATTGGATTGTGTTATGCTATATTATTATAATTTATGAGATTAGGTTATGAATGATTGCATAGATTGTAGTTTTATAACTTATATGGATTGGAATGCCATTAACCTCTTTTTGTTGCCCAAAATTTATCATATTTAAGTTTTTTCCCTATTTGCTGAGTTTTGCCGAGTCTTGCTGAGTTTGTCTTGAGTTTTTCTCGAGTCGATGAGTCATATGCCAGTGTGGTCTTCGTCGAGTCTGAGTCGTGCAACATTGATAATTACTATTGTCTTCACTAAGTTCATGCTTTGGAATGGATACTGGAACAAATGGTGAATAATCTCTACTAACACAAAACTGATATATCTCGAAGTGCATGCCCTTACCTCTGCTATACTGCTGTACATCAATGAATAAATGTTGGTGCAAGTATGGTTTACAATGCATTATATATGAATACTTGTAGTTTGGCCAAATACTTGCATATCACTCTTATTAAATGATATTAGATGCTTGTTGCACACTTATTACATGATATATGCACAAAGTGATTATTTGGTATGCACTACTAAAGTATATGTACTAACTACACTTATATGATTTATATACATACTCATTAGTACATTATTTTTAGTTGTTGAATTGACTCCATAAAGGCATTGGTCACTAACCTCTTCAAAAGAGATATCTTTTAGTGTTTTAGCGTCTTTCCAGAGTTGCAATAGGGCTCTCCCCTAGGAGGTTTCGACTTTTGAGAGCAACATTTAGAGGCATTCTACGAGAGAATTGAGGCACTTGGTTAGTTACCAGGAGTTGATCAACATAATTCAGTTTGAGACTGAAGCTCAACCTAGGGTTGAGAGCCATTCTTTTAGAATGGAGGCACTTTCTTAGTTACCAAGATGTTTGCAGCGGTGAGACCCATTCTTGGGGAGGATGGTACCCTAATCAGTTAACTAGGGCAGAGTAGGACCCTAGAAGGTACCTTTAGGGTCTTTAGTAGTCTCTTAAGGTTCTTGGTCTGGGATCAAGTAGGTTGATGCCATGGCGAAGTCCCTAACGTATGGTTAGGGCCCCTATATGTCTCTAGGGTATTCTGGTCTAAGACTAGATAGTTTCTTGGACACGATATCCAAGCAGATCATACAGGTTGAGACAAAGACTTTCCTGGTCTGGGACGAGGTAGATTCTAGGTCTGGGACCAAGCAGTTCCTGTAGGTACATTCTTGGTCAGTTAACCATGTGGATCTTGGTCAAGTTGGCCAAAACGATGATGTGTGATGTCCTCTTTTCTAATCGGTTATTGCTAGGTTGTTTCTCAAGGGACTGGCCACCCCTTGATGATGTCTTATGCACCTAATCCTTAGGAGCAGTATTGAGGACCAAAGGAACATATCATCCACTTTGGATCCGCTCTTTATATAGTGATGATAAAAATATATGTAACAATGTACCTTGAGAGAGAGAAAAGATTAAAGTCAATTTTCTTGCTGGTTCTATGGGTAAAATGGTTTATTTATCCACCATTATGGTACACCTTGGTCTTATGGGTATGAGGGTTGCCTTGTCTTCTTATTGTGACCCCCTTTGGTTGACTTATGTTCCTTTATAGTCCTGGCACTCTTATTGTGTGTATCTTTAGTATGATGACTTTTATTTTATGGGTTTTATTTTGTAATACCATTGGACCATTCGTACCCTATCCTAAGTCAACTTTTATTTTATGGTTTTTATTTTGTAAGACCATTGGACCATTGGTACCCTATCCTAAGTCAACTTTCATTTTATAGTTTTTATTTTGTAAGACCATTGGACCATTGGTACCCTATCTTAAGTCAACTTTATTTTATTGTTTTTTTTTGTAAGACCATTGGACCATTGGTATTCTGTCCTAAGTGAACCTAACATTATTTTATGTTATGTTTGGTAACTATCCAAAATCTTAGGGGTTACCTAAGAGACCTTTCTAGAAGGCTTGTCAAGGTTATACATTAAGTTCTTAACTTCATTCTTGAATGCATCTTGACATCAAAAAAGTTTAGATCTAATCCTTGTCTGCTTGAGAACCTGTTGCTACTGATCTGTGACTATGTCTTCTTCTGTTGGCTGTGACTGTGTCGTCCTCCGTTGACTGTTGACTGTGCTTTTTCTGATGGGCCGTGGACTGTTGACTGTCTTCTACTGGCTATGACTGTCAACTATGTGCCTTGCTGGGCTCTGACTGTATTATCTCTGCTGGGCATGATGGTGTATCTCTGCTGGGTCGTGACTGTGTGTCTCATCTCTGCTGGACATGTCTGTGATTGTTCTCTACTAACAAGTCATGACTGTTTGAACACTTTTTCATTGGGTTTACATGGATTGTGGTGCCCTAGAGCTTTGACTGTGTTAAACCCTAGATTATAGGTCTTTAGTAGAGGTAAGTCTGCTAGAGTACGCTGTGACTTTTAGGGTGCCTATTTGTGATTAGGGTTGAGCAGAATGGGTTTTGTTACTGTATATATCTGACCTAAACCCATAGCACTTTAACCTTTTTCTCAAAGTATGACCTATGACAACTTGTCCTTACAGTGACAAGAGCTAACATAATATGCCTAGAGTATAAGGCAGATCCAAACCAGATCTAACTAGCAGTGCTATTGTTCTCTATTTGTTTTTCATTAGTATGTATTGTACTATTGCTCTTATTAGTATTTATGTTCTATAGATTGCATTTGATGAATTGTATCCCGACGACCAACTTTAACAGAATGACCAGTGCAGTGTTAAAGTTGAAAGAGATGAAAATTATGTTTTGAGTTTATTACAATAGTACTGTTCTGGATCTGGTTCTGTTTAGTTTTTGTTTTGTGCATTAAAGTATGATTTTTTAAATTTTCTCATATCAAACCCTAACCTAACTTCAAACTTTAACAATAAGCACAAATTGATTATTTGGTTATTGTCCTGGTGAATGCACTACTGAAGTATATGTACTAGCTACACTTATATGATTTATATCCATACTCATTAGTATATTTTCTTTAGTTCTTAAATTGACTCCACAAAGGCACTGGTCACCAACCTCTTCAAAAGAGATATCTTTTAGTGTTTTAGCGTCATTCCAGAGTTGCAATACGACTCTCTTCTAGGAGGTTTCGACTTTCGAAGCAGTTTGGGAAGAGTGGCTAAGGTGACACTGGTCACTTTCCCCTCATATGTTTGTCGGTGACTAGCTTTGCTAGTTCATCCGGTAACAGGTGAGTTAACATGTTAGGAAGGTCGGTATTATTACAAATATTTTGAAATTGAGATCTAATGTGGGCATACATAGGACATTATAAGATAAGTTACTTTATTTCCTCCACCTTATCAGTATCACAAAGATGATAATCATCCTACATGTTAAGTTGTATTCTATGAATATGTTTAAAGTGTCTTGAATATGTTTGTATTTTCAAATTTGTCTTTTGAGAATTTTTTTAGGGAGGCTTGAGCTTTCTTGTTCATCAGAGTTGGTGGGCTCCTTATTTATGACATTATGTGAAAAGATTACTGGGTAGCTTTCAACCAGAATGGTTGCCAATGATTATATATTGGGTAAGATGAGTATGATGTAAAGCATTTCCTTTTGTTGATGCCTTTGGCCCTTTATATTAATGAACTTTAAAACCTCATCATATAGAGCTTATGCATTATGGATGGTTACATTCCCTCTTGGTTTGCAATTGTTATCATGCTTTTTGCCCATGAGATCATCCTTTTATTCCATATAGTGGCAGGCCTCAGTCAAAGCTCGATGTTTTTAGCTCATTCCAGGCCATTGACGGATTACAAATGAAGTTATTAAAGATGAAGATAACAACATACAACATGTTACAAAAATAACTGCTTTCAAAATCTTGTCTTCTTGGACAAGCTGCTCTCTATGACTTGACATATTCAGAGGAACAAATGATAGGATCACTTGTTGAATCTTGTCATGGTGGATATGAATCTACATATTAGATCTGGAAAAATTGCTGATATAGTCAATAGTTCAAGCTCTAAGCTTTTTTCTTCTGCTTGATAATATTCAAAATCAAAATCATATAAAGGATTATTATTAAGATGCATATAATCATCATGGTCATGAGGTTTATAGACTTATTCATAATCCTCCTTTTTCATTGGTTATGGAGTCAAAATCAGGACTATACCAAACAACTTTATTAATTTCTTCGTTCTCAACTTCCTTTGATTCCCCTTGAATCAACGTGTTTCACACACTGGGAAAGTAAGCTCTCTTGCGGATTTTGATCTTTATGGCTGATTTCTTGCAACTCCTTTCATAAACTTCTTTTATGGGCTCCAGAGTGTACTCATGTTCTTCTCCATCTTCTCCATACTCTTCAAACTAATGTGGAACATATTGAAGTATGACACAAGCATCCTCTTTACAAGGGGCATTACATGCTTTACAGAATAATGATACAACAAAATTATTTGACTCAAGAAGTGTGAAAATAAATTGTTTGATTATCTATTGTCATTCGATTTAAACACAACATCATAAATGGGAATTTAGACATGATCCATCATGTCAAGCATCTTGGAAATGAAGTCAGCTCTATGTTCCATTGGTTCAAGGAGTATGGCTGCTCAAAATGTATTTGTGAGGTGAGAAGTATAATCATTAAAGTTATTTCTATTGATTGATAATGTGTAGCCATTCTACTGATCACATGGAATTGGTCTTTGTTCTCAGCAACAACATCAAAACTGATATTACTTGAAATGTTCCTTTGAGGAATTAGTCTCAATGGTTTCTGAATGATCTATTTAGGCAAGCTGCCTCAGTCATTGACACAATTCATGTCTTTTGGATTAGTGCTTGCTAATCCAAGGGGTGTATACTCGAGATAATCTTGCGGAATTTATTTTTGGATTCTACGGATTTTGGCTTCAAATAAGTGAGAACAACACATTCAATTCAGTGAGCAGATTCTTCAAATCTGTGAACTAATCTTCGACATCAATGTTTAGAATATGCTAACAATGTACTTGAAGTTTGTGAATGATTGTTGGCAAGTTCAATTGGGTGATGAAGCAGATGTAATAGAGAAAAACATGCAAAACATTTCGAACTTAGTTTTGGAGCCCTTTTTCTTGCTTTGGACAGCCCTCTCTTTCTTCCTTTTGGACTGCCCTCTCTTTACTGTTTGTTGCCCTCTTTCTTACTGTTTTACAGCCCTCTTTTTGCCTTTGGACAGCCCTCCTTTTCACCTTTAGGACAGCCCTCTTTTTTACCTTTTCTCTCTCCTTTTTCTTGGTTTTTCTCCTCTCTCTTTTCTCCTCTTTCACCACTGGTTTTTACCTCTTTTTGAGAGTTTAGTTTGTAGTTTTTTGTCTTTAAATTTTTGATTAACACATAACGTTTGAATGGTTTAAAGCTCTTATTTGCAGGAAGAATAGAGAAAAGCCCAAAGGTTAAAAGCAAGCAAGGGAGCAAGCAAGAAGCCAGAAAGACAAATTTTCCCTCTTCTTTTCATCCCTTTCTCTCCCTGTTCTTTCGGGAGAAGGCAAAAGCAAAGTCATCAAAATTGTAAAAATTTAATAAAAAAAAACGAGTGGGATTACGGCTCCCACACCCTTCTTCCCCCATTTGGGGGAAGCCTGTATTGTCCCATTGTCATGTTTTTTCATTTTTGTTTAATAAATTGCTAATGGTAGAGTAGGATAAGACAAATGCATCATCATAAGTAGGTTAGTTTATGTTTTGAAAAATGAAGAAAAATATTGATTTGATTGCTTAATTAAATATTGCATAATTTTTTTTTGGTATACTTACCTCTTTGCTTTCTCGATTAGGGCCCTAAAAAGCCTGAAAGAGACTCTTGGGTAGTTAGATTTTTATGCTTTATTTCTCTTTCAAGTTTAACGAATTAAGTAAGACTCTTGAACTTGCAGTAACACAAGTCAAGAGCGCTCTCTATCGAAGAGCATTCATAGAACTGCATACCCCTGCATTAGGCATCTTAGATTAGCTAAGTCTCTTGAACCACTGTCATAAGACGGGGTCAAGAGCGCTCTCTGTCGGGGAGTCCTAATTAATTGATTTAATAAAACTTGCAACACACACCCCTTAATTAATTAACTTCGTTCTTTCCTTGCCGAAGTATGCTCTGATCGATCTCAAATCGGAGTACCCAGAAACGGCATTGGATCTTTAATCTTACAAGAATAACTTAATAAAATTTAAAACCCCGTAACCAACATATCGATGTTGTAGGGAATTTTCTAAAGTACTTCCTAGTAGAGGCGCTGGAACCCCGTTGTCTAAGCTTCTCAACTAGCTGGTCAATCTTTGCGATACCAGCTTGGGATACTGGGCGGGCCCGACATGTCTTCAACGGAGTGAACTTGAAATATTCTCTCGGCTTTTGACAAATCTTCGTTGAGACCCTAATCAAGAGCACATAAAATTCTTAAAACCTACCAAGAGCACTCGCACAACCTAATATTCGCTAGTTTGATTTCTAGACTTATTATTTTCTTTGCGCATTTCAGTATTATTGACTCCATAAGGCATTGGTCCTTTTTAATCTGCATAATTATCTTATTTTGATCAATTGTCTGTGGTTTATTATAATTTCTATCTCTGAATGCATAATTAAAGTCCAGAATCATTACTTATCTTTTAATCTCTTGTTAGCAACGTGGATTGTTTTTTATTATGTGTCATACTCATAGCAAATAAACACTTCCAATCATTATAACACCTAAATAACACCCATCCACATTTGCAACCAATTAAAATACTTTAACCACATTGAGCCTTAGAAAACTCTTTGTTAGGGACTAACCCTCTTGGCTTCGTTGGGAGTTAGCCTAAACGGAGGAGCTAGGAGTAGGTGACAGTACCTAGCTTTGTGCTTGCCCCCAAGGTCACACCTCTCCCACTTTCCTAAGTGAGGAGACAACTTTCGGAAAGTTTCTGCTGCTGGTGTGCAATCGACGGACAACCCAACCTTAACACAGTGACCAGCAGAGTGTTAAAGTTGAAAGAGATGAAAATTATGTTTAATCTTATTGCGTATCAAATTTATTGAAATTAGTAATATTCTGAATCTAACCTTGTGTTGTTTATGCATTGAAGTATAATTATTCCTGTTAAATCTGAACCTAACCTTAAATTTCAACACTATGTATGTACTGCCTTCATTGAGCATATATATATGAAATTCTAGTTTTGCACATATTGTGTATATTGCAGATTTGATTTCAACATTTTATATTCTTGAGATGATTGTTTCCAACTCTTAATTGTCTTGATGATTTGACACACTTAAGAGAAAATTCTTAAGGGATTCAACACTAAGATCGAAGATAATGGTACAGCCATCTATTGCTGTTTAAGAAAAGTTTTCAGATTTGGTTTATGCATTTGAAGTGCCCTAGAGAGCTGGAAACTCATTGGAATGATTGTTATATTGTTATCTCTTCTCCTTGACGTGCCCTGAATTTTGGGGCTATTAGAAGTGAATTATTGTGATTGTTCCACTTCTGTTAAGATCATAAAGGCTGAAAATTATTGGGTTAAAATCTGAGGAACCTTCTTAGAGGTAGTCGAATTTTCAGATTTGCATTAATTTCCCAATGCAAATGAAATTTTAACATGATCCATGAAGAAAACTGCTTTGATGATCTAATGCAAGAATCATGTTCAGTCTTCAAGTCCAATAATGAAGATCAGCAACCATGTGCTATCTTTGTAACTTAATGAGTCATCATTGTAGAAGAATGAATCCTTGAATCACCAATGTTGAATTAATCACTAATGTACCCATGGACCATCAATGATGAATCATTCAAAATAAACTTTTGAGATGACAATGCCCGTGATTCCATCTAATATATTGCGGTTATGTTCTCTTGTTTCTTTATTTGGCTTCACTATTAATGTGCTATTTGAGGATCACCCTTCAAATGTTAAAATTTGTTGTTGTTCTTGTAGGAAATATCATCAAATAGTTGAGCATAGTTAAGCTATACAGAAACCAAGACTTCGATACCCATGATGTGAATTTCATTGATAAAATTTTTTCAAGGGGAAGAATGGACTGAAAATACGACTATTAAAAGTTGCATTGGGTGTATTTTAATAGTATGTTTGTAGACTTGCGGTGCAAATGGCCAGTCTTTGTCGATGCTCTTTTATAGGATTTATTGCTTGAAGTATGATAATTATCCTTGCTTTTGTTTTCAAAGAAATGGGAGTTCTTATTGAGGCCCTTCATTGCTGTGCTTTAAGCTGATTTCTTTGTGCTGCTCTTTGTTCCTTTTTTACCTGTGTCCAATTCATAGTAAAGCATCATTGTCTCATTGAATTCTGTGGATTTAGGTGTCAAAACTCTGTTTTGGTTGCGTTAATTGCAATGGATTTGTTTTTATTACAAGCTGACAACTTTTAGTGGAATTGTGATGCGAAAGACTGTTGCAGAAAGCATGCAAAACGATTTACTTACATGTATGGAGAGAATGATAGAAAGTGAAAGCCACAAGGTTCCTGTAGTCAATGCATGGGCATGGTTTATCAGCCTAATTGGAGGTCATGTACTGGAAAACAGGGTTCTTGTAAATCGCATGCTTAAAATACTAGAACGTACATTCCTTGATATAGACATTGATGTACGGATTGCATCTCAGGTACAAATCGTTTACTTCTCTGTAATTATTATTTACAGTACTGTTCTATCTGTGATATATTTGGTGTCCTCTAATGGATGCCTCCCCGATTGACTGATGGTGTGTAAAACTTGCAAATGGAATACTACTGTCCTACCTTGGAAAACAAACATGATTGCATGCCCATTATATTTGTATCTATTTTTTCAGTAGTTGTTAGTTATTATGTAAGTTTAGCTTTGATGATTGCTCATTGTTATCATTTTGAAGTACTTGATGTATAGTTGTGTATTTTGAAGTTTCAAATTTTCTATGGGACAATCTTTTAGGGTGGCTTATGATATTTAGTATTATAAATCTGTGATGGTGAAGTTTCTAAGATGTCAAACTTTCCTCTTGTATGTTTTAACTTTGCACATGCAGCTTTCTTACTAGTAAATTTGCTCTGCAGTTCATGAATTGGAAGAAATTGAAGACACATGTATTGTCTTTTATCTAAATGTTTGTGTATCTAATAAGTCTAGATGAAAAAAGGAATAGTGGCCCAACTGTTTTACAGTGCACATAGAACCTTTGTAAGAGGAGTTGGAAATAAAGTGCTGAATTGATTTGTCAAATGAAGTCCTTGTTTGAGCCATCTATCAAAAGGGTAATTGTAAAATCCTTTATTAATGTAGGTTTAGTTTGCCTTTTCTTCACTTTCTCAGTTTCTATTATTTTTGTACTATGAAAAACATGCTATGTAATGCTGAAGAGTGAATTCGTAAATTGTCCAATGTACTGTGATGGTTTTGCTGGCTGTTATAGATATGCCAAAGTAAATGCAATTGTTGAAGTGGACTTATTATATATTAGGTGCCCGTGGTATGTTCACTGACTTGATATGTTGTCTATCCTAAAACTGAAATGTTATTGGTGACCCTAAAGAAAGTAGTTGTGAGCTGTCATTACAGTGCCTTTAAGGTGGTGGGCGGGGTCATTCTCTAGGTTATTTGTTTCTGGCAATTGCTCTTGTAAAGTATACCTCTTAATCCTTGAGAACCAAACGAATTTCCATTTTAGTTGCATATGGTTGCTAATAACACCCAACAAAGAAATGGAAACATTGAAATGATGGTCAGATGCTATTGACATGGAAAAGTGTGAAATCAGCCATGATATCATGTCTGCAGGGTGAGAGAAAAAATGGTACAATGGCTAAAATAATTGCTGAAAACTTAATGCTATACCTGCCATGCCTAGAGACAAATTGGGAGAATGTATAGAAATAGTAAGGTAAATGTCCTTAGGTTGCAACGTGCATTCATAGCATAATGGACACTGAACAGTGAATAGAAATATCAAAATGTGGGATGAAGAATATGTTCCCATTGGATTTGATTCTTTGTTAGAAATTAGAATAATGTTCGAGTGTCATTTTAATATTTTATGGGATTGGATAGCGTATTGGATACTGCATCATATAACTTGTCAGGAATATATACAATTCTGTGAAATTAACAAACATGTTTGTAAATCTAAAAGCAAATATACTTTATGTGGGTCAAATTTTGTGACAATAGAAGCATGAAATCACATTTGATGTATTTCAAAGGAATAGTGCTTCATGCCTCGTGCAAGGTAAAAAGGGGGACAATCAGATTCTCTTCTTTCAAGTGTTCTATGCAATGAAATCTGTCTAAAAAGTTGTTTAGATCCATTTTTGCAGAAAGTTTATTCCTTTAATAAGTTATGTGGGGAAACAAAGAATTTGCTATTTTTTGCTTGTTAATTGTAAGTTAGCTTTCATGAGATGTATTCAGGATGGATAGATTTTTTATGATGTTTTTATTGTTCGTATATTGTTAGGTTATTCACTAACTGGAATGTGCCATGATAATATCCTTGGCAGGCTGCATGGAAATCCATGGTTGATATTTTAGTGCCATCTTCTTTGGAAAATGGGGTGGAACAATTTTTGTGGGAAAATAAGCCAGGTTTGATAATGCCTGATTTGGTGGAAAGAAACCGAGAACCATTAGTACAACTTACCTCAAAGCGCATGAAACTCTTGATGACACCCCTGGTTGGTACAATGACTGTTGAAAAGTCAGAAAAAGCTTGGAGTTCATGCTGGAAAATATGTGTCTACATTTTGCAGAAGCTTGGTTGCTTTGCAAATAGAATATCTGTTATGCAGTTTATTTTAGTTCCAATGTTCGAGTCTGTCTTTAAATCTGGCCGTAATAGTTGGAACATGTGTGTTTGGGATTCTTGTGCTGGTCTCTTTGAGGAGTTCCTTTCTATAAATATTAAGGACACACCCCAGAGACAAGTTCTTCCCATAGAATGTCCACCTATTAAATGGCCGCAGTGGAGGCTTTGTCATCTGGAATTCTTGCTGAAAATATTTGAAAGCTTGTGGAAATCTTATGCTGGAGATACTGCATGCTCTGGTAAGAGAAAACTAAACTTGAAAGTTGTATTAAGGATATGGAAGTTGGTATTGAAGGGGTTAGATATGGAGGGAACAGATACAGCTGAGCCCTCAAGTGAGCATCAAGCTGCGGTTCACCTAATTCTAAGGTTTGTGAATAGCACTTGCAAAAAGGTTGCTTTGTTGTTTGAATCAACTCATGATAGAGTGTTGGTATGGTCTGTCTGGCCTTTGCTAGAATATTTGGTACTTGAATTCAAAGCTTTGGTGTTAGCATCCTCATTGTATAAACTTCCTTTAAATCAGGGGAATGGGAATGGAGCCCCTGTGCCACTAACAGTAGACTGCACTGCTACTGAACTGGTATGTAATGATCTGTCTTTTACAGATGGGAGTGTATGTGAAGAGATGGTAACTCCTATTTCATATATTTCTATGGTTTGGCTGAAATTTGTATCCAGTTTAAAGTTGCATGATAGAAAGAAGGCAGAAGTGTTCCATGTAAAGATTGACGATCATTGGTTGCTTAATGTATGGAGGGCATTTATAGAGCATCGTCTTGGGGAACAGGCAAAAATTGATTCTGGCATCCCATGTTGTAACAAATCTGAACCAACAGATTTGTTTGCATCATCTTTGTTGCTGTTTCCCTGTCTTATATCTTCCTTCTCAAAGGTCAAGCAAATATCAGATAAGACTGAAGTTCCTGTCCCGTTTGATGCTCTTCCTAGTTCTGAAGAAATTCTGGTTTTTACTGGGGATTTTAGCAAGGTCTGCAATATCACTGTTTGCAGTTCGTTATTGATGAAATCAGACCACTGTCAACAAAGTGTCGAAACAAGCAGTGTTCAGGATTACCATGTCAATGGTACCAATCTCAATAGTCATGAATGTTCTGCATTAAAGGACATTCACCATGAGTTTGCAACTATATATGGAAGCTTTGTTGAAGGCCTAATAAAGGAAACATGTGCATTTTTGAATATAGATGCTACCTCAGGGCCTTGTGGGCTTAATGGTATTGATGCAGCAGGTACTGCAGGTCAGCCTACCAAGTTCATGAGCACTCTATCTCTTGCTTCCAGGTAAGATGTTATAAGGTTAAGTTGGACTTTCTGATGAACTCTCTTTTATCTTACCAAAATATATCCTCGTTTTATCTTTTGTTTAGCTAAACTGTTATTGTTCTCTAAAACTGCTAGGCTGTTCTATGGATCAAATTTATGTGGACCTTCGAAAAACTAAATACTGGAGATAATCTGTCTGGTCTTTTCCTTGCAGGTTTTTGATATTGATGTATGAAGTTCAGAAGTCTAATGTGGAAAATTCTAGTACCATTGCGAGGTAAAACATTGCAATTTATGAATATGACTGTCTTTCAATGATGAACAAAACATAGACAGTGCAGTTTAACTATGGCAATGATTGGCTTCCGTTTAAGTTTTTATGCCTCCTCTCTCAATTCATCGTTTTAAATGTAAGATTATTATTAGACAATTGTACCAAACTCTTGATGTTTCAAGTCTCGGGCAGGGAGTTTTTTTATGATCTGATAGATGTAAAGGGATGTAAAAATAGAATAAACCATCAACTAAGTAGTAGCTATGATGGCCTAAGTAATCACCTACAGAAAGCCAGCTATCTGTCATGTTTGATGCAATTAATTATGGTTTGGGTATTAAGAACAGAGGAATGGAGCCCTCTAGGCTCTAATACTCAAGCTGAATATTTCTTTTTCCAAGAAAAAATCTTTGTATTTGATATTTTGGAGGGTAAATCAAAATACACTTTTACCCTGCCTTTTGAATCAGTTCAGGTTTCCAGAAAGTCTCCGTCATAGATCTATGACATATACATTCATCTTTCAAAAAGATTCCAACTAGATTCTTACAAGTCAAAATACGACCTAAATATCGATTTAAACATTATTGGCAATCACTCCCAAAAGTGCAGACTAGTCCAACTGAATTATTATGAGGCTACTGGAAGAAGGATTACACTGTCATTAGATACGATTACCAAAGATTAAGATGAGTTTAGCCACAATAACCAGATTCAAGCTTTTGTTAGCAATGAGAACTGCAGTTAGGCCCAGGTCATCATTAGGAAGCTTAAGATGATTTCTTAAGTGTTTGCTACATACATACATAGACTTCCAAGTTTTATCCCTTGCCTGTCATCTTTTGCAGGATTTCATTTCTTCCTAAGCAGCCATCACATACAAAGCATGTGGGTTCCTGCACCATAACTAGATGCTTAGCCCTCTTCAAGCAGCCTTATCCAACGGTGCCTTATCTGACAGTGACCTCATACTTAATGGTTGCATGTTGACTTGAAGTACATATTGGATCAAAGAAACACTACAATACCCTTCAAATGCCCCAGTAATAATACCCCAGCTTCCAACTGCTGTCCCTCATGAAACAGCGTCTACCTCAGTATTTATCTCTCAGAAGAAATGAGTGAAAGATATCCCTGTTAACAGTACATAAACCTCCTTTAATTGATCTGCTAAGGATATCAGATGAACATTATTGCACCGAGAGGAGCGAGGTGCTCTACGGCCCAGTATGGGGGAGATGTTGTCACATAAGGTAACGTAACGTAATGTAATGTAACCTTACAAAAAATAAAAAGTAATAAAAAAAAGTTCATGTTGGTTCATGTTATCCACTATGTTGCACTTAGGGGATTTCCAGTGAGCCGCCAGAGTATTGAACAAGTCAATTGTTCGTTGTCAGTGCTTAGAACTTCCATGGTTTCATCAGGGCCACTTGTGGTCCCTTTTTCGCATGTTCACAACCCCTCGGGGGAATGGTAATAAATTGTTGGGTATATGTTATATTCTTTGCATGTGCGTATGGAGGGGAGGTGTGCATGTCAGCGCTGCAGCTTGGCGATCCCATGACTATTTATAGATTTTATAGATTTTATGTTAGCACTGCAGCTTGGCTATTTATAGATTTTATGGCTATTTATAGCTGTTTGTGGCAATTTTTAGAATTTGTCTAAAAATATGTAACTTAATCCCGGTTAAGGGATTGGAGGCTTTTTCTAATCCAGGTTACCGGATTAGGGTATTTGGATGTTGCGGAATACCTATATTTTGTATTGTGAGGATTTCATAATGTAATGAAGAGAAAATAGGAGGGGTGGCTCCAAGGTTTTCTGGTTTTCTCGGTTAAGGGTTTCCAGGGTAAATCTTTGTGTTTATGTGTGAATGATGTGTTGTGATCTCTATTTTGCTTAAAAGAATTTGTGTGCTTTGCTTCTCTGCACAGGTTTAAAACTTACATGTGGTATCAGAGCTCGATTTTGGCATTAGGGGGACGCCTTTGCTGCTAAGGGTTTGACGCGGTTGATAGATCTCGGGTTTGTGATAAACCTGGGTTTAGTGGGAGCTTTGCAGTGTTGATTTGTGCATTGAAAGAGAATGGCGAGCTCTTCAAGAATCAAGATTGAGAAATTTAATGGCCAGAATTTTGAGCTATGGAAGCTCAAAATGGAGGATCTTCTGGTAGATCGGGAACAATGGATTGTTGTGGATCCGGGTACGAAACCCACTGCAACGTCACAAGATGATTGGGATAAATTAGAAAAAAGGGTGAGGAGTACAATATGATTGTGGTTATCAGACTCTGTGTTGTTGAACGTATCTGGTAAAGATAGTGCAGTAAAGCTATGGGCAAAACTAAGGAGTTTGTATCAATCAAAATCCCTTGTGAACAAGCCGGTTTTGCAAAAGAAGTTGTTTCACCTCAGAATGGACGAGAATGACACTGTAACAGAGCATTTGAATGTCTACAATACTCTGGTAAGTCAGATAACCTCTGTTGGTATTAAAATGGCTGAAGAAGATAAATGTATTACGTTATTGTGTTCTTTGCCGAATTCCTGGGACAACCTAATTGTTGCAATAGGTAGTTCTAGCCAGGCGACCTTAAAATTTGATGAAATTGTATCATCCCTACTATCAGAAGAGATGAGGCGGAAAACCATGGATAATTATAGCATGGATGCCTTGTCTGTGATAGGTCGCCCCTAGGAGAGAAACAAAAATAAAGGATCTGGGGGGAGATCTAAATCTAAGGGTAGATCTAAATCCCCAGGAAAAGGAATAAGCAAGTGTTGGAAATGCGGTATCTGTAAAAGGCTTGGCCTTCTTAGGACTTGGTCATCAAGGTCATCATCCTTGAGTGTTGTTTCCCTCATTGATTATGTGACGTTTTTTTAAGCGATATATAATTTTTGAGTTTTTTACCCAAAATCCTCCAAAGCCGGGATGGTGAAATTGGTGATTATGTCTTAAAAGGTTATTAAAGCCTAGGGTCTATGTATTATACCATGCTAGTCATAGTCTCAAAGTTTCATGGACATGCGCTAAGTCTTTCATAGGATTTTTTAATTTTTAGATTTTTAATAAAATCGTCGATAAGTTGTATTTGAATTGTAAAAGTTCAAAAGGTCATAAAATTGGGTCTAGAGGGCCAATTTGGTCATGGGGATGCTCGTTTTTGGACCCAGCGCCCCCACTGAACTCTTAAACCCACTTTTCCTAAGTTTTTAGTGATTATTTATCACTTAAGTGAAATTCTCTTCGAAAAAGAAAAAAAGTGAATAAAAAATTAGAAAAAAGAAAAATATGGAGAAAAAACACACCCCTAAATCGGTGGGAACTTGTCCTAGACATGTTCCAAGTTAACTAAAGGTGATGTTGGGGGTAGTTGGAGACCAAATCAAGATCAAATCGGCTTGATTCAATCAAATCTATGAGGGGGCGAATTTCTCCTTAGATGAGCACATTTATCCAAGAAAAAGTTCACCTCTTGTTGTATACGTGTCACAGAAAGAGAGGGGGGGGGTGACCTACCTTCTGAGAAGTGGCACCTGCCACCTCTAGTTTACTCTAGTTTGCTCCCAATCATCTCAAAAAGCACCAACACTTGACAAATTCGCCCCCCCTGGGGTTTGCTCTCATTTTCCCTATTTGAGCGAGGCTTTCTTCCTCATTTGGAGGGATGCAAGGAACCTCTGATTGTTGTAATGCTGATGCTATTTTGATTAATAAAGTTGAAGACTTTGGAGGTCTACCTTGTGCCATTGGATGAATGCTTGTGTTATGAGGTGATATTGTAAAGCTTTGATTTTCTTTGTTAAAATTGTCGATGGATCTAACTTAGAGGGTTATTTTAAAACACATAGAGTAAGCATTTACAGTTGTTAACTTGTTTACTTGTGCTTTGCTTTTAAGAGATAGGAGAGTAGCCAACTATACTCAGTTGTATTGAGACTCTTTTTTGTTTCTTGTTTTCAAACACACTAGATCTAATCATTTTTGTGCAAGGGTGTTCTCATAGTTTTGCAGATCACAAGTTCGAAGGAGGATTGGAAATCAACTCTCCTCTCTTCTCTTCTCTTCGGCATTTTTACAAGACTAGTTATATTGTTGCAGGGTTTCCAAAGTCATCATAGAAAGATCAAGCAAGGCTTGAAGTGTTTCGTCCATCTCTTCAAACCCCAATTCTCCTTTTTTTCTAGTTACTTTGTTTCGAATGTGCTAATTAAGTAGATTTAGTTCTTTCAAGCTTGTTCATTCAAATCTACTTGTTTTAGCATGTTAGAATAGCTAGATCTGGAAACACGTTCAAAGCTTCATTGTTTAACTAGATCTAGGCTTGCTGTTTTGGCATCTACACTTGTAAATTTTTTCCAAATTTTTTCTAAGTACCAAAACTTAAATTTTTCTAATTGTTTTTTGTGCATACCACCATTTTCTAATCACATTAGCTTGCTGGTTTTAAGCAGGTCGGAGGAAAAAGAGAGGGAGGTGCTGTCGAAAAATCAAGTTTTGGGCCATCTAGAGCACCCATGATCCATCTACCATCCCCCTCCTTAGTTCCCTTTCTTCCCTAAGCAAATTTGTAAGCCTTTTTGACCCATTCTTTAAGGGTCAAAAGGTGTTTCTTTTTTTTTTATTAAGTATTGCAAGTAGTCATCAATAAAAACAAGTGGGATTACGGCTCCCACAACCCCCTTCCCCCATTTGGGGGAAGTCTGTATCTACCCATTGTGTGATTATTTACTTTTTGCAAGTCTTTAGATTAAGTTTAGTTTTAGTTTGATTATTACGCAATCAATCTTTATTTTTACTTCATTGTAGAACTAATTCGACATTGCTTTACCAAATTACTCATGAGAATCCATTTGATTGAGGAAAAGATACTCTTTGCTGTAGGAAGTAGTGCAGTCTTTTTTCTATTTTCCTTTGAGGTATCATTTTTCTATTTTGGTTTTTGGAAGTAATAGTAACCCGACATTGATCTACCGAATTACCCAAAGAGCTTTCTCATTGGGGAAAATATATTCTTTGCCGTAGTAATTAGTCTCACCGCTTTTACCTTTCTTGTCTTACAAATACCAAATTGGAATCAACAATTTGCCATTCCGGTGTATGCTCTTGCAAATTGTAGGTTTGCCTTGAGCTTTGAGATAATCAAAAGCAGGAATGCGCACTAATTAATTCTTCACATTTAATAAAAGTTACAACCCTTCAAACATTATGAAAATCTGGCGTAATGAACTTGAGGAATAGTGGGCAAATTCTTCAAGGAAAGCAAGAACAACTAGAAAGTGACTGTTGGGTCCCGTTAGGCTACATCCTTGTTGGTGTAGTGTTGAACACCCCCCCACGACTCCATCTAGCCCACATTTTCCTGTGCAGAGCCACTCTCTTAGAATCTGGACATATTCCCAGTACCTCACGGTATATTGGGATGCCCCTTTCTCCTTTAACTTAATTCATCCTGAATAACTTTAAAACTGACCAAGAAGTTGCAAAACATTTTCCATTATATCAACAACAACTTTTCAACTCCATTTTGGCATTGGTTCATTTACAACTCTTATTTGCTTTAAATTCATTTTATATTGTGAAAGTTGTATTACCTCATGCTGTTGAATTAATCTTTTTTTTTGCAATTTATCTTGTTCCAGTATTTTCATTCAATAAACTCCTATCCTAACAAACTATCTAATCCGTAAACCATTAAAATCACAAGAACCTTAGTAACTCTTTTTAGGGACTACCCACCTTGGCTATGTTAGGAATGGCCTAAACGGAGGAGTCGGGATCAGGTGACAACACCTGACTCAGGACTTGCCCCCAAGGACGCACTTAGCAGGTTGAAGATTTCTGCTGCGCTAAAGCCCCCCCAAGTGCGTGAAAGGCGACAACAGTTGATAAAATAAAAAATTATGAAAAGTAATTAAAAAAATCCATGTCGGCTCATAATATATTTTTTTTTTATGAAAAGTAATTAAAAAAAGCCATGTTGTCATATAAAATAAAAAATTAAAATTTAAACCCTCTATATCGAGCAAGAGGGATCAAATTTCTTGAGTTTAAGATATAAAAAAATTTACACTTAAAGAAATTGGATCCCTCTCAGTGCTTGATAGATTTGGGTTTAAAATGGATCTATGCTGGTTTATCAGAATCTCTCCTTTCATCCAATTTATGAATAATGAAGAATCATCGAAAACCTGAATTTGCTCAACTCCTTTTGTCTATTGTAAGTTTTAGTAGAATCCTCAAAGCCATCATTTCTGCAAAATTGTTTGTAACAGGTCCAAACCTACTTTATATTTTAGATAATCGCTGTCAGAAATGAAAAGAATACCACTAGAATTGCTGAAACCTGTTGGACCTTGGGATTATTAATTAATCCTCTCGTGACCAGCATAGTCTATTTGTCTTTTCCTTGCTTAGGAGGTCATTGCCACCTCGCTAGTGCATATGGGACTCATCTGGGGGCCACTTACTACTCAATGTGCATGTTTGCATGAGTTTAGGAGCTCCAGGGACCAATCCCTTTAATTTAGGAACCCACTCTGAGTGACACCAACAGTCTTCAACCATTGACTCTAGTCGATATTCAATTATGATTAGTTATGCTCCGATTTCCATTGGTTAGATCACTCTCGGTCATCCAAGTGCCACTTTGTATGATTTGAGGAAAGTAGGGCGCCTTTGCTCTCCAAACTCAATTAGTTAACTGGTTGTGAATTGTTTCAGTGATACACAGTTACATTAGTGAGCACTAGTGGTGATTTTCCCACACCGAGTTAAAGCTCCAGAGTCAGTCGAGGTTGGTAGTTTCGAATTCTATCTTAGGCATTTGAATTCTCCTATTTGTAACACCATTGTATTACATATTTCATACTGGTTAATGGATGTAATGATATTATTCCAATTTTGTTTCCATGTGTGTGTAACTTTTCTGAGTAATTGATTAATCTGTACTAAATTCTTCCTTTTCTTTTGCAACCTTCTTTTCTCATTGAATTTATGTAGGCCTGAAGATCCTATGCTTCACTAAATTTAACATGGTATCAGAGCAAGTGTCCAGGCTAGCTTCAAACCTCAAAAACTTTGTTGATGCACCAAAGTAATTGGGTTCAACATAAATGTTGTTATTCTTGCCTTGCTCCCTTTCGATTTTGTCCAGAGGAGTCTAGCTAGGTGTGATGCACCCAGAGAAAGTGCACATGTCGAAGTGGAGAGTGTTTGAATTGGTTTGATTGCGAATTGAAGTGTTTTTGCAGGTACATTCAAAGTCTTTCTGAAGAATTAGTTGTTTTTGAAGCTGTGAGATGGAGAATTTTGCTGCTTTGACTCCGATAATCCTCACACCCATCGACTATCTTGATTGGAGGGTTGATATGCAGATTGTCTTGGGCAATAAGGGTTTGTATAGAGTCACCATGGGCAGAGAGGTTGAACTCCAACAACCTTTTGAAAAGTCTAAGCATCTGAACGAGCTGGATGAAACATTTGGCTTCATGTCCATCCACATCTCCAAAGAGCTACTCTTCCATCTTGATGGCCTGAAAACTCCAAAGGAAGTATGGGATAAGCTCGAATCCTTGTTTGGCAAGCAGGATGAGCTTAGGGGCCATATTTTAGAGAATGAGCTGATAACACTACAACCCGACAACTTCGAAACTATACATCATTTTTTCTCAAAATTCAAATCTCTTGTCATCCAATGCAAGCAATTGGGAAGAAGGATGAGCAAACTTGGCCCAAAATTCTTAGTGTTTGTATCCACCTTTCACTCCGGGAGATTGACAACACCTCGTTGGCGAATGCCATCCCTTGATGGCTTCACATAATCTCTAATACATGAACACGACAAGCTGATATAGATGGGAGCCCTCATAGCCTCTCCAAATCAAGCTCTCTTGGCTGGTGAGACAAAGAATGCGCAAGCAAGGATGAAGCAGAAAGACAAAGAAAAAATGAACAGTGAATTCGAACCTAAGGAACAATTTGGTCCAGTAGGCTAAGCTTCAAGCTCTAAGAAGGACAAACATCAGAGGTTTGACAAGGGAAAGTGCTCCTATTGTAAGAAAGGAAACCATGCATAGAAATATTCTATGAAGAAGACCATAGATCAGATGTCAAAACTCCTTGAGCGACACAATATTTTCCTCCATGAAGGTGCAAGGAAAGTTGACTATGGAGATATTATTGAAGATCATGATGAGAGATGCCATGCACTAAAGGCTGGTTTTTTAAAATCACATACCTTCCTCATTGATTTAGAAGCCTCCAATCACATGGTTGCATCCAAAGAATCATTTTCTTCATTACAACTAATTGATGGTCCAAGTATTTACATGGGAGATGACACTCAAGTCCAAGTAGAAGGAAAGGGTTCAATCAAGTTAGAGCATGGAGTGTTCAAGAATGTACTCTATGTGCCCTGCTTAGCAACAAATTTGTTGTTTGTATACCAGATGACACATAAAGGCTCACCACAGTGAGTTGTATTTGGTCCTAACTCAGTGGAGATCTCAGATATCTCAAATGGGAAGCTTATAGCGAAAGGTGTTGCAAACCATGCATCCAAGGCATATGAATTCTCGTACTTTCTGCCATACTCAGATCTAGTGCCATCTCATTTGCCATTTGAAAGGGAAGGTAAATTTATCCTACCTAAACCTTATGCATATGATAATGTTTCCATTAATGTTTCAGATTCATAATTAGAAGCAGAGGACCACGTTGAATCAGTTTATGGAATTAAAGATGAAGTTCAATTGGATCCAGATTTAAATCCAGTCCCTACTCCCAATCCTAGGCCTAAATGGGCTTAAAAGGTTATTGAGATTGCTGGGAAAATGATTGGATAGTCATATGACATGAGGAGAACAAGATCCCAGTTTCAAAAAGAAAGCCTTGCGCTATGTCAAGCAAATGCACTCCTCCCAGAGAGGTGTTACAAACTCCTAAAGAGATCCTTCATGATGGTAAGGTCCGATCAACAATTCTGCTCATTGAAGAAAAAATTGGATCATGTCAGTCTTCCTCCAGAAAGAAGAGACAAATGAAACACTTGTTCTCTTATATGTCATATTGGAAAAAGGTGGAGAGGTTCACATGCATACTGCCAGGAAACTAGTGCACACAAGAACCATCACACTGCATTACTGCTCCACAGAGATACAGATTGTAGAAATATTTTTACAAGTTTTTACACAAAAATAATTTTGTTCTCTTAGTATGAAAGCTTGATCTTGTTTTTTCTTGCTTATTTTGAGTGGGGGTTTCCCATGAGGTTTTCTCCATTTCCTTGGTTTGTTAAGCAATCATTTTTTTACATTTAGATTGTATGGGTGACCTTTGGTCTTAGTTGCTAAGGCCTAGGTTGTCCAAGTTAGGATAAAAGGGGGGTGTTTGGATTATTAATTAATCTTCCCTCTATCACCATAGTCTATTTGTCTTTTCCTAGCTTAGGAGGTCATTGCCACTTCGCTAGTGCATGGGGGACTCACCCGGGGGCCACGTACCACTCAATGCGCCTGTCTGCATAAGTTTAGTAGCTCCAAGGACCAATCCCTATAATTTAGGAACGCACTTTGAGTGCCACCAACAGTCTCCAATAGTTGAACCTTATCGGTGTTTAGATATGTTCAGTTATGCTCCGATTCCCATCAGTTAGATCACTATCAATCATTCTAGCGCCACTTTGCATTATTTGAGGAAAGTAGGGTGCCTTTGCTCACCTAACTGAATCAGTTAACTGATTGTGAACTGCGTCAGTGATCTAGAGTTGCATTAGTGAGCTCTAGTGGCAATTTTCCCACACCGAGTTAGCTTCGGAGTCAATCCAGGCTGGTAGATTTGAATCTTATCTTAGGCATTCGAATTCTCTTATTTGTAACACCATTGTATTACATATTTCATACTGATTAATGGATGTAATGATATTATTCCAATTTTTTCTCCATGTGTGTGCAATTTTTCCATGAGTAATTGATCAGTCTCTACTAAATTCCTCTCTTCTGCAACCTTCTTTTCTCATTGAATTCATGCAGTCCTGAAGATCCTACGCTTCACTAAATTTAACAGCCTCATCAAAGAAATCTTAGGTATAGTATTTATCTATCAACAAATCTCCTTCTTGTCTTGGGGGTCTCTCTTTTACTTCCATTTTACACCCCTGGAAATGAGCATATGGTTGTCAGTAAACTTGGGAATTTGGTATTTGTATTGTCGATAATCAAGTAGAAGTAGCTTTTTGAGCCGATCATATGCGTATTAAAATTAGACATTAGAGAGCTCTAAAAGCTTTTAACTCCTTATCAAACCATCTCCTTGAGCACACCTCCAAAGAGCCACTCCATAGATTTGTAATGCTTGTCAGCTGTTATGCGTCCTTCTAGAGCTGCTGTGGAAGTGGGCAATGAATAAAAGGGTGAGATATGGATTCATCATCTCTTTTGTATCAACTTCCAAGTTCAAATATTTTCTTTTACTGCTTGGCACTAAAAGATCCCGCTCTTCTTTGGAGCATTAAGCTTCTACACACTTGACCACCAACAAACCTCCTCTTGAGCCTTAGCTGAAAGTAAAACTTTATACCCCAAAGTTCAAACAAGCATTGTATATACCTGGAGAATTTTTTTTGTGCAAACTAAAGTGTTCATCTCATTCCTGAAGTTAATATGAATTTTTTAATTTAGCCACAAACAAATTTTACATCTCTCCTCGCTCCCGTCCTAATTCTAGAGACTGTGGACGTCTCCAACCTTGTTGCCAAATATTTGTAACAGTGGGATGCACTAATTGATTTAAGGTGAACAAACCTTCCTCCTGTAGATGTGTTCTAAAGTTAGGGTTGATAAAATTACTTCACCACATCCCAATATAGAGGTAGTCCAATTCTCACATTATTCCCATTCTCAATCTTCCATGCTAAATCATTCTCTATAATAGGGTACACCAAGCTTCCATTGATTTGAAACATTTTGAATGTTCGTTCAAGGACTTCTAATTTAGTTCATTCAATGAATGAACTAGGTGCAATATATTTTTGGCTAGTATTTTTGAGGGATAACCCAACCTTCTAATGTTCAAAGAGAGAACAATCTTTTATCACCATTCTTTAGGGGTTCTCCAATTCTAAGAGCCCCAATAATTAGTCTTTTCCTACCTTGTTGAATTTCTTTAAGTTCCTTCTTTTATGCTAGTTGAAGAAAAAAATTGCTTTTAAAAATAAAGAACTAGTTTACTTAACAAGGTCATTTCCTAGGTACCTCTTCCCAATAACCTAACATGTCTTCTTCCTCTCTAGGCCTTAGGTGACATTGGCCTAAGCGGCTTTTTTCATAATATATTTCAAGCTACCTTGCCAAAGTACTTCCACTAGAATCAAAACTTGGGTGTGAGGAAGGATTGAAATTTTCTTTAACAATGGCGAAGAGAAGAAATTTTCCTAGAAGCTTTGTTTGCCATCATATGGCCCACATACATTCAAGATTGTAGGAATTTGACCTAGATTGTGCACCAAAAATTATGTACAATGCCTTGAGACTTTATAAAAGGCATTTAATAAAGAAACACTTGATATGAGTCTAGTAATGGTACCTCTTGAATTGGCAACGACATCTAAAGTAACAAAGTTTGATCCCTTTAAAAAAGTTTTCAAAATTTCAATTAATTTATATCCATGCAACATGGTCTTCTGTAAAAGGTTGACCTCTTGATTCTCTGACTCAACTAATCTAGACAAGGCTAGTCTTATAAGGGATTGCCCAACATTCTAATATTCAGAGAGAGAACAATACTTTATCACCATTCATTATGGGTTCTTCGGCTCTAAGAACCCCAATAATTGGTCTTTGCCTAGCTTGTTGAATTGATTTAAGCTCCTTCTCTTGTGCTAGTTGAAGAAAAAATCTCTTACTAACAAACATGATACTAGTTTCCTTAACAAGGTCATACCTAGGACCCCTCTTCCTTATAACCTAACATGTCTTATCCCATTTCAGGCATTAAGTGATATTGATCGAAGCCTCTTTTCTCATAATATAGTTCAGGTTAACTTTTGCAAGAACTTCCAGTGGAATTAAACTTGGGTTTGAGGAAGGATTGAAATTTTCTTCCCTTCACAAAGATGCGGTAGATTCCAAACTTTTGGAGAGTCTAATTCATTTTTTAGCCCAATGCTTACTATTATGGACACACATAGCTAGGAACCTAAGTCACTTGACACAAGGACACGAGAGACAAGAATACGAGTGTCCGACACAGACACAAAGACCCTCGTAATTAGGACACAAAGGACACGTTTAATATATATATATATATTTTCCAATCAGTACCTTCCCTGCAAAATCCAAAACTTGATCTACACACAAGTCCTTCCCCATTACCATCTTCACCCTTGCCTCTTTTGTTTTTATAACTCTCCTTACCTTTTTAGACCACATATTTTTAGAAGTTCCAAATTGTAGACATAATATCTCTTTCCTCTCCACTCAAACTTTGAAAATACAAGCTGCTTGCAATAAAATTACACCCCTTCATAGGATCTTGAAGGGCTTGATTACAAACCCTCGACATTGTATCTATACCTGTTAGGATATTTAGACACTTAGGAATTAGTTAAGATCAACTTGTGTAATATATCCGTTAGGTAAAGTGTGTTTCTTTACTATGCATTAGTATGCATTTGTAAATATCTAATTCGACGGTCACGATATGTTCTAGACATAGAGTGATCCAACAGTTCAACTTCTCTTAGATCATACCTACCCTTTATCCGTGGCTTAACACCCGATCGGTCCATGAACTCTATTTAAAGAGCATGGAGAGTCATTGGCTAGTTGATCGATTATGAGAAACTCATTTGTAACTTTCTTATTTTTGCATAATAAACTGCCTCAAGTAGCTATTTGGCTGGGGCTGTGGAGTGTTTCCTTCTCGAGGGTTTAAACCATGTCAAAGCATCGGTGTGTCGATCTGTGATCTGTTTGTGTGAGTAGCTGCTCTTGGTGTTCGGTCTTTTGGGAGTACCCTGTGTACCTGAACATGGTATTAGAGCGTTTATGAAGAGCTGCTTTCGGTTATGATCTAGATCTTGAACTGGTGTTGTCGAAACTTGGAAAGGGTTTCTGTTTTTAGAATTTCTGTGCATTTTTGGGCCGCAGGAGGTGTTTCATTGCGTCTGGAGCGTCGTTTCCATTGGGAAATAGTTTTATTCATAAAAAATGGTTTCTGTTTGGTCCAGAAACGCCCATTTCACTAGATCTGAAGGTATGATGTTACAGTGATGTTTTTTATTTAAAAAAAACTCATTTGATTAGTTTTATTATTAGATCTTTATTGTTTTTAGCCTCGGATTGTTGCCTTTCCTTGCTGCGTATGCTCTTTGTCGTGCACCTTGCGCGATCACGACGAATCATAAACAGAAAGGGAAAGGGTTTTTCTCGGTTGCGTATGCTTTTTGCCGTGCACCTCGTGCGATCGCGGCGAATCAGAAATACAGAGAAAACGTAGATTTTCCGGGAAAGCTAACGAGATCTAACCACAAAATGTGGAAATTTTTTTTTTTCGTTTCGGTTTGTGGTGTGATTTGCAGGAAAAGAACCAAGCACGAAGACCGAGAGAGAAGAGTAAAAAGAATGCCTCATTCTTGCTTCCCTTCTTTTACGTACCTTTAATCTTAGCTCACTTGGTTCAAAATTGCATTATTCTTTAATAGGTCTTGAGTTCAAGTCTTATTAAGTTGCTTTTTTAATAAGGCATGCAATTTTTGATTTTAAGTTACTTTATTGTAAAAGTGCATCTCACTTAAATTAAAAATAAAATAAAATAAAAAAGTGAGTCACTTAAGTCTTTTTTGTTGCACTATTTAAAAATAACATCATTGTAAAAATGAAAATCACTTATTTTACAAAAGTGATTCACTTAAAACAACTTTCTTGTAAAGTGATTGTCAAAGGTTCATCTTGGGAAGAGGGGGGTTCTATTTTTTAGTTGGTCATTCTCTATCTGCCACGTCACTATTGGGGACATGTTCAACTTTTTCTTTGATCAAGCATAACTTCCTCTTTCGAAATCAGTTTTCAGTGTCGTTTTTTTGAAGTCGCCTAATTTGTCGAGCTCTTTTCATCTAGACAGTTGGTTTTGGTTTTTTCAGCCATTATTTTACAGCATGGCCGCCCCTTGTAATATTCTACTTACCAGTTCCAACTATTTTTCATGGAAATTTCGTATGGAGGATGTTCTACGAAGTAGGGGACTTTTCAGAATTACCTTGGGGAAAGAAACAGAACCCATTGATGATGATAAGAAAAGAAAATGAGCAAATAGATGTGATGAAGCTCGTGGATTGATTGAGAAGTCAATCTCTACTGATTTGTGATTCCACATATCTGGAATTGATGAACCTGATATAGCTTGGGAAAAGTTGGAATCTGTGTTTGGAAAACACAATGAAATTCGAGGTCATCAACTTGAGAATGAGTTGATTTCTTTAAATCCAAGTGATTTTTCATGCATTCAAGATTATTTATCTAAGTACAAAACTCTTAGACTCTTATGTGAAGAATGCAAGATTAAGTTTGAAGACAAACAATGCATTTATCATAATGTTTCCAAACTTGGACGTGCATATTCTGTTTTTGTATCTACATTTTACTCCATGAAAGAATCCTTGAATGCAGCTAGCTATCAAGAGTCTAGTCTTGAATCGTTTTGTGATTCCTTTATTAGAGAGCAAGATAAGCTCATCCATCTTGGAATGATTAACAATGTAGATACATCTGGGAAAGCCTTATTGTCCCAACAGAAAGAAAAGTCCAAGCCTCCCAAGAAACAAAATTTTCGTAATAATAAACCAAACAAGGGTTCGAAACCCTCTCAATCAGCTCCTTCTTTAAAAATGACAAAGGATCCAAGCCAAAAAGAAAGAAGACTGAGCATCATCGCAACTATTGCGAGAAAGATAATCATGATGAATCTAAGTGTTCCAAGAAGATGGCAGCCTTGAAAGCAACAATGAAGAAGCACCACATCAGCCTAGATTCGTTTTTAGAATCTACCTTTTATGGACATGCACTTTGTGCTTCTGGTTATTCTTGTATTGCATCTTATTCTTCTACTCAAAATGAATGGCTCATTGATTCTGGAGCATCTTATCATATGGTTAAGGATCAAGCCATATTTTCTACTATGTATGAATATAACACCAAACAAATATTTGTTGGTGATGATAGATCTCTAAGTGTTGTAGGATCTGGAATAGTTCCAGTAGAAAATTGTCATTTTAGTGATGTACTATGTGTGCCAAGAATTTCCTGCAATTTTTTTGTCAGTCTATTAAATCACTCATTATGGTGAATGTAAAACTGTAATGTTTACACCTCACCAAGTTGTAATCAAGGATTTTAAAGATCCTTAACATGTCCTAGCTACTAGAATTCTTGATGATATTACCAGCTTGTACAAATTTAACCACTTTGGGTCATCACCTTTTCCTTCAATTTTTGTTGCTGATAGTGATAACTTGAGGAAACTTTGGCATGAGCGATTTGGTCACTTAAATTATTGCTCATTGCAACAACTATGTAAAGACAATATGGTGACAGGTCTTCCGATGGTATCTTGCAGGGATGGTGTTTGTTTCAGTTATGTACTCAGAAAACATCATCGGGACAATTTTGACAAATGTGCCTCTTGGCACGCCTCGATTCCCTTAGAGCTTGTGCATAGTGACTTGTGTGGTCCTCTTCCATTTTTTTCCTTTTCTGGTTTCAAATAATTCTTAACTTTCATTGATTATCACTCCAGACGCACTTGGGTTTATTTCCTAAAGCTTAAGAGCGAAGTATTTAACATGTTCTTGGCCTACAAGGCCCTTGTTGAAAAACAATCTGGTCATCAAATCATTAAGTTAAGATCCGACAATGGAGGAGAATATGTTAACAAAAAGTTCACTACTTTTTGCACTAAACAAGGAATCCAACAACAACACATTGTTCCATATACACCACAACAAAATGATGTAGTTGAACGAAAGAACTGCACTTTAAAAGAAATGGGTAATTGTATGATCCAATCTAAAGGACCAAGTCTTCAATTTTGGGTTGAAGCCATAAATTGTGCAAATTACATAGTTAATCGCACTCCCACTAAAGCTTTACAAGGTATAACACTGGAAGAAGCGTGGAGTAAAATTAAACCAGATGTAAGTCACTTCTGTGTGTTTGGTAGTGAAGCATGGGCTCACATTCCGGATGAAAAACGGAAAGCATTGCAGCCTAAAAGTGAAAAGTGCATATTTGTTGGATATTCTGAAGATGTAAAAGGTTATAGACTTCTTCAATCACATTCTCATGATATAATCATTAGAAGAGATGTTAAATTTGATGAAAATCTCTTGGCCTGCAAGCCTAACACGGTGGTTGTGCCATCCTTGGCCTGCGAGCCTGATTTAGTGATTGTGCCTTCTACTTCCAACTTCTTTGATAGGTTTCCAACTACAGTTTCTGATGATGACAGTAATGATGAAAATCCACCTTTGCCTGCTCATGTTCCTCTAGTTGCTTCCTCAATGGGTTCGTTCAACATGTGAAGTAGCTAGTGATCTTGTCGGTTATCCTAGAGATCAACATCGAACACGTTCTCAGTTTTAGCGAGCCTCTTTTCTTTTGGCTCAAGTTTCAGAGAATCATGATCTAGAAACTTTTGCAGAAGCTTCAAGAAATCCAGATTGAGATGCAGCTATGGATGAAGAATATCGTTCGTTGATGGCGAACGATACCTGGGATCTTGTACCTCTTCCAAAAGGAAGAAAACTTGTTAGGTGTAAATGGGTCTATAGAACTAAGTATGCATCAGATGGAACTGTTGAAAGACTTAGGGCAAGGTTAGTTGCCAAAGGTTTTTCCCAAGTTGAAGGGATTGTCTACAATGAAACCTTTGCTTTTGTTGCAAAAATGAACTCCATCCGCTTTGTTCTTTCCCTTGCAGCCTTACATAACTGGGAAGTCCATCAAATGGATGTCAAGTCTGCATTCTTACATGGTGAGTTATAGGAGGAAATTTGCATGGAACAACCTCCTAGATATGTTCAGAATAACTCTATCCTTGTCTGTCGCTTTAAGAAATTGTTATATGGCCTTAAGCAAGCTCCTAGAGCTTGGTATGCCAAAATGGATAGCTTTTTACTTGACACTGGTTTTTCTAGATGCCATTTAGACCCCAATGTCTACCAAGAAAGAAGGAAACCATCTCATCATACTTGTTCTTTATGTTGATGATCTTATCCTTCCTGGTAGTGACCCTAAGCTTTAAATCCATGTGAAATCCAGTCTTAAGCAAAATTTTGAAATGTCAGACTTATGACATTTGCATTATTTTCCTGGTCTCAAAGTCCTGCAAACCAAAGAAGGAATCTTTCTTTTCCACTCTAAGTATGCTTGTGACCTTCTTCGTCGCTTTCACATGGAAGATTGTAAACCAACCCTTTCTCCCTTCCAGTCTGGAGTCAAACTTTCTGCCACTTGTACTTCACCTGAAGTAGATGCTACCTTGTATCATCAGCTTGTTGGTAGTCTCGTATACTTGACTCATTCTCGTCTTGACCTTTCGTTTGCCATTGGTCGTGTTTTCAGTTACATGCAAACACCTCATGAAAGTCATTGGAAAGCAACAAAAAGAATACTTCGATATATTTGAGGTACAATTCAGTTTGGGATTCATTACTGTACAGGGGGCAAACCTTTGTTGGTTGGTTTCACCGATTTAGATTGGGCCAGCGATCCTAATGATCGAAAGTTTACTGCAGGTTATGTTTTTACTCTGGGATCTGGACCTGTCACTTGGGCTTGTAAGAAACAACAAGCTCTTGCTCTTTCTTAAGCAGAGGTAGAATATCGAGCCGTAGTTAATGCCAGTTAGGAAGCTTTATGGCTTTGACAGATCCTTTCAGAGTTTGGATTCGAACATCAACAACCCACTCCACTTTGGTGTGACAACCAAAGTGTCATCAAGCTTGCCAAAGATCCAGTTCTACATCAACGCAACCAACACATTGAGCTACATATGCACTTCATCAGAAATCTTGTTCATGATCGTGTTTTTGAAGTGCTCGTTTGCCCTACATATGATCAAGTTGTAGACATCTTCACCAAGTCTCTTACAAAAGCGAAGTTTTCTAAACTTCGATCTATGTTAGGAGTTTAGAAATTTGTCATTAAGAGGGGATAGGCTCTAATGCCTCCTTCCTTCTCCTAATAGTGTCACTTTTGTCAATCCTTCAATCCTATCCCAAGTTGTTTTTAAGGGGGGGTGCTAGGATATTTAGACACTTAGGAGTTAGTTAAGATCAATTTGTGTAATATATCCGTTAGGTAAAGTGTGTTTCTTTAGTATGCATTAGTATGCATTTGCAAATATTTAATCCAACGGTCACGATATGTTCTAGACATAGAGTAACTCGACGGTTCAACTTCTTTTAGATCTTACCTACCCTTGATCCGTGGCTTAAAACCTGATTGGTCCATGATCTCTATTTAAAGAGCATGGAGGGTCATTGGCTAGTTGATCAATTATGAGAAGCTCATATGTAACTTTCTTTTTTTTGCATAATAAACTGCCTCAAGTAGCTATTTGGCTAGGGCCTTGGAGTGTTTCTCTTTCGAGGATTTAAACCACCCCAAAACATCGGTGTGTCAATCTGTGATTTGTTTGTGTGAGTGGCTGCTCTTGGTGTTCAGTCTTTTGGGAGTACCCTGCTTGTGTACTCGAACAATACCAAGGTTTGAAGTTTCCACCTTATCTATAGCCAAGGTCATACAAAAACTACCCGAACTAGTCGGACAAGACATTGACAAGGAGAATGAGTCACCTCAATACACTTACTGTGAAGCCCCTCACCTCCATTCCCATCCACAAAAGTATCCTTCGAGTGCCCATCCTTTGTATCAATTGCATTGAAAAGTGTGACACAATTTGTTGTCAGATTAGATGTGAACTCTCCATCCACATGTGCCTTTGAGACTTTAAACTCTTGTCTCATAGAGTTGAACTCCCTATCACTTGAAACTTTGTGCACTAGGTCCCTATCAACCTGACTCGTCTCTAAATATCTAAAAATATCAATACCCGTTATTGGATCGTTTGAGTAATCCAGTAATTTTGTGTCCTCATCCATCCTTAGACAAGGGTTTTTGCACTCTCATTCATATATGGTATATTGCAGAATTTATAGAAGATTGACTTGTATTAATTGCATTCAACCACCTTGCATTGATTATATTCGGCCATCTTGATTAACTATATCCATCCATCTTGCATCTTTCCTTGTGTACACCTAGAAGAGTGGGCATATAGACTGGTATAAATAGAGTCAAATTCTTCCTTATTTCATATTAATCATTTGGCCTTCTTGTGATAGTAAATACACATTGCAGCATTAATTTTTAAATCGATAAGTAATTGTAGCATTAGTTGCAGTACTTTTGATCCGTAAACTCCTGAGGATATTCCATTGGAATAATTCATCACAATGGATCTTACAACTTAGTTCTTATTTTATAAGCTTATTTTTATTGAATGCCAAATAACTGGGATTGAAAAAAGAATAACTAGAGCAAATAAGTACACGATCCATACAATAACACAAGATATACTTTGGGAAACCCCACTACTGGGTGTGAATTTGCAACTTACTAGGCCAAAATTGCAATTTTGATATTTTAATATTAACCCAGTAATTAATTTAACCCATAAAATTCAAATTACTGAAAAGATAAATGGCAACACACTAATAAGCAATGATACAGAGAAAATTGAGCATAAGAAGTACCCTAGAAAACCCAATGGGGGAAACCAGGAAACGTTTTTTTCTTTTATTGCAGATTTGTTGAACAACACATACAACACCAGGCTTCTGAATATAACTCACTGAATCTCAGACTTATGACTCTCATTGTGGCCAAACCCTTAGCATAAAAGACAAACTCCAACAAGAGATGATTCACTCCCGTTTCTCTCAAGAGTTATGACTCACTTTTGTGCAGTAGAAGAGGTATAACTCACTCTTGTCCAACACACAAGAGATATGGCTCACTCTTGTCATTGTGTTACAATACTACTCTCCATAGACTCTTTTATAGTATTCACTTTATGTCAATACCATGGATAATACCATGGGACACATAATACCATAAGACGCATAATACCATGCACCCTTCAATACCATTGCCGATAAAGTGTTGCAAAAGACACTTGTACAATACTCTAGAGAGGTTCTCTTAGCCCCTTCTACGTTGCTAGACACCCCCAACATAGAAGTACCTACTGAGCTACTAAATATAACACTCCCTCTTAGCGAGAAAGGTATTTTTGGAGAAACATCCACATGGATTCATCAAATCCTCTACTGTTGCAACTGCTCCCTTTGAACTGGAAAACTTCTCGGTTGCTTCTGCTGCACCCTGATTTGATAATTTGTGCTCCTCATCCATCGGTGTCATCTCATACCAAGTAGGCCTATTGAGAAGAGCCTCGCACTTTCTCTCTGACATTGATCTAGGCTCCCGATTCCCTCTGGAACAAAATGCTGGCCGTCCCAACAACCTGTACAGTGCACCCTCTTTGATGCCAAGCCTCACGACTGCATCTTGGGTACTTGCTTCTTCTAAATGTATAAGGACATGTCCATCCTGGAACAATACAACATAACCCATATTTTCTAAGATTGATATTTAGAGCAGATTGAACCTCAGCCTTGGGACATGTAACACTCCTCCCACCTCCAGAGTACAACTTAGCTCTAGCTAGAACACATGGGATCCAACCTCCCTTACTTTTTTTTCTCAATCTTGTACAGGGGTTTCTTTAAAGCTGCTTTGATACCATGTGAATTTACAGCTTACCAGGCCACGGTTGCTATTTCGATCTTTTTATATTAAGCTAGTAATTAATTTTACCCAAAAAGTTTAAATTATTGAAAAGATAGATGGCAACACATTAATAAGCAACAATACAGAGAAAATCGAACATAAGAAGTACCCTAGAAACCTTAATGGGGAGGACTAGCGAACAATTTTGTCTTTTATTATAGATTTGTTGAACAACACAAACAACATCAGGCCTTTGGATATGACTCACAAGATCTTAGACTCTTGACTAACTGTGCCCAAACCCTTAACAGAAAAAACAAACCCCAACAAGAGATATGACTCACTCTTGTCACGCAGAAGAGTTATGACTCACTGCTGTCTACCATAAGAGATATAACTCACTCTTGTCCAACACACAAGAGATATGACTCATACTTGTCACTATGTTACAATACCACTCTCCATGGGCTCTTTTATAATATTCACTTTATGTCAATCCCATGGATAATACCATGGGACACCCAGTACCACGAGACACATAATACCATGGACCCTTCAATACCATTGACCAGAAAGTATTACAAAATATAGTTTTACAAGACCATCTAAAGAGTTTCTCTCAGCCCCTTCTACGTTGCTAGAGACCCCCAACATAGAAGTACTTGTCGACTCGCTGAGCTACTAAATCTAACATGGGGAAAACCCACCCTTCAATATCATTGACCCTAAAGTATTACAAAAGACAGTTTTACAAAGTCACCTAGAGAGTTTCTCTCATCCTCTTCTATGTTGCTAGACACCCCCAACATAGAAGTACCTGTCGAGTCACTGATCTACTAAATCTAACATGGGGAAAACCCAACCACAAATAAGGACCATGCTTTGTTCTTTATGCCAAATTATAAATACAAAGGAAATGGTACTCTCTATGGAGTTAACTATGACTCTACGACCATAATGGTTACAACAGGATCTCTTATCTCTTTTGTTTTGCTCAACATCCACTATCGTGTTGTTGATCAACTATGGAACTGTTATCACATGATGTGGAGCTACCCATTGAAGGTATTCTATCCGGGATGGTAGAGGTGAGGTAGCTAACTAGTGACACCGCAAGGGCCCCGTCCATTACTAAAGAAAGGTAGTTGTCACATCGAACGGGCTCTTGTCGCTTTAGATCAAACCGTAGAATGATCAAGGGGGAGGCCCTACTAGCCTATGAGGGCTAGCAAACCTACTCAAAGCACTCTAAAAGATAGAAAATGGATATGAGAGTGAAAATGAGTAAGTAAATCTAGATTTAGAGATGTTTATGTGGTCAGTGAAGTTAGGGCAAAGTTAGAGAGGCTTAAGGTAATGGAAAATTGCCCAACTTGCAGAGAAATGTACCACAAGGAAATTGGGAAAGTAGATCTAGATAGATCTAGTCTAAATGAAAAATACCCAAATTGGATCCACCTAGGGTTTATGCAATTATGGACGAAATAGACCCAAAAGGAGTAGTTCGGGATGTGAATGACTAGATCTGGATGCTTGAAGAGTAGATCTATTGATTTGAAGTGGGTTCAAGCATGCCCAACTGATAGATCTGAAGAAATGATTGAAATGACTAGTGCTAGATCTAAGGGTAAATGGAGTTGGATTAATGCCAAACTTTACATCTAGGGTTTTTAAATTATTCTGTGGGTTTTCTGTGTCGTACTCAAATAATCACCCGATCTATAAGATCTAGAAAATGAGTGTTTTAAACTTACGGTTTTAAGTGACAATTGGATAAAAACATGGAAAATAATAAAAACCTTGTAGATCGTACCTGAAAATACTTGCGGCCGCCTCACTCGTCGATGATCGTTCCACTTAGTTACAAATCCAAGCAAACATGTTGCCCCAAAGAGGTAATGCATCCTCTCCACCTGCCAGTCCGAACTACTGAAGTGAGATTCGACTCACAAATAGAGAAGAACTATGTAAGTCATCTAGAAGAGAAAAACTCAATGCACAAAGAGAATTGGTCACTCAAAGATGAAACGATTTGCCCAAAAGATGATGCAAGACGTCTTCACATTCTCCTCCAAGCAAGTCGCTACCTTGCAAAAGATCAGTACGACCTGTACAAAATAGATATTGAATGCATAAAAGATCCACTGGAGTGTCTAAGCAAAAGGCATAACAATCACGAGCAAGAACATTCACAAAGCTTCCAAGAGATTATCAAAAGTTTTCTTGTATTCTAATATCTTTAGAGCCTAAAGTCCCTTTTACAAAGAGAGAGCATCTCAATATATAGATTTCTCTAGTACATAAAACCTCATCTGATAGGATCAGCGGTTAAGATCATAAAATAGGATCACTCTAATCAATGACTAAGATTAGCCGGATAACAAAAACATGGTTCAACTCAAAAATAGAGGAGTGCACCCACTAAGACGCCCAAGGGGTACACCCCACATGACAAAAGGTGTAAAACATAACATAGCACATGGCGGGGGCTAGGAAATAATACAAGTCCTTCACTAGCATGGCCCCATGGCACAATATCAAGATAATATGTCAAGATAATAAAATAATGTGACCAATTGACCAAATTGTGGCCCCTCAAAATACATCAAAATTGCCCAAACTGATGAGTGCTAGGGCGTGTGGATCCCATGAAGGATGTAACTGCTGCCGAAAGGTGATGATATCATCAATAAAATGCCTTGGATCAACCTCATGCCATTTTCTTGCCTCAATTAACCAAATTGATTTCCTCAATGTCAAAATATTGCCTCGAAGAAATAAAAGTGCTCATCTCACTGCTGACTAATCATGGGTGTCAATTGACTGTAAATATGCAACTGACACCATAGCAATATGGTAATATTGACTTGCTAAAGGCTATGTGCTCTTGTGGCATCCTGGGAGAACCAACTGTCCATTGAAAAGCATTTTATTTTAATTTACTGAGGCCCATCTGCTGCAAATTGATAAACCAACCCATAAATCAAATGTAAGTGCCTGAAACTGAAAACTGAGTGCATCAATGGACTCAGAATGTCCAAATCCACTAGGAATGAGTACTCATACACCATATGTCCATCATAAATATACATCAGAGGCCCCATCCATGTCATAATAATAATAATAATAAAGCCTATAAATGTTGATAACCATAAAAATAACACAAGTTATCATGATAAATCATCTTCTAAAGCATGAATATGACTAATGGACACTAATACACCACAAATAATCATCATCCACCACCATAGGCCAAAACTCATCTCACACCCTACTGTTGACTTGGTCAAACTAGGTTGACCACGTAAAATATCAAAATGATGACCCAAATGAAAATCTCTGATGCTGCAAGTACAGAATGGATATAGCATGCTCAATTATCTATGTTAGCAGCAAGACTCAAGTATAAGTGGCTTCTACTGGTGATTATAAGCACAATACTTATAAATGATATATCCAAATCAAAGTAATTAGTTGATGTAAACAAGAACCTCCAGTGTATACTCATTCATAGATTTGGCCATTTTGTTAATCAAGGGTGAAGGTGAATAAAACAAGGTAAGGCCATGGGAATGACTTGATACTTGACACTATAAGCATCTATGATGAAGGAAAAGGGAATCCACACAACACATAAGGTGGACTAGGTGAACAATAGGGAATGGTGGTGTCTAACAGATGGGTGGAATAGTAAGAATGCTCCACTGGGCTCTAGAGAAGAAACCTTTTGAAACAATTTATTTGCACAACAAAAGACACTAGTTAACCTCCAAAGGCAAGTGCCTTGGAAAGCCTTTTGGGCATCTAGAAAATGACAAAGGCTTAACCCTCACAGGTTAGCCTCACCTTGTTGTCCTGTAGGGGAAAATGAGCCGTAAATTATACAATGAATGAGTGCTCATCCTTTGTCCATTAACTCTTTTTAAAACATTTACTTTATTAATCATTTAATTAACTAGCCATCCTCCAAGAGCAGGTGCCTTGAATAGCATGGCGAGCCTTAGATAATGACTCGGTATGACCTCCATTGCCTGCCATTGTCCATAGGTGCGATGGAGTGACCACCTTGTTGCCCTTTTGGGGCAAACGACCTCACATCATACAAAGGATGAGTGTTCATTTCTTGGCAATTGATTGACTTTACATTTTAGTTGCAATAATGTTTAAAAACACTTTTGTTTTTCTAGCTAAGCATCCATTTAGATAAAACATTTAAGTTCCGATGCCTTGGTGTCTAAAGACACTTTTGGGAAAGACTACTTGTGTTCAAGACCTAGAGGAAGACAATCCCTATGATAAGAATCACACGGACCAACACCGAGACACAATTTATACATAGAGACCTATCCCAACATAGAGGTGAAGGTGGGGGAAATCCTAGATGTCACTAGTCAAGTTACAAGTCAAGGTTAAAGTAAAAGAAGGGAAGGCAACAAATGGATGGAGACAATGAAGATAGTGCTAAGGCTAGCAAGTTGTGTCTCTAGAACGAAATGACGAAATCCATACTAAGAGTAGGGCATGATTAATGAGTATACAAAAGAATCTCTTGAACATAGCAACTAGATCATTTATATTTTAGATTTCAATGAAAACCAATAAAGTATCACCAAATACAACCACTATCAACCAAGTCTCACTATTAAAATAGACAACAGAGCGTAAACAAAATCCACATGTATACATCCATATATCACCTGGGTCATATACCTGCGTCCGATTTGAACAATCTGAAAGGTACTGAAACATTGCTACTGCTGTACATCATGGGCATTGTCATAAACTCTGCTCTAGGACATGAAAATGGCTAACTCAGTCATCAAATTTGGGGTCATGAGGCTCAGTCATGGCATATAACTAATCAAACTGAAGGCTCTAGATCCACTGAATAAGATTGATCATCAACTAGAAGCTCATCATCTGTTGATCTCAAAGTAAAGGACTGGCTCAAAGATATGCTCAAGACTGCTCAGGAGCAATGATATCCCAACTACTATATATGTGACAATAGGAACAATACAATACATCAAATGAATGGAATCCCCTTCTTCTCTTGATGTCTCAGTATTTATATAGCTCGATAGTTGTCTAGGGTTAGTTTTTTGGTTTCTCCATGCCCAAACTCTTGGTTAGGGTTAGTGTTTTGGTCGTTCTAGAATGTTCTTGAAGGTCCACACATGACTAGCTCCACATGTTTGGGAAATGAGAATTGACGTGGAATCGACTCGGTACCATGTTGGTCAATTGGATCGATCAACTTGGAAGAGGCATAACTTTTGCATACAGACTCTTTGAGGCGATTTTTGGACCGTTGGAAAGGTTTGAGAGTGTAGAATTACGCGAAGGTGCATTATGCAAGCGATGAACTTTTGACCCAAAAAAACATCTTTTAGACCCACAAATATTCAAAAATGAGGCCTGCCCTATAAAATGGGGCCTACAAGCCAATTCACCGAATCTTTTGACCTCAAAAGCTCTAAGTAGGTGACAAATTATATATTGATTCGTTTTGAATCAACTTCAAACATTAGTTGGAGCATTATTTGCATAATTAATTGTAGTGCTAATTGCAACATTTTTTCAGTAATAGCAACCATAATTTTGTCCTCTCAAATCTCTTTTGTCTCTTGACTTATATTAATGCCAGATGGGCATTCTCTTTTTAGCTACATTTTCAAAGTTGTGAATTGTTTTGATTCTTTAAATCTTCGGTTTCTATATTATTGGTTCATAGTTTTTCTTGACACGTGTGTGTGTGTCCTTATTTGTTTCCATTCAACTTAGATGTTGGGTAGTATAGTATTCAGTTGGGGATGTTTTAGGCATATTTTTAATTGCTTTTGAGAGGATAACAATGTTGTGGCCAAAGGGGTACAAAACACTGGCCTCTATAGGTTGGAAGGTGTTAAGAAAAAGGGAAAATGCATGATTGGCAACTTTCAATTTCATGAACTAGATGTGGCACAAGAGTTATGTTCATTCAAATCTTTAATTTGGGTTGTTGAACACATAGAATATGGTAAATGGCTTGCCAAAGATTTAAGAAGAGAAAGAGTTTGCAAAGCTTTCCTTGCAGGGGAGCAACACTAAGTCTAATTTTAAGATTAAAAAACAGGGCAAAGTATTGGGACCAATCCAATCTAATGTCTGTGGTCCAATTGGAAACATTGTTGAAGTATCTAGTAAGAAATAATTTTATGAAGTATCTAATAAGAAATAATTTTGGATATTATATATGTTGAGTATGAAACTTCAATGAAAATTCAAACATGGAAGCTTGTTTAGCTACCTTCAAGAATGAATGCTATAAGTTGAAAGCGGGTTTTCAAAATTTAGTGCAAAGGTAAATGAATTAATTGACAAGTACAAAGCCATGCTTGTTACTAAGTGATATGCTTTACTAGAGGTGTTGGGTTTGAAGAGACCTTCATCCACATTGTGAAAATGATCACTATTTGAATTTTGTTGGGTATTGTGACATAATTTGGATCGCAAATATATTGAATGGATGTCAAGGACACCTTTCTAAATGGTGATCTTGAAAAGGAAGTATATATAGAACTACTACAAGGGCTTGCTGTAAAAAGGTAAATAAAGATTAGTATGCAAGTTGATCGAAGGTTTGCTATGCCTAAAGCAAGCCCCCATATCATGGTATGAGAAGATTGGCTAATGTTTTAGGTTGAATAGTTTTAAGTAATTGAACTCAAACCCTAATCTTTATATACAATATCTAGCTGTTGAGATTATTGTTTGTTGATGTTTATGTAGCATCGAAATATATTCTTAAGAAGTCCTAGAGAAAGTGGAAAGAAATGAAGAGCACAACTAACCCATTGAAATGGGTAAATTGATCCTAGATGGTAAAATGACAAGTCGGCTTGAAAGATAAATAAAAGATAAATTAAAGAATAAATAAAAGTCAATCCGACCTAACTGTGAAAACTTATAGTGAAAAGAAGAATATAAATAAAGTCTTTACACACTTCATTTTATCATCAAGTAAGCACATCTCTCTCTCTCTCAAGTGGTGTACACTTCTCTAGGAAGACAAGTGACGAACACAGGAAGCATAATCTTCAGGGCTATCTTACTATCTCTCTCTCTCTTTGGGTGCACTTACTCAGAGGTCATTCTTTATCTTTCTTGTATATCATTATTCTGTTTCTATATCTTGTATATCATTATTGGGAGCACTAGATTTGACATTGCATCTTGTTGAAGGAATCTTATCTAGAGAAGTCAATGGGTTTTTTCACATGAGAGGTTTTTCCCAAGGTAAACATTTTGTCTACTGTGGATGTGTTTCTTTCAATGATCTTTATATGGATGCAGTTTATGTTTTTGTGATAGAAAAGTGTTAAAAAAGGTAAAAACATCTAAGTGCTAAGAAAAATCAACATTATCATGGTAGTTGATCTTGATGAGTTGAAAATTAGAGGTAGTGATTTTGGCTTAACTAAGATAGAAAAAAAAATATTAGAAATACAATGGATATGGAAGATTTAAGTATGTTATATTATATGCTAGGACTCCAAGTATGGCAAGAAAAAGAGAGGATTTTTATATCACAAGCCAATTATGCTTTGGAATTGCTGGGATTCCTTTGTAAACTTCCTTGGAAACAGGGTAGAAGTTGTCAAAAGAGGACAAATTTCATGGACTAAGATTTGTATTGTCAGACTTTATAACTACATGTGCACATGAAAATAAACACAAGATATGGCAAAGAATTATAAATGCCATATGCTATTAATGATGCTACAACAATATAGCATTGGTTTAGGTCAGGGTAATCTACTCAAGCTAAGTCACAGTATTCGTCGTTTTTTGAGCTTGGAAATCGAAAATTGCTGAATATTATGGGAGGACAAATTTAAAGGATTAAAATCGCCGAATTTCATTGTTTACATTTAACACTACATAGGCATCCCGCGTGAAACTTCATCGCTGCACCTGTCGTCGTAAATTTGCCCAAGCTCGTGAGAGAAAGTAAAAAACTTGCGACTGTGTTGCACTCGACATCCTAGACCAGCGCGCGCAACTTCATAGCCGCACCTACTGTCGCAAATTTGCTCGACCCAGTGAGAGATTAAAAGACGTGCCAGTTTGTGTTGCACCAGAGCTTGCATCGACCCAGTGAAAGAGTAAAAGACGTGCAGGCTGCAACAGAGCTTGCAGTCGACTGTCGTCCTCCAGTGTAGGCAATTGAAAGTCGAACTGGAAACCTCGAAACAGTTCTTTAAAGGCCAGTTCTTTAATTTGTCGAAAAATTTATCTTAACTGTTCTATCCGGCCGATCTAGGGTTTGAATATAGATTCAATTATTTTATTATAGCTATGTTCATTTATTTGATTGTTTGTAGTTTAGTATATTTTATAATATTATTAAGAATTTTATTGTTAATGTAATTGTTATTAATATTAACATATTTCATTAATATTAATTATTTATGTTAAGTTTATCACTAATATTTTGGTTATTATTATTATTAGGATTATACTAAAACAAAATTAATATTAACACAAAGATTACTAAAATTAATACTAATATTATTATAACTAATACTAAGATTATTAGAAAACACTAAATGGTAAGTTAATGTAATTGTTATTAATATTAACATATTTCATTAATATTAATTATTTATGTTAAGCTTATCACTAATATTTTGTTTTATTATTATTATTATTAGGATTATACTAAAACAAAATTAATATTAACACAAGGATTATTAAAATTAGTACTAATATTATTATAACCAATACTAAGATTATTAGAAAACACTAAATGGTAAGTACTAATACTAAAAAAGTTCATGTATATATATATATATATATTTTATAAATTTATAGTCTCTTGAATTTAATGTCGAATTTTTTACGAATTTCAAGGTTGTCGAACTCGAACACGAATTCGAAGGAGGTGACTTAGTACTCAAGTACACCAAATGCATATACTCACCTACCTTAGCATACATTACGACATTTGTAATACCATAAGATCGTTAAGGTGGTCAAAACCCCTAACCAACCTCAACACAATTTGTTATTATTATCTTCAATGCCATGTTTTTTTTACTAGGGGAATCAACAACTAGGGATGGGGCTGGTTGGCATGGGGTCCATGTATCCAATCCTGCTAGCACTATACCCTTAGGTGCATCCACAGGGCCCAAACCATGTCGCATGGGTAAGTTTGGGGGGGATTTGAACACGAGACCTTCCATTTACAACCATTTACAACATTTCAACTTTACCACTTTCTTTGCCCTCCCACGGGCATCTGCAAGGCCATGTTACTACTAAGTTCTAACATGTTATTTTAAACATGATCATTTAATACATAAGGTATTCACAATGGTGCTCGTTGCTAGTTGCTCCGGTACCCTCTTCAAACAAGAGCTACCTAAAAGCTCTTGAATTGTTTATCCCCTTCAGTTTTTTGATGTAGATTTTGAACTAGATTACTTATAAACCAACTAACATGGGTTTTAAACCATATAACTGTAAACTTCCAACCAATGGCTTTAGAATAGGATTACCCTAAACCACCTGAGAGATTTGCTTCCCTTAGTCTGCAAAAAACTTGCAACTTGACGTGCAACATGAATTTGTACATGGATGTCAAAAAGGAGTGACTAATCATAATTCTTTTCAAGGTGTGCATCCATTGTTGAGTGCTGATATCACCATTCTCAACATTGAAAACCTTGAATTGTCATCAAGCCAGTACTGCAATAAAATGCTAAACAATCCTTGTGATCATTAAGAACATATTCTCAGGGGGTTACAAAATTCATGTGCACCTAAACTTCAAGTCTTACCTCACTTTTCCCACAATTATTGATTAATCGCGTCCCTGCCTTGGCCATGATCCTTTAGTGTGACAACACTTCTTGCTCACCCATATTCTTTCAAAAAAATCAATAAGCTTCCTTTTTGACTTCTCTTCCACTCAAAAATGTTGTTCATTGTTTGATTGTTGCCAAACTTGCCTCTTGTGTTTTTCAGAAACTGTTGGAATAATTTGTGTCTTGCATTTAGACCTCACATAGCCTATATGAACTTCTCGGAACTGTTTTCTGTAAGTTGAATTCCTCCATACCATTACTACCTATTCTTGGGTTGTCTAACATCTTAATCCATAGTTTTGGCGCCAACAATTATAAGATTATTAAATAAAGGATTTTTTGTTTTCTTTTCAAAGTTTTAATTAAGATTAACTTGCTAGTTTGCTTCCTCTCAAATGAATCTTCTTTCAAATCACTGCATTTTTAGATCGTTGTAAGAGTGTCATTTATTCAGTTGTTGTGGCTTTGCTTGTCACGAGCTTGTCAATGCTCTTGTCCTTGAATTTTGTCTTCCACCAATTCCCATGGACCAAAATGTCTTTGCAAGTGCTATCCCAACCATTGATTTTCAACCCTGCTTAGTTGCCAAGACTTCTTGCAATTGGCAGATTCATTGTAATGGACCACATGCTTATTGTTCTGATTTGAAAGTCATTTTTTGGGTATGGAGTTGATCCTAGCCATCATTGCCCAAATTGTCCTTTCTCTTTAAATTTTCATTTTTAAACTTTAATTGATTGATAAAAATATTTATTCTCTTATCTAGATGGTTTTGAATATTTGCCATGGGTGTCTTCACCCATCTTTTACCATCCATGTGATATTTGCCTCATTAATTCTTTGATTTTGCTTTCTCATGTGATTTGACAGCTCACAAAAATGACCTCACTGTCAATATGTCCATGTATGTGTATTCATTCAGAACACCTTACTGCATTTAAATGATTGAGAACTAGTATATGATATCTTAGAGGATTTTATAACTACATATGCACATGAAATTAAACAGAAGGCATGGTGGAGAGAATAATAATGCCAAATTTTATTTATGGCACTGCAACAATCCACCACATTGTTAGCTCGGTGTAGGCTATTTAAGGACATTGTAGTTTTGGACACGTGCAACTCTCTCACGTATCTCACAATATATTGCATCATTTATGACCCTAATATAGTTAATGTGGTCTAGACTCTAAACACCTAACTGTTCTTATTACTTATTGTTATCATTGCATTTAATGTCAATATAATAATAGCATAGCCCAAGGGATTAGCTCAACTGGTAGTAGCCATGTTTCTAGGCATTTGGCTATTTTTGTGCTAGCTTGTGCTTGGTTTGAATCTTCCTAGGTGAGGCACACTAGTCTATGCCAATGAGTTTACTAGGGACTCCATCCACGATTGTGGGGAAGCATCCTTTGGGTTTCGCCACAAGGTTTTCCTCGGAAAAAAATTTAACTTGTTTCTTGTTTTTTCTTGGTTTCAAAATGCATCATTTATTACTTTATGGAACAATAAAGTGTAAAGTCTTTCCTTGTGCTATAACAACTTGTCATTCCAAACATGGTCACTTGATACTTAAGTTTTTAACATTGGAGCTTGTTGTTTGTTCCTCCAATTTGTATTAATAATTTGTATGTAGTTTAATTTTTTTGTTTGCTCTTCAAATATATATCAACAAGTTGTATGCAAGTTAATTTATCTGACAACCACAATATCAGATATCGATCATTTGATCGATGTTTTGCCTATTTTTATAAAACCATTGGAGGCATGATACTGGAATTCATGATGAGAACATATCATGAAGAGTAGCTTTCATTCAGTTGTAATTCTCTTTATGCATAATCTCTTTTACTATGCAATGGCCACAATCTGGATGCAGAAACCCATATATATATATATATATATCCTATTGCTTGTCTTGGCTCTCTAATCATTCACTTGTGTGCTCACACCAATTGGTATTAGAGTCTGATAAGTACTTCAACATTGCAACAATATTGGTTTTTCATTCAAGCGTTTATTTTCTTATTGTTCACCCTAGATAACCTTTACAACAGGGAGCTTCTTTTGGGTCTTTTTAACTCCATATTTTTTTGCTAAATTTTTCAAGGCACACCATCATTAGACAAGTAGTTTTCCATGTGCAAAGCATGATGCCAACTTACAAGTTTTTGCCATTTTATTGGGGTTTCAGACTTAGGTTGTCGGCTTCTTTCAGAAATTTGTGTGAGTTAGTCTTTCTCCTCCAACCAACCTTGCTTTCTATTTGTAATGATGGCTTTAGGGGGTCAACTTACAAGCTTCAAGCAATTCTAGTCCTTTGCAGGCCAAATCGACCCTTATTAAATGATTTACAAGATTATAAGTTTACTAAAAAGATTTTGCAAACCTACGGTTTAAGTGTCTACACTTATGTACTCTTAATTTTCTTTGCATGCACATTTTGTTGCTAGTTTCCTTTCCAAATCTGCAAGCATCCATTCACTGTTAAGATGAAATATTTCACTAGGATAGGGAAGCATTGGGCCTAAAACTACTGTTTTATTCATTTGGCCATACACATGAGATATTTGAAGAAGCATTGGTTTCCATGGCCCTCACATGTCATCTAGAGATATTATTTCCTCTCTAAACAAGTAAACTTGTAGTACATTGTAATCAAATTTGGGCTAGCAAAAATGGCCTTAGAAATTGTTAAATTAATAGTAGGGGGGGTTTTGAAGACAAATTGATAAATAAACAACATAACCTCTCATTATTGTTGTCAAGGTACACATGGAAAACCAAGTGCTCACATGGTGACACTCACATTGCAAATTGTTTTCTGCCACATTTGCATCATTTTTATAACATGGGGTTGGTACAAAGAGGTCATTTGCAAAATATTTCTTATGTTGGATACAAAGAGGACACGTCGATGCATTGCTTACAGCTTTGACAATGCACATGATGGTCCATGCAACAATATATACATTGTTCCACCAAGTTTTCAGGAAGAGTGAGCACGAGAGTAGTGAAACACACATTGGGGACTTGTAGAGACACCCCCAAATTTTGGGGTATTTTGGGGGTTAGGGGGGGAGGGCGTCAGGGTCCCTAACATAGGGGGTCCATCTCTAAAATTAAAAATATTATCAATCCCAACATATGAACATATCAATTCCTCATCCCATCACCATTTACATACTGAAATTCCTCATTGTGCAATATAAACATGATATTCAATTATGTGATTATGAAAACTTTGTTCTTTTTACCATTTTCATGAAAACTTTAACAAATATTTATGTTTTTAACAAACATCCCCCAAAAGTGGTTTGGACCACTTTATCTCCTTAGCAAATAACAAGAAAATAATGACGACCCCTCTTATTTTTTATTAACTATTTACCATTCCCATAAAGGTGATTAGGTCCACTTGATAATCATCTCACCTTAGGCTTTGATACATCAAAGCTAAGTTGAATATATATATATATATCTGAATTTTTTTAACAAAATTCAAAATGCTCATTAAACAATAAACACATGATTAGTCTAACTTTGGCAAAGGAGGTCAAACTAGGTTTTTAAGATAGTAAATATAGTTGCTAAAACAAGAACATTAACTTGGCAAAAATAGGATGTTTGGCAACTAATGAGAATAAGGCGAATTAGGGTTTTGACTCATGACCATCACATATGCCGTGACTAAAGTTAGCAAGGATGATGTCTACAACCTACATGTTTGAAAGATTTGGTTTGATACAACATATAACCTTACAACCCAGGATACTAGACACGTCCAAATAGGCCACTGTGTCTCGTGTCATTGTGTCGGACACAGACACATACTGACACTATGTCGGACACTTGTTTTGGACGTGTCCTATTTTAGGACACGTCCAAAAGACGTGTCCGACATTGTGTCAAGACGTGTCCCAAAATCAGGACACTGTGCCCCTAAAACATGGCACTTCTAACCGAAAAAACTGTAAAAAAACAATTTTATCCTCATTCATTCACATTTTTCAGTGAGGATTGAGCTTTAAGAGGGTTTTTTTGTAGGGGAAGAGCATTAGAAGGTTTTTCATCTTGATCTACCCCTTTTTGTATTTCCTAGTGGCATTTTGACATCTATGTAATACATTTTGATTTTGATGACTTAATGTGAAATATGATTTCGACATCTATGTAATAGAACATTTTGATTTTGATGATTTAATGAGAAATTTTATGAGTCTACGAGAACCCATTACACTGGAATTATAGGCCCTCATGTTTGTCATCCTTCTCTTTCTCTGTCTGCATTTTGTGATGTGTTTTTATTTTTTTTTCCATATATATTTACATATTACATTGTTTGGCTATTTAGTTGAACTTGTGATGCATTTTTATTCTTCTTTTATTTACATTTGCATATTACATTTTTTGACTCTTAGCCTCTCAAATCAAGTCAGGGAGCACACCAATAAGTATTTCATGAGGGCATATTCCACAAACAACATCACAAGGGGATTCATTTCACATAGGGGAAGTTACCCCTTATTTCTATTCCTACCAATGACATTCAATCTAAGTGGCATAATTTAAAATATAAAGGGTGTTTAGTAATGGTAAAAGATAATAATAGGGTGTGGCCCCCATCCATGTAATCTAATCAAATAGAAATAGTCCTATTTTGGTTGGCTTTCTTATGCCTCTCGTGGGCATCCAATAGTGGGGGCGGGGGAAGCCAATCACTAGCCTTTTTGCCTTGTTTGAATAATGGAGTGAGGGTTATCCCTTTCTGCTAATGCGGGTTTCAGTTAGGTCTATCATTGACATATGCATTGTGATTTGTTAATGTGTAATGTGTATTGATTGTACTTACTAATTTTTATTGAATATTTGTAAACGTTATAGTTTCTACACAAATTTGGATCTCTCTCTCTCTCTTTGTATATATATATAAAACTTGTCCTCTGTGTCCTAATTTCGGCGGTTCCTGTGTCCGTGTCAGACACTCGTATTCTCATGTCCTCCATGTCACGTGTCCTTGTGTCAGGTGACTTTGCTAATAACCTATGTGTTTTAATCACCTCGTTCACTAGTTCGAATGACTTTAGAAACTGGAGGGTGGGGGAGGGCGAGGGGGGTTGTGCTAGCTGGGTTTGAGACTTGTCACTCAAGTAGAGAAGCGAGCCAACAACACGTTGACAATTGATTGGGCAGTTGGCAATTCGAGAAGACTCGAACTTGACGCAGGCAGGCTCTTCAATGGAAGACGAGCGAGCCCTTCATTGGAACACAGACGATAGTATTCATTGGAAGTGAGCGATAATATAAACTCAAACATGGGGAGTAGTCAAAGGAAGTTAGAACTAGAACGCAACTAGGGTTTCATGCAATTTCCAAGAAATATAAACCACGAATTTCAAGCGATTTCCAACGAATTTCAAGCGAATTTAATTGACAAGTTTTTGAATTCGATTTTTTTAATTCACCATGAGATTCATCGATTGCACACCCCCCATTTTTAGTAGGGAGCGCATAGAAGCCCTCTATCCAAGAAACTTCATGACCAACGTTTCCTCACATTTCTCAGAAAAGGGAGCGTCTGGAAATGGTTCTCATGGAGCCTCCCTGCCCTTGGGGCATGGGAAACGCAAGAGGCGAGCCCCCAACCTTGGGGGACGCGTCCCCATGGAACATTGACAATTTATTGATCTATTCAAGAAGTTATTGAACAAGCTTGAGGTATGAGATCTTGAAAACTTTGTGCAATATATATATATTTTGAGTGTTTTTCCTCATCTTTGGACGGAGTTAGAGGTTCTTAAAATCGCATCGCTGGAGCAAGCATTCAAGTTCACATTCAGTGTAGAGGCCATAATATTGGAAATGTCTTCTTGACCAAATTCGTAGGAACAATCACATAAGGTCTTTGCATCTCTCTCTTCATCTTTTCCCCCTACTGCTGGCGAGAAAATTAACAATAAGGTGATCAAGGGCAATAGGAAGTATTGCTCGTCTTATTGCATTGAGAGGCGATTTCTATAGCCTAGGTGGGTGAGATGTGTCATGTCTGCAACCCGTCGGCTCAAAAAATAAACAAGTATACAAGTTAGTATATAAATTCAGAATTAAAATTAAAAAAAGATATATATATATTTTTGTTGGTTAAGTGCCCTGTGATTTGTTGGGCGAACCTTTGGATTGAGAAACAACGATTAGGGGCATCTAAGCTGTCAAAATCACCCAGGGATCGCACCTGGCGTGGCCGCACCAACCTTTAGCATGGTTGGATTTAAATGTCGCCTTCCAGGAGCAGCGGGTTTTGATCCTGGGCCGCCAAGCAAACAAAACCCCTCTCGATTGTTTGGTTTACCAGAATTTGACCAAAAAAAAAGATATATATTAAATTGAACAAATAAAAATATAATTACGGAATAGATCTATATTAAATTTTACACCCCAATATTAAAGATATTGTAACATTTGTCTCCATTCTTGTTTCAATATAATATTTTACAAAACTAAAAGTAACGTAATAATGATAATAATGCAAAATAATAGTGCTGTTGGAATCTTATTGGTAATTTTCTTTGTAGTTTCTCTTTGTTGTTTGTTTTCAATTAATTTGTAATAATTAGGTGCATCTACAACCATGTGTCTTAGAGAATAATTAGAAGCATCTCTAGCCATATGTTATGGCTGTAACGTTAATAAATTAAATAACAAAATGATCTCACAACTATAAGTAAGAGATCACTATAATAAATAAACCGTCGATCATCTTAACTAGGGATCTATCATGTGCCAAGAGGGATAAAATTCCTTAGGGTGCAAATCTTTTTTATAGTGCAAAATTTCAGGAAAGGTTTGCACCTCAAGGGTGCAAATCTTTTTTCAGCACTTGGTAGATCTAGAGTTGGGATGGATCTATGCTGGTAGGTGACCCTTGGGATGGAGGCTCACCCTGGTGGGCTTCGCGACATCTCGGCCCCTTCTAAGTTACAAGTTATTGGTATATCTGGCTTGTGGTCTGTTGGATATACTCTTGGGGTTATAGTGGCAGCCGCCAGATTTGAACCTAGGCCTAACCCAAGTAAAGCTGACGAGTTACTGATTCCCCATGGTTAAAAAAAGATGGATCTATGCTGGTAATAAATTTTGTCACTCAAATGGTTCATGTATGACACTACATGCAATGAAGGTGAAATATCTACTTTCCAGCCTACAATACAATATTTGTGCCCATGTAGAAATAGAGATATGAAAGCCCTACTCTTCAAATCCTCAATTAGTTCTCATGGCTAAGGATTATTTTGCTAATAACTATAAAGCTCTATAGACCTACAACTGCAAGATTGAAACAAGTTGGCTCAGTTGAGCATGGACAGTGGCAATTAAACAACTTGTTTTTTCAACGCTTTGTTCACAAGGACAAAACAAATTCCTACCACTCCACATCCCAACTGATATAAGTTTGGATGGATTAAGGGAGCATGGTAGTTGCCACTAGTCACATACTATTTCCTAGTCTTAGATCACTTCAAAGGATTTCACATGAATGAGCTTTCTGATTGCTGTAAAATCAATATGGCTTTCATTATAGACAATAAAAAAGATTAGTAGATTCTGTGTTTGGTGACATATTCAATCAGAGACTCCGTTAACTTGTGCAAGAATGTTGTGATTCAGGGTCTGTGAAGCGTTGGTTTCTCTCTCCAGTTCTGTGCACACTCAAAATGACATTCTCTTATTTATTCAGGTGGGTCATTTTCTAGTCTAATTATGTAAAAGATGAAGATATTAAGCATACTTGAATTATAAGGGTATAAGCATATGCTACGTTTCACCATTTATAATATACTCAGAAATTGGATATATTTGCCATCCAGATACTTTCGATGCCTTTAGCAAAATGGCTTTGTGCCTGTTGGGATCCTGAAAATCATTCTGCAAGTAACTCCATGGTACTAGAACAGGATAAAATTGCAAGTTCAAAACAGATGGAAAACTTTCTGAGCGTATGCAAGATTGTCATGAGACCTTTGGATCTTGACAATTGCACAACCATCATTGGCTTTAACAGTTGTGGGGATGCAAGCATTCTGGCTCTTGTATCCAGGTAATCTTTCTCAAGCTAGAGTTCATCAGTTTCTAAGTAGTCTGCTCATTTTCATTTAGTGATGATGGGAAAAATGTATCAACCCTAGATTACTTAGATATGATGGATTAGTTTGCTCTAAAATCTTAAACATGTGTGGAAAGTATCAATATTAGTTCATGATAAAAGTACCAGTTTGCTCCGTTTCTCCTTGACAGGTTTTTGGTTATAGCATGGGACGTTCAAAATGATATTTCAAAGATAAGCATAGATTCTTTTTCAAGGTTTGGCTCAAGAAACATATTTTCCTTTTAAGTCCCAATCTCGCAGTCCTTGATACTTTTCTGTTATTATAGCTATTGTTCTAGAATGTTTTATGAAGTTTCAATAGCTACTGATCCAATAATTATACATTGAAAATTATTTATGTAGGGTCTGCGAGTCACTCATTTGCTTTTCCAACTATCTCAAGATGCAGCGTGATATACTGGCATTTATGCAGGTTGATAACCTAGCTGTAATTCAACCTGTATACAGTACATTATAGTATCTTTAACCTACATTATTGTAGTGTGAAATTGGCATCTTGTTCTTGATCCAGTTTACATGTCTGGTTAAGCGTTATGACAGTTTTCTGCTTTACTGCTTCTTTGTAATTGCAGGTTCTTTCGAAGCCTCTGATCAAGTGGTTTAGTCGTTCTGTGTATTCAGAGGCCTCAAATGATATGAGCCACCAAATGCTGCTGCTAGAAAAGATTTGGCATCGAATTCTGACTTCTCTACAGAATTGCCACCCACCAATATCATTTGATTCATGTCTTCTAAACCAACAAGCACCTTTGCTAACTTCAGCTTTTCAGTGCCCTTACAAAGCAATTGCAGAACAAACACTCTTGTTCTGGGAGAGAACATATGGAATTAAAACTTCTCGACTATCCTACCCATCTTGCCTTGTTCCAGTTCTTTGTGAGTTACAACATAAGGTAAAAATCACATTGCCTGGTTTTCTTCATACATATGTTTCTCGCCGGGGTTTAAAGCATCAGACAAAGAAACGGGTACAAGAATTCTGTGCAACCCAAAAGGAAACACTTTGTTTGGATACTGTTGCTGGACATAGTGGGCAGGCTAATGTAAATATGGTAACTATGGTAGGGAAAGCTGAAATTTGCAACGGCAAAATTGAAGCAGATCAAGCTTCTGATTGCAAAACATGTGATTTTGATGAAACCAAGGGAAAATTTAGAACGAAGAGTGAAAGATTTAGGAAATGTAAATGCAATGCAACACCACCACCTGTTCTGAATCATAAAGGCAGAAAAACCATGGGAGTGCAACACAATTTGGATATAGTTGAAAAGACAGCAATCAAGCATGTTGTTGCTGGAGAAAATGCTGATCAAGGAAATATAGGTTCCAGTATAAAATTTAGCATACCAGTAGAAAACATTCAAGGAACTACAAGAAAAGGTAGGAGAACGAGGAAACATAAGCCACAAATGTATAAACCGTTTGTGATTACAAACAGAAATTTTGCAAAACAAGGGAAGCACTCAGGTGAATGTGATAAACACTGTGAATTCATCAGAGGTTGTGATGCAGGGGATCACACACTTGACTCTAATGAAGCTGTTACAATGGAATGTGTTAATGAAGCTAAAGGAAACCTCACGAGAAGTGGAAGACGAAGAAAATCACCCCAATTGAAACTGTTAACATCTGATTTAAAGACACTAGGAATCCGCCATTTGCGGACATTGCGCAATGCCGGTGGGCTCAGAGGGGGCAAAGACTGGAGGACTACACATGAAATGACAAAAATGATGCCAAAGAGGGCCAGGCGGCAAAGTCAGCACTTTAGCATATCAGGAAGAACTGATACCAAGAGTACAATAGAAACTGATATGAATATGCAGGTCTCTGGCAGTAACTCTTTATACATGGGAATGCTGGGTCGTGCTCTTCAAAAGCAGAAATTGGAGAAGCAGCTGTGTAGATGTAAAAGGCTTTCTTCGGTAAGACGTTCTCAAGTTGATGCCTCCGAGAAGGCATGCGAAACATCCAGGCAGTCAGTTTCAGAATCTCCATTTAAGGTCCGAGCTTTGGGTGGTGGAGCCTGGTCAGAAGGAATTGTTTTTTCAAAACCATTAAAAGATTCTGAAGAAACTGTTCCGTTTACATGTAATGTAAATATTTCCCCATCAAATGAAAATAAACCAGAGTGCAGGAGCAGAAACAACCGGCGGAAGAGTTGCACACCTAAAAGAGCACCTTCAAACTTGGTCGGGGAGGAGATGACTAACATGCATCTACAAAGTACTAGTTTTTCTCAATTCACAATCAGTGGAGATGAACAGGCAATTGTTACTGGAAAGCGGTTGAAGGATGTAGGCATGCAGTTGTTCACACAGCAAGGATGGGGCAATGCAAAGCATGCCACTCTGAAGAGGTTGAAAACTGGAAAGGAAAAATGCATATTGAAAAAGGAGGATGCAAACATTAAGTTGGAAAATCGTGTAGATCCTTGTCATGCAGAACATGTATGTGACGGTAATGCCAACGTCTGGACAGGCACAAAATTACAAAGACCTGCCTTCTGTCATCATGTTCAGTCTGGAAGACAAAGTAATTTGGAGCAAGGTTATTGGCAGCAGGAAGGAGCTTTATTTGGTATGGGTGATGAGTATAGCCCAAAGGATAACTCCAAGGATTTGGAGGCTAGAAATGAAGTCTCAAGTAAGACACAATCTGAAGCCACAGATCAAGAAATGGAAACAAAGGGATTAGAGGTGAGGCAAGACCAACTACATGAAGGCATCAGTCAGTTGAACAACCGTGATTCTCAGTCTACTGAAGAAAAGCAACTGCCTCGAAGACAAACACAGCCATGTGACGTTAATGGTTCATCTGGTACTTCCACTGAGGTTTGTACTGAGCCATCCATTGTGAACCATACTGTTGCAACTTGTAAATATGCATGCATGGGTAATAGCGAAATTCATCACTATAAAAATGGGTTAGCATTCTTAGAGGAAATGGGTAAAAAGTGGAATATATGTGACGTACTTTGTGAACTTTCCTCGTCCCCCAAGCTAGAAGATTTGGGCAGAGAAGATTTAATCAGTGCAGAGAAGCTATTACTAGTTCTTTTACAGCGTATTGCAAAAATAAAGGCATGCCGAAGTTCTTAAATTGAAACTGTAAATACCACAATTGCTTTCAAAATTGCGGCTATAATCTATCTGCTAATTGCAAAAAATTATCAGAATGCTGCATATTCTGGGAGTGTAACGAGGGCTCAAGTCAGATGTAAAAGTGCGTATATGCAATGTCTTTACCATGCCCAGACTAGTGTGCACGTGGTATGCATGTAGTCAAAATTTTCATTTTCATAAAGCACCTAATCAGTTTCGATACAAACTTTAAAATCTGTGATTGGTGTGCTAATGCAATGCTGCTAAGCTTCAGTGTAGCGGCTTTATGCATACACTGTATCCTTGGAGCTTTGTAATTCTGTTAAAACTCAATACCAATTCTGGTGTATGAAAGGTGATTTTATATGACTAAAGTAACATGTCACCAATTTAGTTTAGCTATGCTGCATCGAGTTTTGAGGATCGGGGATGGGTTTCAGGGAAGGTGGAATCTATCCAACTTTCCAGGAAACAGGCGGAAGATAGTTGGAGGATAAAGACCGTTTGTAATAGAGATAACAATTTTTAAATAATAGGTTTGCAAGAAAGACCGTTCTTGTCAGATATTAAGACTATTTTTAAAAAGACATAGGCCTCAAGGACATACCGAATATGGAAAATTGAAATGAACTTGTCTCTGAATAAAGAGACATACTAGGTAGCATTTCAGCTTGCCAAACTGGTTGTATTTCAGAAAGCGATTATCTTATTCAGAGAAAAGGTGCCACATGAGCATTAGTTTGAATAGCGAACACCTAAGATCCATTAAGCTATCTGGGGCGATTGCTACTTATCCTTTTTTGGAGAAAGCATTTAGTGGTGCCCCTGGTTGTCACCAGTGCCCCGTTTTGGAAAACACAATGCATGTGTTCCCTAGGTGTACAGGTCGGTGATTGTGGTACCTCCAAAAACTTAGGAAAATGACATTTTGTTTGAAATATTTTTGTATGGGGTTACTGGAACCTTCTTGATATGTAGGTGTTGTTTGATCTCATTAGGTAATGTCCGAGGAATGATATTTTCGGTGTTTCACAAACTTGCAGAATTAATAAAATTGATAATTTAGAATATAATTATACAATAATTTACTGTTATTTGTTATTTATAATTTATTTGTTTGTAAATAAAAAATAAATTGATTATTTAGGATATTATTTTATACAAGTATATTAAATCATTTTTTTTATAATTGATTTGATTGTAAATAAAAAAGTGTTGGGTTTGGAGATCCAAGAGTGCCTTAACACATTAAGATGTAAGATGGTTAGCACATTAGGATGGGATGGATGAGATTTTCTCTTAAATTATTCGGAGAATACTTAAACATATTAAGATATAATGGATAAGATTTTCAATCAAATTAAACAATATTTATAATTGATTTATTTGTAAATAAAAAATAAATTGATTATTTAGGATATTATTCTATACAAGCACATTAAATCATTTTTTATATAATTGATTTGATTGTAAATAAGAAAGTGTTGGGTTTGGAGATCCAAGAGTGCCTTAGCACATTAAGATGTAAGATGGTTAGCACATTAGGATGGGATGAATGAGATTTTCTCTTAAATTATTTAAAGAATGCCTAAACATATTAAGATATAATGGATAAGATTTTCAATCAAATTAAATAATATCTTGTTTGAAATTTATGATTGAAGAAAAATGAATAAGTTCTAACTTTTTATTTTTTATTAAAATATAGAACATATAATTTTCATATTTATATATTACTTAGTTTTATGTTTATATTTTTTATTATTTTATTAAATAATATGATTTTTTTCATTGGTTTAAAGAATGATATAGATTAAAAAAATATAAATTATGTTTAAGGTTTTATTTTCTTTATTATTAATATGATATAATTCTATTTTCATAAATTAATTGTATTTTTTTAAAGTTATATTGATTTTTAAGTTTTTCATTAAAACAATTTCTATTATTAATTAATATATATTTTAATATAAATTTGAATTATAAAATATTAAAACAAATTCAATATTAACTCTTAATATTATTAATTAATCAGTATATTTTAATATGTACTTGTGAAATATTAAAATAAATTTAATTTTGATTTTAATATTATTAATCAAAACAGTTGAAGTGGGAATATTTCTGATTCTTATTTTTTTTATATGTTCATGTACATACTAACATTATAGAAAAGTTCAAATTTTCTTCTTGATACATAGAAAATTTTATTGATTTAAATCTTAGTAGTTTGGAGAATGTAACTAGCACCATGACTAATTAGCAAAAAATAATTTGAAAATACTTAATCATAAATCATTTTTAGTTTGTAATATGATGGTTATTTATATGATTATGAAGGTGTTATTCAAAAATACCATTTTTTAAAATGCTAGACAGACATAGACCCAATTTATTAAGTTAATTGAAAAAGTTGATTGTGTAGATCTTTTGATCCATGAACAAGAGGTTTATTTCAAACAAAAATACAAATATATTTCAAACAAATATGACATTTTGAAAATGGTATTTTGTTTGAGATATATTTAAGAAAAGGACATTTGTTTGAAATATATTTAGGAAAATGACATTTGTTTGAAATATATTTACATTTGTTTGGAATATATTTACATTTGTTTGGAATATATTTGTAAATCTTTTGATCAATGAACAAGGGATTTGTATGGCATTTTGTTTGATCCATGAACAAGGGGTTCAAAGCACAATATTTAAAGGATTTATTCACTTGTAAGCCAACCTACCTATTAGACTTAATAGAGTTTGATGATATTTAAAGGATTTGGACAACTTTTATTTATTTATGTTTACACTTGGAAATAGCTTATCTATTGTGTCATTATGAGATAATGCCATATATGTACACATTGACAATTGCAAGCCTAGTTAAATCATTTGTTTAAGTAGAACATCTATAGTTTTTTACTACTATGCTAATATGCAACATCTTGTTATGTAATTAATCAATAATCACCAAATTAACGCCATTTTTACAAGGATGTATGTTCATAGACTTAGTTAAATAACCGTTTCTGTAATTAAATAAGATATACTCAAAATATGAATTATACCAACAAAGTCGCTGTTCATATAATTGTGTAGCTGCACCCAATAGTTTTACTTTACCACCATATTTTAGGTGTTACGTCTACGGTCCTAATGGAAACATTCACTTCCAAATCTTTCAAATCCAAGCACATGAAGTATAACATGGACATTTCGTTCTTGGGCTCATTTTTATAATGAGGATATGTTAACATTGGATACATGATAAGGAAAGTTGCATTCCTCAATCCCACTTTGCAATGATGTTTACCAAACCTATTATTATTACTTTGAAGTGCAAATAGCACAATTAAGGGTGATCATCATCTACCTTTGGATGGCCATTTATGTTTAAATGTAACTCCATCGACAACATCCATTAGTCTATTGATTGTCGTTATTGTATTTCTACATACATTTTTTACTATACATCTTCTTGTTAATCCCTTTTAGCACATCTATTTCCTGAAAGTTCTCAACATCTAGTAATATGAACGATATAAAGTAGGATATTCTAACATTCTATTTTATTCAAATAAAAACATCAACATTTAGGTATGTATGTCATCATTAATTATTTAATATCATCTATATATAATATTGTAAACATTTACAAATTAAATTAATTATTTAAACAAAATACCCTTAAATGCCATCTTGTTTTCCAATTAGAATTATTTTATTAAAAAATAATAATTTGTGTTTATATTTTCATTCATTTGATATATCAAATGTTGTGATTACTAGATCTTTTGCATTATCATCTTCACTTCTATCTTATTATGGTACTTTAATTAAATATTTATTTCAACTCCCATACTAATCACTACTTTGATTGAATTAATCTACATACATAGATTGGCCTTACTTGATGGTATTTCTTATTGCCACGACTATCTCTTCATGCATGCCATTAAAAAAGGAAAGTTCACTTGCATATTGGCAACATGGATCGACATATAAGTAAGAACGAACAAGTACTAGTTGCTTCCTTGATGATCCCTTTTCCTTGAATGGGAATGGGAATGGGATAGAGAACCAACACACTTTCATTTTGAAAGTGAGAAATGAGATGCATTATCTTCTCAACCAATGTGTGGTAGAAAGCATCAAAGAAGCACAAAAAACAATTGTGCTTTGAAACTTTCAACCCCCACCCCTATTCAGATCTGGTTAGGATTTGTCAATTAATATTGGAATTGATTCTTCCAAGTGTTCGTAGGACATCTTTTGCCAAATCCATAAATGTCCTTGGTTGTCCATGCATGATACTTAAGGTGATTGGAGGGGCCAATGCAAAGTCAACGATTGACTTTACAACTGAACCCTCCAATCACTCATCGTACAATCAAAATAAGGATCACCCCATGCATTGAAAAGTGCCACTTGTTTAGAAGGTAACACAACTAACATTAATAGTTTGATAATGATAGGACATTGTGGCTTGTCTATAATTTCAATAAATGTTGAATGAATTTGATATGGGATTGCAATCCCTCTCGAAATGTTAGTGGCTAGTGCCCAAACCCCCAAAATCAATTAAGAAGGGAAAATGTGGCGCTTCATGATTCCAATTCGAATGTGAAAAAAGGGACTAGGTTTCAGGAGTAGATCTAGGCAATTGACAATGGATTGAGATCACTCATTGCATTGACAATTTGGCATCAATTTTGGGATTTGCAATAGATCATTCTTGTATTTATTAGATCTTTTACATTTAGACCACTTACAGCTACACGAGACATGCCAATTGTTTTTTTTCCAATGTGTTTACAATTTGTTTAAGAATTTATTGCACTAGAATATAATGACTATTTTGAGCTTATAAAATATCAATGATACTCATCTCATTATAGATTTGAATAGTTAATCATAACATGTTATGAATATATTAGCTTAGTTCTCAAAGGTAATCTTGGCATATTATGGTTGTACACATCCATATACATTGTAATACCCCATATCTTTTAAAACTTTATACTTATTTGATAGTTTCCATCTCATAATACTCATTTCCTTATATAATGATTCCTTTTGAGTCATCCATTTTTTCCTTTTGAAGTTATACTTCACTACATGGACAAAATGGAGATCTTTGTGAAATCTCTATTGTCATTGCCTCTTTATACAAGGGCCATTAATATTATGCCAGACTTGAGGTTGGTTATCTTGATGGTTTGTTTGTGTTTGTATTAAAGGTGGGTAGAGGCCACGTGTGATGATTTTGTGTTGGTTGAATAGGCTATTGTGGATTTTTGATTAATTTAGACATATATGTATGCCATGGAAATATTTGTAGGCATTGGTTATTGGCAATTAGACCATCCTCGGTGTGGGTCAATGACTTAGTTGGTAGCCTTGATTGATAATTGTGAGGTTCTCGGTTCGTGTCCTAATGGGTCCATGTTTGCTCCTGAACATGGTATTAGAGTCATGTTGGCAGTTAGGTGTGTGGCTTGAGGGAAGGTGTTGATGATCAAGTCACCTTTGGGAAAATGATTGAACGTGTTGTCAGAGCACCCTATTTGAGATTTGAGAGCTTTAGGGTTCAAGTGCTAGTTGGTCCCTGTTTGCTCCTCCACATAGTCTTAGAGCCAAGTTGGAAACTAAGTGATACTCCTAGGTGGAGGGAGTGGATTACTAGGAACTTTGATCTCTCTACAGGTTAAGATAGTCTCAATATGGGTAGCAACATGGGTTTTAGAGATGGAACAAACATATGTAAAAAGAACATTCTTGCATGGAAATATCAAAGAAGAACTGTATATGGAGTAGTCAACATGTTTTGGGGTGAAGGGAAAAAACACATGGTGTGCAAGCTAAATAAGTTTGTATATAGACTTTAGTCACAAAGGGAATGATATAAAAGAATTGAAAAGATGTGGCTGGCCCATGCTTTAGGAGTGACACTAACCATTGTATCTACATCAAGAATGAAGGTAACACCAGTATTATTCTTGTGCTACATGTATATGATGTTCTTCTTTCGAGTGACAAAAAAGATTTTGTTAAGGTCACTAGAGGCTAATAAAGAGTTTGATATGAAAGACTTAGGAGATATTCATTAGATGATTGGCATTGAGGTAAAAATGCAGTATCTAAATAGAAAACTTTGATTGAGCCAAAATAAGTACATTCATGGAATACGTCAATAAGTTGGGACGATGGATTGTAACCATGTGGGGACTCCCCTTTTAATGGGAGTCAAGTTGTCAAAAGACATATCTCTCAAGTCAACAAAAAACAAGGAAGGGATTGCAAGGAAATCATTTACCATGGTGGTAGGAACGCCTATGTATGTGTTGAGCAAGTAACACCCTTCCCCTTTTTCATTGAATTCTCGAAGTACTGATATGCTATAGCTTCAAGTGGAAGAGACGTCCCTACCTTCTTTTTGAACTAAGGTTCTGTTGCTGCCGCAACTGTCCTCCCCAAATTTATTCTTATTTAAATTCTGGGCCCCTCCTCATCATTTTGCCTGGTTGGGTCGTTGAAATGCTTGAGCCTCTCGAGCATATCTTCTTTTTGTTTTACTTTGAAGATTGGATGCCAGCAGGTTTATTCATTGCCATGTTCAATTTCAGTTAAGTCGTGGATTTCTAGCCGTGAAGAAGTAAAATTTTGTTCTTTAGGGCAGCCCTTGCGAAGAAAACAATTTTGATTGTTAACGCTGCTCAAATCCTTGAGTTTTCCCGTAATTGGGCCTCATTTCGCTGTTGGATCGGAAGCTGCAAAGTCTCAGCCTCTCCGCCGTTTTCGGCTCCAAGATCTTTTCTCCGTCCGAAGTCTGAACCCATCCGACGCTCGATTCGTTTTAGCCTCGATCGCTTGCCCGTAGCCTTTCCTCCTTCGCCGTTGCGGCTGGGTGATCTCTTCCGCTCTCGATCTGAGTGTCTTCCTACGTCCGATTAAGTTGTCTCGTCCGCCCCGCGTATCCTCTAACCCTCCTCCGCCGTTGCGGCTCCTAGAGTCTTCTGGTTTCCGAAACTAAAAAACCGTTCGACGTTCGATTTATGGCATACCCCGCCCGCGTTTCACTTGGCTGCGACTTAAGCCTCGCTCGACGTTGCGGCTGGCAGACCCTCCTGGCCCCCGAGCTCCCTTCCTTCTGACTGCCGACTTGATTTTTTCCCGCCGGTGACCATAGGATATTTTGCCAGGCCCGTATGTAGTGCACCCGGCCTTTTCCTTGTAAGATGGTGGTTAATTGATAATATTTATTGTTGAAGCATGCTCGTGAATTGACTGCAGGCAGCTTCAAGGAGACCGGTCGATCCACCACGATAAGAAGAAAGACTAACCCGTTTGGCGGAGGTATGACTGAAACGAGGCAAATGGAGAACGAAGTCTGGAGCTGTAAAGGCATGATCCCAGAAACGGATCAGTTACCAAGTGTTTCATGATCACATACTGACAAAAGATCGGAATATGAAGCGTTGAAGAAATTGAAAGACCACGCGTCTGGGGAGGAAAACGGAGGACTCAGTAGTGGTAGCTTAAATATTTGAAAGTGGGAAGAAGAAAGGGATTTTTCCCCTGGAAAATTTTGTAAATGTTTGCTTGTAAGAGGAACTACTTCGTTTTGCAAAGGAAACTGCAATTTTTGCCTGTTGGAGAGAGTGAAAAGTGGAATGTATCAATGCAACGCAATGAATAATGTTGAAGAGGAACTATTTCGTTTTCAGCTGTGTTTCATTTACTGTAAGAGTATTTAATGTTATGAACCTATGTTCTTGTTGAATGTTCTTTAGTAGTTTTTGGGATATTGATTTCACTGTGAGTAATGAATGTTGTTATAAAATGATCGGCTATCTGGTTATTTGAATATCTTGAAGTGTTCATGTGTCTTGAAGGAAATATCAGTTACCTGTGATTCTTCATAATGCATGTGCAAAATGTATTGCTCACCCAAAATGAGAACTTGGCTTCCTAGGGATAGATAAGATAGTTAGTGGTTGCTTTTATATCTGATTTGGCTGCTGGTGAGCATAAGACGATAGGTAAGAACCTGCGCATCACATTGTGACCGCTCCCTGCATCTTGATCGCTCTGCATTTAGTTAGGTACTTGCATCTCATTTCTTAAAGTCAAAATACAAAAAACTCGGTGGGCGGGCCGCAATCGGTAAAGCCTTCGTTTTGTTTCTTGACCTACGGTAGCCGGACCGCAAACCGGACGGATTCCCTATTCCAAACAGTCAACGGGCTAGTTGGGAACGTTGA
>LPNX010028153.1:651040-697339 GCA_001517045.1 Pseudotsuga menziesii
CTTCAACAGTTTTGGCGCTAGGAGGAGGGCCGCCAGTGTATGGCTGGCCGAGGAAACCCGTTTTCCCGAGATTATTCCACTGGTTACAGTTCTGAAAGTAGTGGACCACGCAATCCAATTCCGGAAGAAGAGGAAAGAGAGTATCTATATCCCGTTCGCAACAAAATTGTTAATGACCTAAGAAGACATACCCGTGCTTATGTAAAGAAGATTGGAGGGTTGCCGATTATCCATGAATTGCCTAGAAGAGAGTACAAGAAGAAAGACCGTCCTATAGTAGAAGATTCAGTGTTGGTTGGAGACTGGGAAAAACTTGTGGAGACCGCCTTACAGGAAGTTGAATTGCCTTTGAACCAAATAGGTCCAAACACCCCTTACAGTTCTCCTGTTCACACCCCTGTTGGTTCACCTCCTCACACTCTTGTTGGTTCCCCTCCGAACTCTCCACCTCAACTCATGGCCGGTGTTAACGCCAACCAACCTCCTCCCAATCCACCTAATCCACCACCTGCATGGAAAGCCAGGTCACCCCTAAACCTGACTCCCCCTTTGCATGACCTACCTCAAGCCTTCGAGAAGTTACTGCCTAAATTTGACCCCAATGAGAAGATCCTAGTGGACGATCACCTACAAAGTTTCTACTTGGCAATAGAAGGTCTGAGGGCTGGGGAACATGAGGATGTAGTGTGCAGAGTTTTCCCGCACACCCTCAAAGGAGCTGCTGCATCTTGGTACTTTGGGTTGCCTGCTAATTCTATCTCGGATTGGGATACTTTCGAGAGAATTTTCAGAATTAAGTATGCAGTTCAAAAGACTCACGCGGCCCTCATGAAAGGACTGTGTGCTTTGAAGAAGGAGAAAAAAGAAAAAGGTACACAGTTTCACGCAAATGTTTGCAGCGTATCTAAATTTTTTTTCCGAAACAGACAAGCCTTCAGATAAAGTACTAATTGAGTACTACACTTCAGCTTTGGGTCCAGATTTGGCCATGTTTGCTAAAGGTAGGGCCAAGCCTACTTTGACAGAGACCTACGAAGAAGCAGAAGTGGTGGAAGCGGAAAGAGAAAGTATCAAAGACTATCCGGAACAATCGGGAGAAAGAGGAGAGAGAAGGAAAACTTTACTGTTCACTAAGCCTAAAGAGGAGAAAGCACCAGATTATGAGAGTATGGCCAAAATGATGCAAAAGTTGTCTAATAAGATCATAGACTTGGAAAAAGAGAAGGAAACACAGAAGTTCTATAGGCCTTATTATAAGAAAAGAGAGGAAAACAATTAGTCCCAGACTCCTCACAATACTGCGTCTATGAATCTGACAGAGATAGGGATGGAAAATTTCTGTACCTTTCACCAGCAGCCCCACTCCGAAAGGAACTGTCCACAATGGATAAATTCAATGACGTTAGTTATGAATCAGATGTTGGATTCGAGACTGACGGAATAAGATGGTGATGAAAAGAAAGAAAATGTTGCTTCTACTTCTACAAAGGAACAGGAAGAAGAGACTATGGCATTTTGGAGTTCTGTCTCGTTACTCGATGCAGAAGAAGATATAACTAAAAAACACAAAGATATCAGGGAGGCTAACGTGACAACTAGAAGTCAAGGGACGGTTAGTAATGACAGTCTTTTACTCCCAAAGATCAGAAGGCTGCAAAGAAATATCAAGAAGAAATTTCAAGATAAATCCGTGGCGGATAAGACTCCGGAATACACTATTACCAGCCAAGATCCTAAGCAGAACAGAACGCTGCCTGAACTAAACAAAGAAAAGGTGAATGCTGATAAATCTCAGTCCATTAAACAACAAATAGAATATGACATTGTTGAAGATTTAAAAAGGATAAAGGCAAACGTCCCGCTGTTTGAGATGTGCAAAGTACCTCAACAAAAGGAAAAGTTGTTGAAAGCGCTGGAAACATCAGAAGAGGAGTGGCCCGCTGACAATCAACCTCTGGACGAAGAAGAAATCGGAGAAGCTAATACTGGAGGTAAGTCTAAAACTAAACAGCCACCCTTCCTCTTGACATTTGAAATTTTTAATCATAACGTTCACAATTGTCTAGTAGACTCAGGGGCGTCAATTAATGTCATGCCCATATCAGTATGTAAGAAAATCAATGGGCAGTTTAAGCCAACCACGTGGAGGGTGGTGCAATTGGATAGGACAGACGTTAAGGTAATTGGTGAAATGGAGGACGTTCTAATTCGTCTGGCATCAAACGACAAAGTATGCCAAGTTATCAACATCGTGGTGGCTGATATACCAGACGCTTATGGCCTGGTCCTGAGCAGAGATTGGTCAGCTAAATTGAATGGATACTTCGCCTCAGATTGGTCACACCTGTGGTTGCCGTACAAAGGAAGCCCCAATCAGATTAAGGTTTTGAGAGAGCCTCACATGAAGTACAATGTTACCCAACTGGATGAGAATAATATACCAGTCGAACCTGTGTTGGGAAACTACTTTCTTGAACTAGAACCAGGGAACTATCAAGCGGAGAAGGCCAGTGACATATCTAACACCCAGCCTGAACTCCTTCGTTTCTCACAGGCTGATGAGTTTGATTGTAAAATAGTAGATTTAGCAGTAGAAGTAGATTCTTTTTCAGTAGATAATGTTTTTTGGACGTTATTTTTTGATGGATCTAAAACATTAGAAGGGTTAGGGGCCGGCTGCGTCCTCATTGATCCACAAAAAAATAAACACTTCCTGTCCTGTAGATTAGAGTTTGAGTGTACTAACAATACGGCTGAGTATGAAGCACTGCTGCAGGGACTCAAGAAAGCGATTGAGCTAAAGGTTAGTAATTTAAAAGTTTTAGGGGATTCAGAAATAGTTGTAAAACAAATAAGAAATCAAATACATTGTGTTTCCCCCCATTTCAAAGCTTACCAAAGCGAGGTATGGGATTTGCTTAAATGTTTTCATGCATTCAATATTGTTTCAATCCCAAGAATGAAAAACGCGGCCGCTGATCTTTTGGCCACATCAGCTGCCAGGCTGGTACCCACTAATAACAGATGTTCTATTGAATTACTTTTCAGGCCTTCCGTACCAGATATGATCACCAATCTGAGGGTGTTCGATGATGACCAGCAAATCATAGAATGTCTGACCAATGAGGATGTATTCAAAGGAGCGATCATCGATGATGAAAAACACCAAGCTGAGATGAAATTTGACAATTTCGTCCCTAAAGGAGTCAGAACATTAGAGAAGATGTTTGACTTGAATGAAAAATTCCGAAGACCCGCTAATGTAAAGACGCACAGCTCAACCCTGCAGTCGGAACTAATAAACTTGGGGACGGAAACGGATCCTAAGTTTGTGAACCTCGGCAAATGCTGTTCACCTGCCAAAAGGGATAGGTTTGTCAGTTTGTTCAAGCAGTACAAAGATGTCTTTGCATGGACTTACGCAGATTTGAAGACCTACGACACCAGCATTATTAATCATATCATCCCTATTAAAGCAGGTGTCAAGCCATATCAGCAGCCGTTAAGGAAGATGCACCCCAAGTTGGAGCCACTGATTCAAAGCGAGGTGAAAAAATTGCTGGATGCTAGGATTATTTTTAAAGTCCGGCATTCAGAGTGGGTGTCAAATTTGGTGCCGGTCAGGAAAAAGTCGGGAGAAATCAGATTGTGCGTGGACTTCAGAAACTTAAACTGCGCCTCAGACAAAGACAACTATCCGGTGCCTCCCATGGAGCAATTGCTACAGATGGTTTCTGGTTCTGAATTATTTTCATTGTTAGACGGATTCTCTGGCTACAACCAGGTGTTAGTGGCTGAGGAAGATAGAATGAAGACAACGTTCAGAACTAAATGGGGAACTTTCGCGTATAGAAGAATGCCTTTTGGACTGATTAATGCTGGCGCGACATTTCAGAGAGCTATGGACATAGATTTCTGTGGACTGATTGGACCAAGTGTGGTGGTCTAACTTGATGATATCACAATATTTTCAAAGAAAAGAGGGGAGCACGCGTTCCACCTAAAGCAAATTTTCGAGCGCTGCCGGAAATATGGCATTTCCCTCAATCCTAAGAAGTGCGTATTCGCGGTCACAGAAGGCAAATTACTGGGGCATATAGTTTCAAAGAGAGGTATATCTATAGACCCAGAAAGAATCAAGGCCATTGAACAAATCCCCATGCCCCATAACAAAAAAGGAATGCAATCCTTCATGGGGACAATAAACTTCGTGCGTAGGTTTGTGCCTGATTTTGCTCAGACTGTCAAGCCACTGCAGCAGATGGTCAAGCAGAATGCACAGTTTAAGTGGACTGAAACTGAAAAGACTACTTTTAACAAAATCAAGACTGATGTTGCCCATGCGCCCTCCCTGAAAATTCCAGACTTTGATAAAGACTTCATTATGTGCACATTTGCATCCGATGATTCATTGGCAGCCGTGCTTACACAAAAAGAGGACGGGGGTGATGAATTCCCAATCTCTTTCATGAGCACTGGGCTTCAAGGGGCTGAGTTAAACTACCCAGCCATTGATAAGCAGGCTTATGCAGTATTTAAGGCAGTGAAGCTTTTCAGGCCTTATATATTAAAAAATCGGACCAAGGTAATAGTCCCTTACCCAGCGGTAAGATCTCTTCTCATTCAGAAAGAGTTGGGAGAAAGAAGGGGCAACTGGGTAACAACCCTTCAAGAATACGACCTTGAATTCAAACCGGCTACTATAGTGAAAGGTCAAGGGCTATGCAAATTGATGACTGGAAGTAGAAACAACGAAGAACAAGCATGGAAAGAGGAAGCCGAATTGCATGTAATGGATGTATGCCCCCTGTTTACAGCTCCTGAGTCCTGGTATAGGGACCTTGTGCATTACTTACAGTCGGGGATATTACCAGAACATTGGAATTCCAAACAAAGAAGAGCTCTGCGTCTCAAATCAGCCTCCTATCATCTTGTTGAAGGAGTGTTATTCAGAAAGAATTATGACGGGGTTCTCCTCAGGTGTTTAGAAAAAGAAGATGCAAAGAAAGTAATGGCAGAATTACATGACGGTCCGGCTGGGGGACATTATTCCGGCAACACTACAGCTCACAAAATCCTTAGAGCCGGTTACTATTGGCCTACACTCTTCAAGGATGCACATGCACATGTCAGGAAATGTGATATTTGTCAAAGGTGTGGTGGAAGACAGCCCAAGGTAGCCGCACCCCTAAAGCCTGTTATGATCACAGAACCATTTGAACAATGGGGGTTGGACATTATCGGGGAAATAAAACCAAATTCTTCCCTGCTGCACAAGTACATTCTTACTGCGACTGATTATTTCACCCGCTGGGTCGAAGCTATCCCATTGCGCAAGATCAACGAGGACGAAGTCATCAGCTTCCTACAAGATCATATCATGACCAGGTTTGGAGTTCCAATTTCAGTAGTTTTTGATAATGCCAAATACTTTTCATCAATTAAATTGACTGCATTTGCTCATGATAAAGGGATAAAATTACATTATTCTGCTAACTACTATCCGCAAGGGAATGGCCTGGCTGAGTCCTCCAATAAAACCTCATTAGAATCCTGAAGACGACTGTCATAGAAAACCAGCGAAGTTGGCACTCAGCTTTACCCAACGCCCTGTGTTCGGACAGAGTCACCCCCAAGTCCGCAATAGGAGTGTCACCCTATACCCTTGTGTACGGTAAGGAAGCTATCCTGCCTCCCAATATCATGCTGCCATCTTCCATACTAGCTCAAGAGTCTAGGGGGTCAGATGATGAGGTTCTCCAAATAAGAATATATAATCTCCTGAAGGCAGAAGAGGCCAGATCCAAGGCTAGAGAACGTTTTAAACAGCAGCAAGAGTCAGTTAAGAGATGGTTTGACAAACATAAAGCTGGGAAAAAGGACTTTGAGGTAGGAGACTTAGTCCTCAAATGGGATCACCCCCATGATGAGAAAGGAAAGCATACCAAGTTCTAGCAGTTATGGGTAGGCCCTTTTCAGATTGTAGCCAAACTTGGCCCTGCTACATATAAGCTGCAAGATTTACAGGGCTGGGAGGAGAACTTGCCAGTTAATGGTTTGGTTCTCAAACCTTATTTTTCTTGAGTTTCTTTGGTTTTTTCGCCTTGTATATAAATAAGCTGTGGGGTTGTTTTCGAGTCATGCTTTCATTCGATTTATTTTCAATTTTTTTGATTTTCAATAAGGGGAACGAACTTGCGGTTGTCTGGAGGATATCAAGGTTTTTGGGAATAGCAAACACGTTGAGTGTCAGCCTGTGTATTGCTAAAATATTTCTTACAGCCTAACAGTTTTCTTGAATAAAATGTTGTGTGCGTTGAGGTCCTGCTTAACCCTTGCGAATTAAACTGGATTCGAAGAGTCTGGAGTACTATGTCAGGGGCTCCATCCACGTCACATTTAAAATGTTCTAAGGAGCGACACTAAAGGACCCATGGGCGGAGGCAAGGTGAACAGTGTATTAAATATAAATGATCCCATGCCAAGAAACGAATGCCAAAAGGCAAGTAAAGAGTCAAAAAATTCTATAAAAGCATCATAAATCAAAGCAAGTGCTGAATCATAAATACTAAATTGCCAAAAGATCCTCTCCGTCCGTGAGCTGAAACTTAAAGTACACCACTCACACAAAAGGGCACTATGGGATAGAGGATCTTGAATTAAAATTCAGTAAGAAAGGCGTATAGAAGGACTCAGATGAAAGGGACAAAGGTCCAAAAGCACAAAAGTGTTAAAACGGCATGGGAACGAGGAACAAATGAATATTGCTGTTTACTGTCTACTATAACCCCGTGGTGTCCACACTGTTAGCTACCTAAAAACAGAGATAATAATGAAACTCATACTCTGGTCTCAGCATAGTTATCTGGACTTAAGGGTCTCGGTTTTCCTTTTCCCCAGTGGACCATCATCAATGATTAAGGTACACTCTTCTGTTGGTCGAGGAATCCATATGGCTGGAAGAACTCATTAGAAGCATTATGGTTAAACAGTCTGTTGCTCAAAGTATAATCTCCCAGAGATCTAGGTTCACCAGGAAATCACCAGTTGTTGCTGCCGCAACTGTCCTCCCCAAATTTATTCTTATTTAAATTCTGGGCCCCTCCTCATCATTTTGCCTGGTTGGGTCGTTGAAATGCTTGAGCCTCTCGGGCATATCTTCTTTTTGTTTTATTTTGAAGATTGGATGCCAGCAGGTTTATTCATTGCCATGTTCAATTTCAGTTAAGTCGTGGATTTCTGGCCGTGAAGAAGTAAAATTTTGTTCTTCAGGGAAGCCCTTGCGAAGAAAACGATTTTGATTGTTAACGCTGCTCAAATCCTTGATTTTTCTCGTAATCGGGCCTCATTTTGCTGTTGGATCGGAAGTTGCAAAGTCTCAGCCTCTTCGCCGTTGCGGCTCCAAGATCTTTTCTCCGTCCGAAGTCTGAACCCATCCGACGCCCGATTCGTTTTAGCCTCGATCGCTTGCCCGTAGCCTCTCCTCCTTCGCCGTTGCGGCTGGGTGATCTCTTCCGCTACCGATCTGAGTGTCTTCCTACGTCCGATTAAGTTGTCTCGTCCGCCCCGCGTATCCTCTAACCCTCCTCCTTCGCCGTTGCGGCTCCTAGAGTCTTCTGGTTTCCGAAACTAAAAAACCGTCCGACGTCCAATTTATGGCATACCCCGCCCGTGTTTCGCTTGGCTACGACTTAAGCCTCGCCCGACGTTGCGGCTGGCAGACCCTCCTGGCCCCCGAGCTCCCTTCCTTCTGACTGCCGACTTGATTTTTTCCTGCCGGTGACCATAGGATATTTTGCTAGGCCCGTATGTAGTGCACCCGGCCTTTTCCTTGTAAGATGGTGGTTAATTGATAATATTTATTGTTGAACCATGCTCGTAAATTGACTGCAGGCAGCTTCAAGGAGACCGGTCAATCCACCACGATAAGAAGAAAGACTAACCTGTTTGGCGGAGGTATGACTGAAACGAGGCAAATGGAGAACGAAGTCCGGAGCTGTAAAGGCATGATCCCAGAAACGGATCAGTTACCAAGTGTTTCATGATCACATACTGACAAAAGATCGGAATATGAAGCGTTGAAGAAACTGAAAGACCACGCGTTTGGGGAGGAAAACGAAGGACTCAGTAGTGGTAGCTTAAATATTTGAAAGTGGGAAGAAGAAAGGGCTTTTTCCCCTGGAAAATTTTGTAAATGTTTGCTTGTAAGAGGAACTACTTCGTTTTGCAAAGGAAACTGCAATTTTTGCCTGTTGGAGAGAGTGAAAAGTGGAATGTATCAATGCAACGCAATGAATAATGTTGAAGAGGAACTATTTCGTTTTCAGCTGTGTTTCATTTACTGTAAGAGTATTTAATGTTATGAACCTATGTTCTTGTTGAATGTTCTTCAGTAATTTCTGGGATATTGATTTCACTGTGAGTAATGAATGTTGTTATAAAATGATCGGCTATCTGGTTATTTGAATATCTTGAAGTGTTCATGTGTCTTGAAGGAAATATCAGTTACCTGTGATTCTTCATAATGCATGTGCAAAATGTATTGCTCACCCAAAATGAGAACCTGGCTCCCTAGGGATAGATAAGATAGTTAGTGGTTGCTTTTATATCTGATTTGGCTGCTGGCAAGCATAAAACGATAGGTAAAAACCTGCACATCACATTGTGACCGCTCCCTGCATCTTGATCGCTCTGCATTTAGTTAGGCACTTGCATCTCATTTCTTAAATTCAAAATACAAAAAACTCGGTGGGCCGGGCCGCAACCGGTAAAGCCTTTGTTTTGTTTCTTGACCTACGGTAGCCGGACCGCAAACCGGACGGATTCCCTATTCCAAACAGTCAACGGGCTAGTTGGGAACGTTGATTGGGGAGAATCCCTTACTGTTGCCGCCTGCGAATTTCCAGGCTTCAACAGGTTCTTTTAGTTTTATTGAATGAATTCTACCTCTAGAGTTTCCCTTCTGCTTTGAAGGGATCATAAATTCTCTTCATTCTAGAACCTCAATAGATTGCATTAGAATATCTTGTAATTGACATTTCATATGCTTGAATGGTCTTGAATTCTTTGATCTTTCAAATTCATTATGTAACCTTGAAACAAGTCCAAAAGGACTTAGAATTTTCTTTGTTTTCACGCATCAAAACATGTTTGTTCTACGACAAAAATACTATCGTCGTGCGACACATCTCCTGCAAAAAGGATTTTTATGAATGTGACATATTGCATTGGTTGGAAATTTTGAAAATAATGTTTTGAGCAAATGGACTTTCAATGAAAGAAGAAAAGTTGTGAACATTTCGTTTCTTGGACTTAATGAGCTATTTTGTCTCTTCGCTACACAAAATTGTTTTTATCGAGCGACACATTGCCCCAAACCAAGCATAGTTTGGGTTGTGTCATGTCTGCAATGTCTTTTATAACACGACAAATACGATCCAAGCAATGACAACACTTAGACAAGTCTTTCAAGCCCACTAGCTACCACTTGGAGCGTTTCAATTCCACGGGACTACATTGCCAGGTAGGCCTTGTCACTAATGTCTTGCTCTAATTGGGTTGTTGGTTTCAATAAATACAAAATATGTTTTACCTATCGAAGGGGTTGAATAACATGATTTTTTTCTCTATTTTTTAGGTTTTCACCATCATTTATTAATGCTATGTTGATTTGAAAAAACATACCTTGGGTTGGAAACTTAGGGTTTTAAAGTGAAATTCATTCCTTAAATAGAACCCTGTTTAAATGAGCAATGGCATCATCAATTACCCTAACCATAGTAGCATATACACATCCTATGATTTGAATTCGCGGTTATATGCCTATTTATTTATCGTGTGTTCATAGTAGTGTCTTTGCCCATTAAATTTGGTATTTGTGAATTGAATGCCCTTAGCTATTGATTGATGTGACTGCGCTGTGAGGTTGATTGGGCTCCCAAATCCCTTTATTCCATTTTGCATGATTGAACGATATCATTGTATTTGAAGATGATTGTTGCATTTTAAACATCTGAGCCTAAAGGGACATAATTGTTTGGATATTCATTTGCCCCTTTGGATTTCTTTTAGAGGAACACTAAAGTCTAATTGAGTGAAATGATTTTAATATCTATCACTCTCTGGTGAGAAAATGATGTTGTTTTTCTTCCTAACAACACTGATAAGATATGACGATGACACCATTGAGTTCTAGGATAACGAGATGGATCATAGGTGAGGATAGTGGTATAGGAATTATCTTCGTCCAAGGTAGAAAAGAGGAGCCTCAATACACATTTAGGTGACATGGAAAATGACACTAAATTCACTTCTGCATATAAATGGGGTGAGGTTTACATAATATTCAATAACAAGAACTATCCTAGTGTTCCCAATGAATATAGAGCTAATATGGGAGTATATCAAAAAATAAGAAAGTTAGAGCTACATAGAGCAACAAGTAGACTTGCTATTTTTCCATGTGCATAAGTAATTTCTTGGATTATTCCGAGGCTTAATATTGAGGACATACTAATCGCAGACAAGGATGAATCTAAAGGGATAACGTCTTTTCAAACTTCTAGCCTAGATATTTAGTACAAATTTGGAACTCTAAAAGTATATTTGACAGAATAATGGATTGCACAAGTACAACTAGACATACATGCTTGCCTTAGGAAATGGTGGATGGGAGAAAAGAGATTCAATGCTAGGGGAGAGGGTGGTTCATAATCTACTAAATCTACGAGATCCCCTTATCAGATGGCAACAATAGATGGCAACAATGCTACATGAGTGACTTTATAAGTTTATGGTGAAGAGGATGCCTCCCTATTGTATGAGTCATGGGTACTTGTATTACATAATGTTGTCATACATGGTTATACCTTTAATTGGGGAACCATCTTAGCCTATCAATTTTACATCTCTTCCTATCTGTTGGATGTAGTTTGTGCATCAAATTCATTCCCAGGCATGAAATGACATTGTTTAGCATCCGAACCAACTATTCATATCTATTGCAAGTTACTGTGGGAACATAAACACACAAGCAGTTACTAGAAAATATAAAATATACGATGAATTCATTAAGCCTTTGTAAACAATCATTCACCAACAACTTTCCAAATGCATGTCAGATGCAACATTTGAAGTTCTGCTAGACCTGGGTGACTGGGCTGCACTCTATCGGTTCTCCCTCTTGAAAGTTTCTCTGCTGGGTTACTAGCCTCAACAACTAGTCATGCAACAAAACATGTAATTGGCAAAATAAAATATCATGACTATCTGTATAGAGGTCTCGATCCAACCACTTTGTGTTAGAATTTTATCATTTAAGCAATATGATCTTAGGATCTTATCTGAGAGAATAATGATACACATCAATCAATCACAAGAGACAATAAACACAAAGATTTTCCTCGAGGAAACCATAAAGGAGAAAACCCCACAACTTCCTCAGAGATAGAATGAGCACCAATGGCAGTAGTAAAACCCAAAGACAGAAAGATGATCTCCAACAACTGTTGTCTCTCTCACTTGAGTGAGCTTCTCCTCTCTCACCTATGCGCTATAGTTGGGTGAGTGTGTGTCTCAAATAGAGAGTCTCACTCTCTATTTAAACTAGTTTTCGACTTGACAATCACTTATCAGGGACGACTTCTCTAGGAGAGTCTAATAACCCTAGTGCCTCACAACTGCGGGGACTTTGCCCCCCGATCAACAAGGAGGGTTAACATCTATGTCTTTACATGAATGGATTACATTAATAATTCTCCCGATAGGAACATCGGGGACCAATGAAGTACAATATATGAAATATACAAGTGAATACATTCCGAAGTTACAAATACATCAACACTCCCTCTTAACTAGGAAGGTATTCTCTAGACACAATTCATCAACACAAGTCTTCATCACTGGATCATCACTGGATCATCATCAAAGCTGGATCATTACTGGATCATCATCATCACTGATTCCGCTATCTTGATCAAATGGTGCTATCTCTCAATTCTACTTGCCACAGAAAGTTCTACAGATCCAACCCTTTTTCATGCTGGTTGTATTCCTAGCCTCCATGTAGGTCTTCATCTTCTTCAATGCTTATATCCGACCATGGGAGGCCCAACCTGCCACCATGTCGGAAAGGCCTGCCCAACACTTATATCTGACCATGGGAGGAACACATCCAACAATCATGTCAGAATGGCATGCCCAACACTCACATCTAACCATGGGAAGCCTAGCCTACCACCATGTCAGAAAGGCCCAACACTCACATCTGACCATGGGAGGCCTAGCCCGCCACCATGTCAGAAAGGCTCGTCCAACACTTATATTTGACCATGGGAGGCCCAACCTGCCACCCTGTCAGAAAGGCCCAGCAGTCACATCTGACCATGGGAGGCCCAGCTTGCCACGATGTCAAAAAGGCTTGTCCAACACTTATATCTGACCATCGAAGGCCCAGCTTGCCACCATGTTAGAAAGGCCCAACACTCACATCCGACCATGGGAGGCTCGACCTGCCACCATGTCGGAAAGGATCAGCACTTACATCCGACCATGGGAGGCCCAACCTGCCACAATGTCGGAAAGGCTTTGCACTTACATCTGACCACAGGAGGCCCAGCCTGCCACCATGTCAGAAAGGCTCTGCACTTACATCTGATCATGGGAGGCCCATCCTACCACCATGTTAGAAAGGCTCTGCACTTACATCTGACCATGGGAGGCCCAACCTGCCACCATGTCAGAAAGACTCACAGACTCATCACTTCCCCTTGGAAGAAACCTCGATATGGAGAACACCAAGATTCTCCCTGAAGTACTCAAACTTCACTCTGGCCAATGGCTTGGTCAACACATCAGCTATCTGCTCGTCCGTCGCAACATACTGGAGCTTCATTGCTCCTCTCTGCACCATATCCCTGATATAGTGATATTTGATCTCGATATGCTTTGACTTGTCATGGAACACCGGGTTCTTCGACAACTTCACACAACTATGGTTGTCGCAATATATACAAGTAGCATCCAACTAGAGATCAAACAAATAATATAGTATATTCTTCAGCCATATTGCCTCACAACTAGCCGAACAATCTACGACATACTCTGCTTCGGCTGTACTCAATGTCACGCAGGATTGCTTCCTACTAAACCAAGAGATCACACCTGATCCCATACTGAAGCAACACCCCGAAGTGCTCTTCCTATTAATGGAACTGCTTGCCCAATCCGAATCCACATGACCTTCTAGGTTAATCTTTTGATTCACCCCATACTTGAGCCCATAATCAACTATACCCTTCAGGTACCTCAGAATATGCTTTGCAACAATCAGGTGAACATGTCTTGGATCTTTCAGGAACATTAATGTGTTCACAACAAAGTGAGTATCTGGTCTCGTATTCATCAGGTACATCAAGGACCCAATCATCAGACGATACATTGTAGCATCAACCGACTCTTATGAAGCATCACTTAATAGCTTCAGGTTTTATGCCATAGGTGTGGTCATGGCCTTGCAGTCCATCATCCCAGACCTCTTCAGGATCTCTACTGCATACTTCCCTTGTCCCAAGGAGATTCCATCCACATTCTTCCACACCTCCATGCCTAAAAAGTAGTGCATGATATCCAAGTCCTTCATCTTGAACTCGGAAGCAAGTCTCCTTCTTGCAACTTTAATGAGTTCCTCTTTTTTGTCAGGGACAAGTCATCGACATATAACAGGAGCATCACTAGTCTTCCGCCTTCAAACTTGAAGCAAAGGTTGGAATCTGCTTTACTCTCAGTAGAGCCTAGAGTCATCAGTAAGCTATCCATCATGTCGAATCTCAAGATCTTCTGTAGTCACTCCCTTGGAAGCAGAGCATCATTCTCCCTTTGCCTTTCATACTCTGTGTATTGAAACATTCTGTACTTGAGAGACAAGTAGCTTCCTCTGCTACTAATATTCTATGTATCAATCTAGGGTCACTGGATACCAAGATCCTCTATCTTGAACCTTTTCAAAAGTTCTTCTCGCACCCATCTGTGAGCTTTTCATCCTCTATAGGCTTTCATCTTCAACCTTGCTGCAAAGGTTAAGATCTTCATGCCTCTAGGTGGTCTTCAAGCTCCTCATGTATGTGTTATCCCATGGGTGCCTTCTGAGCTTGTACAAGGCCTTCTTTAATTTGCACACATGAGTCTGCATGTCATGTGTCTTAACTTCTAGTGGCTGCAAATGTCTGTTCGTAGTCTATGCATTCTTTCCTTGAGAAGCCTCGTGCTATGAATCTTGCCTTGTATCCCATGATATTTCCATCTACTGCATGCTGGATCTTGTAGATTCACTACGGACTTCCCTTCAGGTATCGATACTGCATCCTAGACATCATTCTTCTTGAACCGGTACTCTCCTTCCCTTTCTTCTTGGCTACTTCTTTATGGCTGGAAGGATCTGCATCAATGATGTCACTCAACAGTGTCACATAACTAGAGTGTGTCTGAGGCCTCTTGAATTCTTGTCATGCTATTCTTCATTTTGGATTATTTCTTGAATTGTCATCACTTGTTCTTCGGAACAAGTCTCGTCCTTCTTTTCTTGTAGGCGATTATACGCGATCTTTCCTACAAGTCAAATGCATTAGTTGTATGGTTAGAAACATTTCATAAAGCATATTCATAATGGAAAATTCTTATACGTAAAGATATAATCATGTAACTATTTTAGCCAATACAACATTCATCCATATCTCACAGAAACTTTCTAGATGCCTTCCATCTCTACGATGACATCATTGAGATTGTGCACTAATCCAATATGTCAGCAAAGAGGTTTCATTCTAGATAAGTAGCAATGGAGAGTTGTATAGCACCATGTGCTACTTACCCATCACATGCATATTAGTAGTATACTGTCATTAATGCAAACATTTTATCATGCATACCGCATCAACTGAATATAAGCAAATGCATAACAAAACAATATGATGCAATGACAATTGAATACTTATCTTTATTTGTTTTGTGGGTTGACTCCTTCTTTCAACTTCATCATCTTCTTCATTCATAACAACACCATTTCTTATCCAAATGCTAAGATGGATAAGAGGTTTTTCAAGAATTGAGTTCTTCATATTCCTTATCGTATGAGGGATCTTCTTTGAATCGTGAGCGCTTGGTCTTCAGTTGCTCCCATCTTCTCTTCTCTTATTATGAGTTGAGCTTCTTCTTGTGTGGACTCTTCCTAGAGTCTGCTGAAAGTAATCACTTCCATCTGGCACACAGTCCTGGAATGAATGAATCCCATGATCCTGGGAGGCCATTCAAGGTGATTATCACAATTTCTGCATTCTCTACTTCTTCATCCACCACTTCAAGTTGTTCTTTGATTTGAGAGACCCTTATAAAGTATGACTATATGGTCTCTGCATTTTGGATCTTTACATTCTTCAACTGGTTTCTCAAGGTCATCTTCTTATTTATGTTCTCCCCTTCAAATACCTTGGTCAAGGAATCAAACATCTCTTTATGTGCATTTTCGGAGGACACCTGAGGTATAAGGTGATCCTTGATTGATTCAACAATAATCCTCTTGGCCTTGACCAAGTTCTTCTTATGTAAGGCCTTAACCTCATCTCCCTATGGAACTGGAACCTCTCCACTTATGTAGGTGTCCAATTCATTTTCTTCAAGAACCAGTGAAATCCTATACTTCCATGCTTAGAAGTTTTCAGCTTTACCAAGATTGTCATCAAGCTGGTGTGATAGGTCATTTTGAAACGAGAACCTCAAATGTAAATAGAAAAAGATTAGATCTTATTGATTTGAGGTGTCTGTCCCGGTTCCAGATCTGGTTGATCTAGGGTTTGTCAGGGAAACCCTAATTTTCAAATCTTGGAATCTTTCAGATCTATTTGGATAGAAATATTTGCCTCCTGAAGGCGAGTTGAACATCATACTCATTTTCCCAAAACTGTGATCAGAACTGCAAAATATCTGATGCCCTAGTTTTCTTCAATTTCATCTACAGAATTTCCTGATATTGTTTCTGCAATATATCCGAAATTACTGATCTTGTGTGTCTAAAAATTCACATTGAGGTATCCTCGGTTGTCCTCTTTTCAACATCGCGAGTTTTAGAAGAATTGGTTTCGCCAATTGGGACGTATGAGTGTTTTCCCACGGTGACTTAATTTAGGACTGTTTAGCATAACGAACTTGTACAGACTTCCACGTGTCACTGTTTCACCTTCGGGATATGAAACTTTTACCATAGAATGTACATTCTGTGCCCTATCTAGAACATCTTGCGAAATTTCATTTGGACCTTCGTATCCCAAGATATAACAATTATTCCTAGGTGTCTTATTTAGGGATGAATCTTGGAAGAGGCTGGAACCCTGATTTGGAGGAATCATATCTCTGGGAATATATCTAATATGAGGCTGAAATATTTACACAGGGTACATCAAGATTTCATCTTCGTCCTGTGAAAATATCAGCTCCTGATCCTTCTTCAATCTCGAGATATAGCGAATGTACCAAAACTACCAGTTTTAGTATTTTAGGGTTTTTTAGGTCCAGGGTCAAATTAGGGTTTGACTTTCCTGGAGTTTTTCCCAACCAAAGATTTCGACCTTGGTCTCTAAATTCTGATTTTGATGAGGAGAGAAATCTTATGCCGGGCTCACTAAAAAATTTCACTTTTGTGAAAATCCCTAATTGTCGCTGCATTGTTAGGTCAAAAACTGAAAATGCCCAGAATCAAATTCTGCTTCGATAGAAAGATGCACCCTTAAATGGAGAGTTATCTTAACCTCCTTTTGCTGATGGATTGTGGAGAGAGACCCAAAAAGTAATAATCCCTAGATTCTGTAGTTGCACAATGTCTTCTTCTCAGGTTAGCTCTGATACCATGTTAGATTTTTATCACTTAAGCAATATGATCTTAGGATCTGATCTGAGAGAATAACATGCACAACAATCAACCATAAGAGACAATAGACACAAATATTTTCCTTGGGGAAACCATAAAGGATAAAACCCTGCAACTTCCTCAGAGAATGAGCACCAATGGCAGCAGTAAAACCCAAAGACAGAAAGATGATCTCCAACAACTGTTCTCTCTCTCACTTGAGCAAGCTTCTCCTCTCTCACCTATGCGCTATAGCTAGGTGAGTGTTTGTCTCAAATAGAGAGTCTCACTCTCTATTTATACTAGTTTCTGACTTGACAATCACTTACCAGGGCCGACTTCTCTAGGAGAATCTAATAACCCTAGTGCCTCACAACTGCAGGGACTTTGCCCCCCGATCAACAAGGAGGGTTAACCTCTATGACTTTACATGACTTGATTACATTAATGATTCTCTTGATAGGAACATCGGGGGTCAATGAAATACAATATATGAAATATACAAGTGAACACATTTCAAAGTTACAAATACATCAACACTTTGTTGGGTTCAATTGAGATGCTTCACTTTCTTCCTGTGCAAACTCTAGTTCCTTAGAATCCAACCAATCTTGAATTTACAACTTCGTTGGGCGCCACAACATATCCCCACCAAAATGATTCACAGTCCTAGAAACATAACCATTTCTTGGAGTTCTTCTTGTCGACCCAGGTTCATATCCTTAGTTGTCAACAAAACCTAGTTATTAAACCGATAGAGCAAGACTCAGTCGACAACACCTACAATGCAGATTCAGTCTCACCCGAGATATCTTATGGGGAGCTTCCAGAACCAAGTTTCTACAGTTATGTGGGGATATCTATTCTCAAATCACTTGATTGAAGCCAAGAGTTATACTCCTTATTCCTTGTCTATTCATTCAAGATAACAGTCTATTTACCAGTCGACACATATTGTAGTATTCGACATGAAATCCTTATCGCATATTCATTCTATAAGCGGTACGACACACACACACACACACATGGGATTAGTCATAAATAGATGCGGTGTGACATATTTAGATCTACTTATTCACAACATGCATGCATTCGACATAAACATATTTATCAAAGACGCATAGAGACAACATTTAACGCGGATACCCATCTAGGAAAAACCGCAAAGGCGCTCTTCATTTGGCATGAGACATATGTTTACACCTTTTTTCTGCCCACTTAGCTTGTAGACTCTTCTCTAGATATTCTTTACAACTCATACATACTTATCTGCTCTCATGCTCTCTGGTTTTGGGTTTATGTATTTCTTTTGTCATTCAATCCAATGTCGATTTGCACACAAACTGGATTGATTCTCTATCTAAAAAACTCTCTTATTCCTCTTTCAACCAACATAGTGACTTAACCCCCAAGATGAACAACAAGCAAGAAAGAAAGCAACCAACCCACTAACCATCCAACCTTGCACACATCTTGGGTTCACCCTTTTATAAGCTTCTACATGTCTTAATCAAATGAATCTTTTTTGTTAGCTAACATGCTATCATTTATATCTTCATACATTCAGTTACAATTGAAAATAGGCATTATCGGCTCGAAAATACAATTATGCGTTATTACCAAAAGTGTGCTTTATTCTAACTAACTCCTTACCCACGATCAACTGAACTGTCATTTTCAACTGCTCTACTCTTCTTCTGTCGTGGTTCCTTCCGTCTCGGCTGCTCTCGTCGCCGATATTTCCGTCACGACTGATTTTGTCGCAACTTCTCTTCCATTGTAGACTCTTCTTCCGACCAGAATCTTTATCTTTCCGAATAGAATTTTGGTCGAATTCTTCCTAACATTTCCTAGGGCCAACATAACCCCTTTAAAACTTGTACCCATTTCCCCCATTCACAAACCCCAACCCTTGACTCAACCTATTCCTCTCTCACCCCTTAGAAATTATACCATTGTATCCCTATGCACTTTTCTCTCTCCCTCATGGTTGAGCCACTAAACCCCTCACATTCTTGTAGCCCCCCTAACTCTGTTTATTTTCTTAAACCATTCCAACCAATCCTCCTCACAATTCTCCCCTATGTGTTCCATTCCCCACCTCCCATCCCTTGTTCTACTACCCATATCTTCCACTCCTCTTATCACTTTCCTCCATCCACTTCTTTATGTCCTTTATACCACACCCTTGCTTTGCACTAGGTTGTTTCCCCAAGAAATGCCCTCTTCTTCCTTCACCACTATAATCCCCCTCTCTTTCTTCTTTCTAGCCATCACTTCCCCTCCCCTAGGCAACGTGCTCCCCCTTATCATCTAATGACCATCGATGGCAGTTTGTTCCACCACCACCATTTCCCATGACAAGGGAATAGTGGTGATGTGGTGCAATGAAACCAAGGTGGCATCACTTCATCATCATAATTTCACCACCACCCCCCAAAACCCTATCTATTTGAACTATATAAGAATCAATATTTATTTATGTTTAAAATTTAGAAAAAAAAATTGTTATATAGTTTCAAAATTATATAAAATTTTAGTTTTTGGGTAAAAAGAGGTCCTTGAGAAAATAATATCATAACTAAGGCATTCAAAGGTGGATATGAGCTTGTAAATAACCCATACAATTGAAATAGAGAGACCATTTCACCTACAATAGTATGCACTTTTGAATGTTGATGGATTTCGGTGGTAATTTTGGGAGTGAAGAGGTTCATTTATTGACAATGAAAATAGTGTCGAGAAGTATTGAAATTGGAGGAAATCAAAGCCAAATTTATTCAAATGAAAGGGAATCCATTTCATCTACAACTTGACATATCCCAAACAACAACCCAAATTCTTCCTTAAAATTCAAGTTTTAGTTTTTTATTTCTCCTTGGCCAAACCTTGCTCTATCCCAATAACTTCTTAGGGCTTTTTGAAGGCCAAATTTCACTCAATTTAAGTCCTATTTGTGCTACAGGAAATATAATGGGATTATGAAACATCCTAGGTCACATATGATTCATGTGGGGCCAAATTCGAGACTTTCCTTAACTTCAAAACTAGCAAACATCATTTCAGACATTGGGCCCTTTTATCCAAATCAATTTCAAATTGAGCCCAATTTGAGGACTTAAATTGTCGATTCATGGGCCAAAATTATAAGCAACGTGGGGAAAAATAACTATATTTAGGTCTAAAAGGTGTTAAAACAAAAAGCATCTCCTAAGTCATTTTTCACTTCCCTTAATGGCTCTTTTCTCATCCATATAATATCAAAAATTGCCAAATCATGGGAATCTTTCTTTCCAACAATTTCAACCACCATTGATGGCTCAACTTGACACCTACTTTTCACCCAAATCACAATAGCAAGAAAGTGGCTAACAAATTTGGTAATGTGGCAAGGAATACCAAGAACTTGGAGGCATAAACCTAAAGTCATAGTTGGGGATGTGGCACTTAAATACCTTTTCCAATTTTTTTTAATCATCAAATCCACTGTTTTCTTGGATGTAAACCTAATGTAGCTTTGACCTTGGGGTAGTAACTTAACTCCACCTCCACCTATTCTACAAGTAGAAGGTTTCTTCATGTAATTAAGTGTTCTCTTATGTTCTTAGTGATTGTTTCTCTCCGATGTTCTCATTTTATCTATTGCTGATTGAATAATGTTTGTCTAGGGTTGAGGGGTAGTTGCAATATGTATTTGTGTTAACTATCTCTAGGAGGGCTTGTTTATTTAGATAGATATATGATATTCCTTGATGATAACATGCTAATTTCTCCTAATTGATAGTTGGTTCTTGTCTATTTTATGTAAATTTTTATAGGTTTGTAGAAGAGAAAGCAATTTTTGAATCTAGTTGATGGTTAGAAGGATTGGGAAGATTTTAGGATGAGTTGAACTCTCTTCTTGCATTGATGGTTGGATTGGGTGATCCTTTTTCTCATTTTTTGTATATATAATTTGGTTTTGACTTTCAAAGACTTCACCTAGGTATCGAACAACAAGGTTCTTATACTAGTCATGAAACTGATTGTGTTGCTATCGAGTTTTACTATTCAACTCCCCTTAGGGATTTATAAAAACAAAGTCACCTTCATTATTTTAACATGTGAAGTATCAACTATGTTGACAAGACTTCATATTTTCATTAGACACCGGTAGATCACCCTTTTCATGAAAATACATTGCTGTCATCGAAATAACAATGCATATAATTTTATTTCATCGTCTCCATTTCTCCCCATAACTAACAAGAAATCATAAAGAAGCAAGTAATTTATTATTTTGAGTTGATTTTAATCCAAACACATTTTATTATGGATGAAGTAGCCTATTAGTAATATGATTTGAGTCATAGTTCAAGTATTTTTACCCAACTCACTTCTACAAGTTTTCTTGGATTACTTTCCAAGTCACTTTAGGTTTGCTCTCTAGGACTAATTAAGTGCAAGCAACTTGTTCATATTTATTTCTTGTTGCATGCAATGTCTAGCCATAATAAATAATTGAGCGGTACATTTAATAGGCATATTTGACTTCTGCTTACCCATATGTGCTTGAAAGTTTTACTTGGGTACTTAATTTCGGTCCTAGTTGACCTCAAAAGCTTGTTTAAATATATTTTATGCATGAGCAAGAGATTTAACATTTGGTTGTTTGCTCTTTTTAGCTTTTTAGTTTAAAAAATCAAAAAGCTCATAATCCCCTTACTTTGCACATTTTCATCATTTTTCAACATTTTTGGCACTCTAGGGAGTTGAGGGAGGATAATACCTTGACAGGTGGACCTAAGATTGAATGAAAAACGAGTCTATTTTAATAGCATTAAGGAGAAAAACACATTTAACTATATATTATTCATAGTGAAACAATCCACAAGGGATTTGAACTCATGACCTTCTATTTACAACTTCTCATCTCAATTACTCATTACCAATTGCTCTAACATTTATGAACTATGTATAAAACAATATTAAAAAACTTTAACATTTATTTAAAAAATCTTAAATTTATGAAGTAAATGACAAAATTAATAATTGATTTAATATACAAATGAAAAATCACTCACCCCTCCATCTAAGATACAATGTTCTAATTATGGCATAAAATATTGTTAATTATATTTATATTAAATAATGGTTCAGGCTATGTTAATAGCATATAACAAACTCTAATTCATAAGGATAAGTTATAATCCTTTCCTAGTTTTGTATGAAATGGACAAATTTAATTGTATAATTGATTTTTGCTTAATATTTCCCTTTCACAACCTTCTTAACATGAATCCAAAGGGTTGATTGGGACCTTGCTCGAGTTTGAAGTTAGACTTGAGCCAAAATGTTAGGTGGAACCACTTTAATGAGACTAATAGTGCAATATATTGTGGATGATGCGATTATTTTACATTTATTTTTAAAGTCAACAAAATATTTTTACTAAGTGTAAGTAATTTAAGAGTAAATTATATTGGTGCATAATGAAAATTTTCTTACAAAACTTTCGGTACCAAAGAAAAAAAAAATATCATGTTTTAAGAGATAAAAATATATTTATAGATTTTCTCCAATCACAGAAGTAAAATTATGATTATGACGAATGATGATTATATTGTTTATACTTAATCTTTTGTACTATTATTTATACATTGGATTGAAGCATATTTTTAATTAGAGATTCACTCTCTAAAGACCAAATAATGTTTGTCCAAAAATAATAAAAGTTTTCATTAAGGAAATATGAAGTTAGTGAAATAAAGATACTAAATTACCATATCATTATTTTTCTTAAACACAATATTTTGATTTTAAATGATTTTTCTATAGAGATATTCATTTTTTAATATTGAGACCTAGAGATACTTGCAGCATAAGCGATTTATGTTTTTACAATTAATATTAAGTTCATATACATGTTGCTGCAAGGCCGAAATGTGCGCTAAGCAGCCATATACTAGCCATAGACGGGATCTCATAGTGGAGCCTATTCCTGGTAGGATACCTTACAACTGTCTGCCAACTAGCCATAGATGGGATCTCATAATGGAGCCTATGCCTGGTAGGATACCTTAAAACTGTCTGCCAACGCTTGAGTATGGGAATATGCAGTGAATGTTCCAAGACAATGCTCACCCCAAAGATCTTATGAGCTGTTGCAAAATGCTCAGCGCCTTCATCAAAGCCGTAGTATGCAGAGAACAAGCATCTTTCACATCCGTTCACGCGTTTCCTTCTTGCAAACCTGGAAAGTGCTCCCCCTCTGCACATTGTGCAGGATTCGAACTATCGACCGCCAGTTTTCAGAGGTATCCTTGATGGAATGGGAAGCTTCTTCTACCATGGACGAGAATGGAGGGAATTGGTGTGAAGAACCATCGCAGGAAACTTTCGTGGACGGTGGCCATTTGAAATTCAAATTTCAAATTTGGTGTCTTGAACACCACGTCTGAACAGTGAAGCGACGATTTCGCCGGCGACGGACATCGAGGCGATGGACGGGAAGGACGGATCTGCAGGGATCATGTGGGACATGATGAAGAATGCTCATGAAAACGAGAACAGAAGGGTCTGGAGGCGTTGACGGTTAACAGAGCCTGTTAACAGAGACGATGGATGGAGTAGGCTAACGCCGAGCGAAATCATCGACCCGTTAGACTACTCCCTATAATATGTATAGACACAGTAAGGTCCTTCATGTGGTTTTATTTATCTTCCTCATTGGCATAATTATAATTAATGACCCTCTTCCACCTCGCCATCTGTGGGTGGCATTATTCTTACCTGATGCTCCAAGGAACATGAACTCCTTCAGTGAAGGACTGGCCCACGACTACCTCACCCTCCCTATAAGGTTGTAATTGCATTCCCATTTTCTTCTATCAAATGGCTATTTAAATACTTCCATGATCCATTCCCATCAACTTGATGGATTTATGAATACAATGTTGTCAAAATTAATCACTTCTATTTTCTATGTTACATTTTGTAGATGGTAAATAAACAATGATTAACATACTAATCAATATAACAAATTACATATTTATAATAAAACCTAAACACTATAAAACATGGATTTTTTTTTAAAGAAATTGATTATTTCCACACAAATACTTGCATGGTAAATAAATCAAATGTTTCTACTTGGCATATCAATATTTTCATCCTTTTATTAATATACCTCAAGCTTACTATGTATAAAGTCAACAGCTTATTATTAGAATTGATGTTTACTATGTATAAAGTCGACAACTTATTATTACAATTGATGTTTACATTTCAAATTCCATCATCCTATGTATAAAATCGACAACTTATTATTACAATTGATGTTTACATTTCAAATTCCATCATTCTAATTATGATTAATAAATAAGAAACACTTTGGATTATCAAAAAAACGAAAAAATATGAAAACAATTTGGATTATATATGGTTTTTAATGCCAATAGAAGTATGAAGTGGACATCAAATGATTTCAGTTATTTCAAGTAATTTGCAACTTCTATTACTCCAACATTCAACACTTCACTCTTTCGTCTAAGGATGCCTAACCGCTTATTTGTCTAGATTTAGTGTTCAAGCGGGACACTGCAAGGTGGGTAGTTTATCTGGGGCGGAGGCCTCCTAAAGAGTAACGGAGGTGTGCGAAGGTAGGATTTTCAAAAATTAATTGGTTTTGGGAAAAATATTCAATACATTTTTATTTTATATTTATATTTTTTGGAGATATTTATCACAAATTTTTAGCGAAGTTACTTGGATACCACTATGTGTGATATTTCGACAAAGGATAAATAAAAAGTTCACGATTTCAAACGTAAATAGTGTGAAGGTTTTCAATTGTTATGACTATGAGTTGATATAGAAACTCATTGTAAAATTTTCTATTTACTATGATATTTAAAATGTTTGGGTTTTTAATTTGAATGTTTTTTTTTCACGTGGTTCACAGCCTCGAGAATAGAGGCCAGGGATCGCTACATCCATAGCAATAATTCTAGGGGCCCACCTGAATGGGCCTCTCCTTATCGAATCCATTTTTGAGAGCCTAACCCCAAAGGACCCAGAGAGTTGGATTCATGAGAATAGGACCTACGACCTCAATATCAAACAGTCTTTGGATTTGGACTCCAACCAACTGAGCTACCCCTCGGGGATACTTTCTAATTTGAATGTTACTTGACTAGATTATATATTTCTTTCAAATTTGCATTCATTGATCAATTAGGAGACCAATAGAAGTCAAGTTGATTGAGCCTAAATTTCAATAGTGAACCTATCCCCAACTTAACAAAGAAAATAAACTAGAACCAACAAGTTGTTGGATAACCCACAACCAAAATTAATGTTGACCTCGATAATAGGAGTCTAACATCAAATTGAAAACACAATATTGGCTCATTAAGAAACCGATATTCATAATTGGTTATCCCGTGCTACTCCACGATGCGTAAGAATAAATGATTTTTGGCACCCAATGTAGATGTTCATCATCCAACCAAAATCCTATCTTGATGTTAACTTTAATAATAGGACTTTGGCATAAAACTAGTAGTGTGTCATTAACTTAGTCAATAACCAATCCCATAATTTACCATCATATGTTGCTTCAAGATGCACAACCATACATTTCTTTTGGTGCCTAATACAAATGGGTAAGATTTAAATACATGATTATAACTACTATTTCAAAACCTATAATTTATTTATATAAACATGGCATTGAATTCACATGTGTCACATGTACATCCCTTAAAATCTTAGTTTCTTGATTGCTCTTAACACTATGTTGTATTGATTAGCAATCTTCATCAATATTATGGCACATGGAGTACCTCCATTCTATAGCCCCTCATTTGCCTCTATACATTATAACATGATCTAATGGCAATTGTACAACTAGAGTGACGCTCCTATCTATCGTGTGTTGTGTCCTTGTCTATTGTTTAATATTGTATGAACATATATTACATTGATTAAAAATGATTATCTCCTTAATAATTGTCCTTTGAGATATTTGTTGCCCCTTGTGATTTGGTTGCACAAATAAATAGTTATTATGGCACAAAATATAGCCAATTCATTTCTTTTATGCCCATTAGACTCCATCAATTTACAAGAGTCACAAAATCAACCTACTTTAACATTATAACACTCTCCCGTGACACTATTCATGTTGATATAAATGAATATGGATTCAAAGACCTCACCTATACATGATTTAAATGCTTTAATGTTTATGCCGATAAGTGTGATTAAAGAACTTTAGAAGCAACCATATGGTATCTATGGGTAATTCGTTCAACATGTACTACCACAAAACCCATTGACACCATTGACTCCACAAACTCCTTCAACTGCATGGTCTTGTTTTGACAATTGAAATCATTCCCGAGTGGTCATTTTCAACACATAATTTTTCAAGTGTGACATGAACACTAGAGATTCAAAAGACCAACAATAACAACTTGAGACTTATTCCATGTGAATTGGTTATCTAATGATGATAAGATCTTGTTTTCTACACTAATGTTTCCTCCAAATGAACTCCCTTGCTAGGATGCTTATACCCAACAATGGCTGTTTATTGCTTGTTTGATTTAAAAAAAATCCTTTCAAAAAAAATTCACTCTGTTATTTAATATGAATATAAGTACATGTAGTGAAGTTGAATCTAACAAGGTGATTAAAAACTATCTATATCCAACTAGAAATACATGATATATAGAAGTTGAGGATTGTATAATATAAGCCAACTCTACACAAATATACCATGACCGAGCTAGAATTCCTTACTATCAATACTCAATGTTTTTTTTATCAACTTGTAAGAAACACCAAGGAGTAATACAAGTCTAAGAACTCTAGATAAATGTTAGAACGCTTGCAAACACCATTTTATAACGTTGACCAATAAAACAATTTACATCAACATATGATGATAAATATCAACATGCTCCAAAATAACATCAAGGAAAGAAACAACAAAATCTCCCTTTTGTTATGACAAAAACAACAATAGTACTAACTCCAACGACGCATGTTTGGGGTAGCGTCACTTTACTAGTTTGATTACTCGTTGAAGATATTTCTGAATGGCTATTGGTGCACTCACTTCTTCCTTGTCTTGGATGTAGTAGTAATATGGTTGCATAGATAAGGGAAATTTATCTCTGTGGGGGGTTTGAACCCGTGTCTAAGTATTGAAATTGGTTTATTTAAGTAAATTACTTGATTGTGGCCTATACAAATTGTTATTCTTCACCAATTTTTTTCCTTTAATTGACAGTTCTTAAAGTCATTTTAACGCTGCACTTCTGTATCTTTTTATGCTTATGAGAGGATTATTATTATTATTATTATTATATTTGTGCGCAATCCAAACTGTGTGTGGGGGCAATGTGTAATCCATAGGTTGCAAATTCCTGTTTGTCATGACCTAAGCCAATTATGAGTTGTGTTCTCTTGAGGGGAATGCTTACTTTTAAGACTATTCTTAAATATATGGATAAAATCAAGATTGTGACTTCTGCTAACTCTTAGTCCCAAGTTCTATAAAGTACATTGAACCAAGTATTTAGCTTGTGTATCTGTGGTTGTTTTCTTGTTTTACTGAACAAGAATAATTCAAAAGGATTTAGTATCACAATTTTGTATAGGACTTCATAAATAATGAGATTAAGAACTTTGTTAGTTTGTAGAATTTCAAATCCATGTACATCATCTTGTTTGACGTGTTGTATGCCACATACAATCTAGATGACCAAGGGTTACTTTAGATGACCAATTTATAGTTTAGGTTTAAATTCTATGACCAAGGTTTATCTTTGTTGCCAAATCCTCCCACAACTTCAACCTACTTATTTATTGTGAGTCAACAAATTTGTGGGTTGCTAAACTCCTCCTTGTTTTGGATGTAGTAAAAAGTTGTCTACTTGACCGAGGAAAATTCAACTCTATGGGGGGTTTGAACTTATGTATGGGCACTAAAACTAATTTTATTTAAGTACTTGACTGTGTCCTAGTCTATACAATTGGCTCATTGCGTAATCATGTAATACTAGCTGGGATAATGGGTTTGGGATGTTCATTCATAATCTTGTAGTTAAGAGGTAATATAATTATCATACGCATTCCAATGGACTCTGTTTTACTAAGAATGTTGTATATTTTGGAAGGATTTGTAGTTTAAAAAGAAATTGGAGAAATTTTTAAAGTGCATACCATTTCGTAGGAACATCTCTTCACGAAACAAGTAGGAATAAAGTGCATAACATTTCCTAGGAATGATCTCTTCATGAATAAGTCAACCACTTTGATGACCTTGTTGTTAGCATCTATAGGTATACATAAAATATTTAGTGAACATACCATAAATATAATCCTTACCCTCAAATTTCGATAAGCAAGAGTGGGATATTTCTCATGGCTCATAACCTCGGCTAGAATTGCCCCACAAATAATGAAACATGTCACAAGTGATATTTGAACCCAAGTGGGGAGGATAACATTTATTCTCCCTAAGCATCTGAGCCAGATCTAGTTGAAATAATGAAATCAATGCTACTTGCTCACATTTCAAGATGGGCATAGTTTTTTTTTTAAATTACTCAATACCATTCCATTTTCGACGAGCACAAAGACTATATCCGACGAGATTTCTATACAATCAATGGTAAAGGAATTGGATATTTGTCTAGGTTTTTTTGGGATATCTGATAGACACCCAACAATAATTCGATGAGGATGCTATACCTCTGACGACAAAGGTTGTCAGATCTGTGGTTGAATTTTGGACCCATACATGTCAGTTATTCGACAACCTGGGAGGAATAATATGTCTATTTATTGACCAAGCGTGGGTCAAAAATTAGATGACAGATCGTCAAATTTTATCGTGGATTAATGGTTCTTACATGTCGGTTATTCGATAACGGGGCGGAATAAGGTGTCGGTTAATCGACCAAGAATAGGTCGCAAATTCGATGACTTATCGTCAGATTTTTGTCATGGGTATGTGGTACTTACGTGTTAGTTATGCGACTAGTGGTTTTCGTATTTACATTGACTTATTGTATCTATTGGACATTGAATGAATTTTTACTGATGTTTTTAAAAAACTACTTTGTCGGATGTTAGACGGAGTGTTGTCAACATCTAGACAAATATGTCGTCGGATTTTGGGTTCAAAATTACTCGTGAATGTTTGAGATTAAAAGTCAATGCAAGCATGGATAAATCATAGAGATTCATGAGGTGGGGCACTTATGGTAGGTTTAATCAAATGATCTATTGCACAAATGGATGAAATTAAACATGGACATTGATTGAGGCCTCATCATAACAATTTGTGGGGGACCCCCCTCTGGTATCGTTCAATCAAGTCATTATGCATGAATCGGTAGGATATCATGCTAGGAGTTGCTTAGTTAAATATACAACGTTTATGGGGGACCACCCCTAATTACTTCATGATAAAATTTATCCCCACAAATGGATAAGATTAAATTACGGAATTTGCGTGGACAAATCCTGACCATTTATGGGGGAACAACCCTTGTTAGATCCCGCACATCTTTGTGTGTGAGTAGTTGATATTTGGAGACGTAACATGTACAATGCACCTTGGCCATGCATAAGAGGTCCCTCTTTGTTACAACCTAATTTTGTTATGATGTGTGAATGGATGAGAATTAGAGGCTAGGAGTTGCTTGTTCACAATTCTGGCCATTGGTGGGGGTACTTCCATTTGTTACCACTTCGACATGTTCCTTTGCATGAACTGTCGATATCTCATGGTTATAATTTGAAGGGTAATCTGCATCATTCGTGGGGAAATTCTCCTCCTAATATTATTTAACTAGGCCAGTTCAGATGAATTTGTTCCTCTTTCTTTGTGAGGGTGTTAGTATTTGGTAATCTGAGTGAGGGTGATAGGTTTATTCAAGGGAACAACAATGGTTGCTTTCGTGGGATGGTTCCCCCCTATGAGGGACAAATAATTTAGGGAATCTCCAGGGTGAGTAGACTATTGTCTTATCTATTAGGCTATGAAGTCAAAATGACATAATGCTTACTTACAAAACTATCAGTTGTGGACTAAGGAAAGGTCGCTCGATGGAGATTAGGGTTAGAATTAGTTATACATTGTACAAGGAAAGTAAAATGCTATTTACACAAGGGAATTCTATTGTTTACCTCATGGTGGAACAATTGCTTTAGGTACATTCCATTGACACCTTCCAAGCTCGAAAGAAAGAAAAAATTAGAAACCATCCCACATTTATCCTTGAGCATGAAATGCCCGACCCAAAGGCTTCCAAATTTTCCTTGTTTTCTAGTGTTTTCATGTCTTTTGTCCCACATTAACACCAGATAGCCTTCAATGAACTACCTACATTTGGAATTTTTATCAAACAATATATTCATCTTGTTTTGATACTCCTTGAAATCATGGTAGACCTGAACTCTTTATTCCTTCGTTTAACCTTGTTTGGATTTGCCATCAAAATTTGTAGTATCTTTATTGTTGGTATCTCTAACTGGATGGGAAACAATGCTTAAAGGCCATATACCAATTGGTAAGGTTCCTTTCATGTAGCTCTTTTAGTGGATATCCTATCTACCCATAAAGCATACTAGTAAGTTGTGAGTCCCATGATTTTTTATTTTCTATTAGTCTTATTTATGATATTCATGACTGAATTGAGATGGACATTGGAGAACCTATGTAGACATTGTTCTTCTCAATGCTTTGGGTTTAATAGCTCAGCCCATCATCAGGTGATCATCTCAAGGAGGAAAAATTAAACGATGAATTCGTGTGAAAGCTTAAACAATTGGATATCCATGCTTGTTTAAAGAGTTTGCTTGGCCATTTCCACGAGGGTGGTAATTGGAAATGATTAAGTATGGCATTATATTGTTGCCAGAAGTGTACCATTTATACATGGGATATCTGTGAAGACACAACTACCGAAAGATGAGTATGCAAGAGGATCAAGTACTTAAATGGTTAGATCAATGTAATATAATTTGTACCTAAAAAAGTGTTTCCCTAGTGATTTTATGCCTAGGTCACTAGAAGGGGAAAAGTGACATGACACTTGCATTAATTTCATGAGATATGAAATTAATTTAACTTTATGAGATATAAAGTGACTTTCAAACATTTAATGAGAAAATTGACTTAGTTAATTAATTAATAAGTTGAGATAAAGTGTTTTTTAATCTCATTTGTGGATTTCATTGGTCCAAGATTTAATCTCGTCCATTGAATCTTGTAGCTAGGTTTTTCTAATCTAATGGGAAAAAGGAAAAGGAAAGCAAAAAAGAGGCATTCATTGTGATTTCCACTCCATGAGTTTTGGAGAGGAGAAGAAAAGTCGAGTTCTTGAGAGAAGAAGTTGAAGTTGAGGAGATAGGGAACAAGAAGGGCACAAAATCCTAGGCCATTTGCATAGTAGTAAGAGGGGCATGCTTTCGAATTGTGATGACACTGAAATTGAGGAAGTTCAAATAGCAGTAGAGAAGCAAAAATTTTGAGTGAAGAAGGGCACAAAAATCGAAGCAAACTCCAACATTAATGCAATAGTACTGTACAACATTTATGAATACCGTACAATACGAATTTTGACAAGTTGTACAACTGAGAAATGCATGTAAATCGATGCACTTACTTGGAACAAATTTCAAGTCCCTATTTCCCATAAGGTTGTTCTGAATTTGGCACATTTTTCAAGGAGGATTTTTGGCTTAGATTTCAAGGAGGATTAATAATTCAGTACTTGAGATAAGTACAATATTTATTGCTGGTGTATTTATGTTGTAAACATCATTTTTGTAGGCACAAAAAATAATAAAAATCACTCTTTGTCTAACTGGTTTTTCTGTAAGTTTTTTTTTCTAGGGTCTTTGACAAAAAATAATGAGTTTGAAATTTTATGTGTGATTGACTTTTTATTTTCTACTCTTTAAATTGGTAAAATTTCTCATAGTGATTCAAGCAACATAATTGTTTATGAGTGAAAACTTCATTTGTAGCAGTGGTGAAAAGAATGGGGTTGGGCATTAAACTTTATGTTTTTAAACAAACTTGAAAATGAGTTGGGAGAATTTCAATTTTTTTACAAGAGGGAGATCAATTTAATGGAGATGAAGACTTTGGCATTGCCAATGACTATCTTCTTAGGGAAGAAAAATCTAGAAATGATGTTCTCTTTAAGGAACCTAATGGCTACCAAGTCAGTGGCTTGTTTGGTAGGGACATATTCTACCCATTTGGTGAAATAGTCAGTGGTAGTCAATATCCATCTATATTGGCCACTAGATGGAGGGTGAATTTATTCGATGAAGTCTAGAATCCACTGCTAGAAAAGGGGATTCAACTTGGACATGTTTCAAGGGAAGAGATGACATATTTTGTTTCCTAGTGAAAGTTTGTCTAGGTATACATGCTCTTACAAATTTATGAACATCTAAATAGATAGTTGGCAAATAGTACCCATACATAAAACATTTATGTGTTGTGGACCAGGAAGTAAAATGACCTCCATAGATCCCTTGATGCATATATTTGACCAAGTCCTTAGCCTCATATTCCAGAAGGAATTTAAGTAAAATTCCCTTGGGGTTCCTCCAATGCAATTCCACGCTGACAACACAATACCTTATAGTTTTGAGTCTTAGGGATCTTCTTTGAGAGTTGTCTAGATTTTGAGAGAAGGTGCCAGTTGCTAGTAGGTGTACAATGTAAATGTACTTGATGGACTGATAATAGCACGCCTTAACATAATTATCTATATTATTTCCTAACTTCTCTCCTTCCTCAACCTGTATTTCATAGACCCTTGTTACTTGTAGATTTGGATTGGCCATCAAATTTTTTAGTCCTTGGCCTTCATTCAGCTTGGTGGGCTCTATCACTAAGTCAAATTATTTTTATCTTGGTGATCCATTTGCCCCACTTTGCATCTAGCTATGGCTGATACGCCATCTCCTTGATTGCCACATGCGGGAAAAGGCAATGGTTTGAGATTGTAGGATAAATTACCTTAAGGACTTAAGTTCTTTGACCAATGCATTTGCTTGTTTTCCATGATATTGTACTTCATATTTTCATCTCTAAGGGATTTGCTGAAAAAATCAATTGGTTGCTCATACCCTTCAATATTCTTTTACAACATGACAACAACTATAATGTATATAGAGGTAAATGGGAATATCACAAAATCTTTATAATAGTGAATAACGATTAGGACTTGAGCTTCCCTAAATCCATGTTTGATCGCTACAAATGCACCTTTGGATTCATCATCCCACAAAATGTCAGTATCCTTCTTTAACATTTTATTCATGTGTTTTGTTACTTCTGCAAAGTTAGGGATGAACCTTCTTAAGCAATTGGTCTGACCAAAGAATGTCTGTAGTTCCTTCTCGTGCCTTGGGAAAGGGATAGTGTTAATGGATTCAAATATCTCGTGATCTATCTCTACCCCTTGGGATGAAACTATATGGCCCAAGAATTTCCCTTTCTCAATCTCAAAGAATGAAATTTTGGGATCGAGAGATATCCCAAAATTCCTACATCTCTCAAACAATTTTCTTAAGTATTGCACGCGATATTCTGCTCTTTTGGAGTACATAGTCAAGTAATATAGGTACATGATTGTGAAGTCATCCTTGATATCAACAAAAGGAAATTGCATGTCCCTTTGAAAAGTAGCACCAACATTGATCTAGTCAAAAGGAATCATTTCATAAGCAGTTGTTCCCCACAAAGTAGTGAACGTGATTTTCAAATTGTTGTTTGGGTACATCCTTACTTGGTTGTATCCTAAGAAAGCATCCAACATGGATATTTTCTATGCTCTCACCACCTTTTGTAGCATTTGGTCCATCTTTGGAAAAGGGAAATTATTCTATAGGGGTGCTTTATTTAAATTCCTAAAGCCTACACACAACTTGATCTCCCCATTCTTCTTTCTGACTGGAACTAGGTTGACCGCCCACTCTGAATGTCTAACATGTATGATAATTTTTCTTGACATAAAATTTTCACTTCTTTCTATATGAGGGGTATTAATAAATGATTTACCTATATTTGATTCTACTGGTATGGATTAACGTTCTCTTTCATAGGGTTCTGATCTTGGAATATATTTGGGTTATAGGTTTGTATATCCTCATACCACTTTATATAATCCTCCTTCTCACCTTAAATTAGGCTTTTAGATAGATTGATCATTATAAGATCTGCAACAGTCCCCAAATTGTAGTCCTCCACCTCAGAGAGTTCAAGTTTCACGATAGGATTCAATGAGACTTCATCTGAACTAAACAACCTTTCAAGAGGGACCAACCCCTTTGGAATATAGTTGTTTTAGATTTATATCACCCTCTGACCTCTTATTGTCTTAGAAAAAGTGTTCCTTTCCTCTATCTTGTATTCTTGTCTCCTCCTTCTTTTTCTTCCTCCTCCGCTTTTGAATATATGTGTATATCTGCATATTCATCCATTAAGCTCAAAACCTTATTGTTGGTCATAATCTTTAAAAACATGCTATTGATTGATGTTGTTTGGGACATGCGCTTTGCATTTTAACTGAATAGGAGAGATGTTCCGAATCAGGGGGAACAAACATGAAAATTGAATTTGCTAAAATGTCATCTTTTTTATTATATTCTCTGGGCACAACAATGATATTGTGAGCCTGAAAGGAATGGTCAAACATATCCCAAACAACATGTTTATATTGTCCCATTCTTGGGTTCCTTGTCTGAAAATTTTCCTTCACTTTATTCACTATCATATCTAAATCTCCAAAAAAATATAGTTGTCTTATCCCCATTTTTCTAGTTGTCTCCAATCCTAGAACATAGGCCTCATACTCTACCACCTTGTTCATGCACTCAGAATATTGTTTGAAAACCTGAGGGAATTCCTTTCCCTTAGGATATTTCAATAGTACCCGTGCCTCATTTCCTTCATTATTGCATGCTCTATTGACGTATCATGTCCATGCAACACAAGGATTTAGTTCTTGTCTTCCGACAACTATCAATAGTTCAATTTGCACACCATTAGGTGGATGATGACTGATGATGAAGTTACCTACGTAATCATAGGTATAGGAGGGGAACTTGGTGGGTATCTGAGGGTCACTGATGACATAGTCCATTTTAGGTTCTTTGTTTAGCCAACAAATATCCCCCCCCAATACTAGAATGGTGGCATATGAGAGGTAAAATTGATTGATGCCTCCCATCGATGTTTTCCAATCTCTAGATAAAATCACGCCATAATTGGAGGGGACATCAACTATAACCACATTTATAATTACATAGTTCATCGGTATTCGAACCATTCCCATGGGCATGTATTTAGTCATACTAAGGAATTGGACTCTTTTGGAATCAAATGAGAATAGGTTTTTGTAGGATTTGGTAATTCCCAATCCTAATTTTTCCATGACAACCAGGGGCATTAAGGAATGGGAAGCTCCAGATTCATGTAAGTAATTGTGGACATGTAAATTTTGAATTTCTAGAGTGATATCGAATGGTAGTGTGAATTGATAAGCCTCATTAGGTAGGTTCCCTAAGATAATCTTGGGTGCATCATCATGAAGATTTATGATACCAACTTGCAAAGGTGTCTTGTCACTCAGGACTATCACATTTGTGGGTTGAAGTGGGGTATTATCTTGAGTTGTAGGAGGCTTAGATACAGGTAAATTGGTGACCTCTTTAAAACCTATATAAGCTGGGACTTCTTTCCTATGAATGGGATACTTCAAAAATTCACTAAGAGGCATAGGGATTTTATTTTTATTGAGCTCATACCTGATATCAAATTCTAGAAGAGGAGGGGGTCCTGCTTATGAATTTTTTGTATATGGTATAGGTTTCATGAGGTCCATGTTGGAAGAAGAATTTTTCTTGTTATTAGTTGTTGATTTGACCTTCTATCTAATGGGAATGGAAGGATACTTGAATTTAGCTTCCTTTAGGCTTGTCAATTGCCATCATATTTTCTTGAGCTCTTTGAAATGGAAAAGGATTACCTCTTCCTTCCTTATTCTCTTGGAGGTGTAGGGGTATCTATTTTATATTGTGGTTGGCCTCTAAGGTTATTATTTTAATTTTTAAGGGTGGCTCCTATAAAGGAATGATAAGCTTTTCCTTGCTTGTCCTTGGTGAGGTCATTTTCCATGGCCTTAAGGATTTTTGTGACTTCTTCAAGACTCATGGTTTGTTTCCCAAAAGAGGTAACATATAGTTCTTTCCCTCTCCTTGTTTTTGTTTAATCCCTCCTATTAGGAGGGTCTTGTCTTGTTTGCAGGGATATGATTGCAACCTTCATGTCACCTTTTAGATTTTTTCCATCATATTTTCTTGAGCTCTTTGAAATGGAAAAGGGTTTACCTCTTCCTTCCTTATTCTCTTGGAGGTGTAGGGGTATCTATTTTATATTGTGGTTGGCCTCTAAGGTTATTATTTTGATTTTTAGGGGTGGTCCCCATAAAGGAATGATAAGCTTGTCCTTGGTGAGGTCATTTTCCATGGCCTTAAGTATTTTTGTGACTTCTTCAAGACTCATGGTTTGTTTCCCAAAAGAGGTAACTTCTAGTTCTTTCCCTCTCCTTGTTTTTGTATAATCCCTCCTATTTGGAGGGTCTTGTCTTGTTTGCAAAGATATGATTGCAGCCTTCATGTCACCTTCTAGATATTTTGCATCATTAAATAAGGTTTCTAGGTAAAGGGACCTTTGTTATCTCAAATGGAGGGAGAAATATGCCCCAAAAGAAGAAACATATGCTACTATGGCATCAACTTCAAAGGGATTAACGATATATTAGATCCAATGGTAAAGCATGCAAAAAAATTGAACTCATTAAGATAGTATATGTTATCTTTCTCAACTCTATTTTTATTTAGGAACTTCTCCATGAACTTTCCCAATAGGTTATGGAGTTGTTGGGAAGATTCCTTAACCAGTTTTTAGTATGTCCTTCCAAAGAGTGGGAAAACATTTAAGAAAACACATCATCCATCTCCAAAGAGAAATTATCATTACAGTCCTGAAAATTAGTAAGGTGATCTTCTATTGTCAACCCATTCTCCCCGTTGAACTTGGGTAAAATATTCATACATCCATCTAGTAAAGTGCTTAGTTGGTTTTCTAGAGGAAACATGAATGGATTGAATATAACATCCAACCAAGGGTTTGGGGGATTTGGAGCATCCATATGAGGATTTATCCCTAGGATTTTTAGCTAGTTGTTATTATTTCAAACAAAAGTGGAGTGTATGGTGCACAAATACCTACAAGGGTTGTATAAACACAACCTAAGGGAGGGGGGAGGGAGAGAAACTGAAGATGATAGGGAATGGGTGATGGTTTCTATTTCTATTAAAGGGGAGTACTATGAACTAGGGTCTGTTGGCTCCCTAGTTGACCAAAGGATAAAGGGTTTTGGGAAAGGTCGATTAATTGAGATCCTTATAGAGGAGGAAAATTCTAGGTTGGAAGATAGGTGTCTAAAGATATTGATGCTATGATATAGGATAATGGTGAATATGAATGGTAGAAAATGGAAATAAAACAATATAATCAATGTGCCTACCACCACTTCAACCGTGGAACTCACTTTTTTTCTTCCAAACTTGGTTAGGGTCTTCTAGATAAAGGGTTAAATTTCCTTTGGCCTTAGATATGGTAACTCTGGGTGTAGGGTCCAACTTTTTAGATGAATGGATCATCCCCCAATAGAGTCTATTATGAGGGGGTGGAGTCACCAAGTGAGATGTTTTTCCTTAAGAGTTGTTACTTGCTCACCATAAGCAACATATACATTTGTAGTAGCGGGAAAGGGCTTTATTTTCCTTGGTGAATTTGCCAAACATTCTCCATTAGGATGGAAATTCAATAGTAAAAGACATCATAGGTGTTGGATTAAAATTAGTAGTATATTTGCCTTAATGTTTATCATTGCATGCCTTGAAGAGCTTATAACAAATACACAACAACCTCTAAATTCTCCATAACAATGGTGCTAGCTCGTGTACCCTAGGTTGTACCCCTCACAAAACCCTCTTCTAGATATCTCTACGGAGAGGAATGGGATACAAATAGGAACAAGGATAGGGCATGTTATGCGGGATGCACCTTCTCGTTCTACTCTAGGTCCTTAAGCTAGCCATCAGACTAGAGGGGGTACCCTCAATTATTCTAAGGCAATGGTTCTTGTTTTTCACCCAATAACAACCTATTTATGGGTGGAATCTTGACTAAATTTACATGAGAACTAGTGATGCATGGAGTAAGCTTCTACTATTGAAATGTTTTAAATGATGTCATTGGGAGGGAAGGAGTTACATGATATAGACTACACATTCAATTGAATAATGTTTCTAGGGTGCCTTAATCATAACCTTATCGTTGGAAGATGAGTGTAAGGTTACAAACACAACACATAGAAGAGAGAACATCATTCATTCTATCAAACTTTGCTTGTAATAGATGAAAAAACAATGGGAAAGTTAATCATAGAACCATTTATTCATTCAACATAATGGAAGACATACATTCAAGGAAAAGAACCATAATAACATGTACACGGTTGTTGCTTCAATCTAGTGCAAAAATGCCTTGGTCATGATATTATTCAATAAATTCAAGGTAGTTCTTTAGTAAAATAGGAATGTACAAGAAGGGACTCCTCAATATCGGCCTTGGGTCTATTGTTCATATTTTCCATAAAAGAATTCATATCATGTTTACAATAAGAAGAGAATAAGAAAATAATAAGGATAAAACTAATGTTGTAGATCCCAAAAACTGAGTTGAATTTTGGTAGTTTGGCAGTGTAGAAAATTGTCATCTCCCCCCTTGCTTTGAAGCCCAAGTTATCCTTTAATCTATTTACTCCCTCTTTGAGTGCGATTTATCCATTGTTTTTACTATCACACTTGTAATGCTAGCCAGCCCTATTTGATTCTCCCATGCCATAAGGAGAGAGTTGGCTCTTCGTGATAACCAAATTGTAAGAGGGTTTTCTATCACTATCCTTCATAATTTCTTGATCCTTCTGATTGCTTCAGATTAATTCTAAAAAATAAAATGTTTCCTTTGATTTCCTCTTATTTCCCCCTTTAATACACATAATATATTTGTTGAGCCATTATTGTGTGCCCTTTGCTTTTTGGGAAAGAAACTAAGAGCATTTGTTTGTTTTTCTCCTTGAGAAGTTCTAGGGCCTCCTTGATATCACTCATGCATTAATGGCCTAGATCCTAATTCTATTGAAAGAGGAATCCCCTCTTATTATTTTTTAACGAGTGACCTTTTCCTCCAATGACGTCAAAATTCAACCTAGTGGTATAGGATCAATCCCACCTTGTTTGTGTCCTCTAATATAGAGCAATTTCAACTTTCTTTGTACTCACTGATTTAGTTTTTCTTGGGGAATATATCCCACATACATTGTGTACAAAATAATATAAGTTTTATATAAATATGCATTTTAATAACATATACACATTATACTTCCTCATGGGTTCATATCATGGGATTGATTGACTAAAATAGAGGTTAGGCTAGGCGAAAAGCCCAATATTTTTAGAACACATGACACCGAAATCATTTGATTTGAGACAGTAGGAAATGTGATGGATTTTGATTGGCTACCAAAAGGAGTTGCATCGTTGGGATTTTGTTGAGGTAGCAGATGGATCCCTGAGGAATCGTGCATATACTTTGAATCCCCTCGACTTGTTGTAAATTGTTGATCTTTGCTAAGAGGAGATTTGAGATATTGGCGGGATTTCCATACATGTGAGGTGACTGAACTCTCCCCTCCCCCCCCAACAATTGGCTGACATTAAAATTCAGAGTAGGCATGAATAGATCCTGGCCATTCTAGGGGGGAGGACTTACGAATGGCCTAATCAAATGATCTGTTGTGCAAACAATTGAGATTAAATATGAACAATGTTTAAGGAATCATCATAAGAATTTGTAGCGCCCCCCTCATGGAAACTCCCTATCAAGTCATTATGTGTGAATGGCTAGGATCTCATGTTAGAAGTTTCTTAGTTAAATCTAGACCATTCGTGGTGGACCACCCCTAATTACTTCAAGATCAACTTTATTCCCGCAAATGTCTAGGATTAAATAGTGGAAGTTGTGCAGACAAATCCTAGCCATTTCCAAGGGATCACCCCTCATTACCTCCCATGCATGTCTTCGTGCGTTAATAGTTGAGATCTAGAGATGTAACATGCATGATGCAATATGGCCATTTGTGAGAGGTTTGTCCTTGTTACTTCTTGATTATGTTATGCTATAAAAAGGGTTGAGATTTAGAGGCTAGGATTTTCTCCTTCAATATTGGCCATTCATGGGGGGACTTCCATTTGTTACCACTCGGGACTGTTCCTTTATGAAAATGGTCAAGATTTGATGGCTCCAATTTGCAGGTATTTGCACCATTACGGGGAAATTTTCCTCCTGATATTCTTTAACCAAGTTGACTTGGGTGAACTTGGTGCACCTCCTTTCTTTGCAAGGGTGTTAGCCTTTGGAAATATGAGTGAGGGTGATAGGTTTGCTCAAGGGAACACCACTCACAAAGTTTTAAAAAATATTACAAAATTAAATATGCACCCTCTTCATTATTAATGACATTTTGGAACAACATCAAGAGGGCCACATTCTTTACCAAAATAGATGTGGAGGCTAATTAACCTTGATAATGAAAATGAGCTTCAAGTCCAAGGAAGGATTATATGTATGCCTAGTCATGCCGTTTTCATTGAGAAACACTATTGCAACATTTCATGTGTTTAATGAATGATGTTCTTCGACCATTCATTGACAAGTTCATCATCATTTACTTAGTTGATATATGTGGTTTTCACTTGAGTTCGGGAAGAGCATGTGGAACATATTCAACAAGTCCTCAACAGTCTCCAATAACAAAGGCTACAAGCCAACATGGAAACATATTCCTTTGCTATGTAGAAGACTTAGTTTCCAGGTACATCATCAATGAAATCATATTTCATATAAATCCCAAAAAATATTGAGATTATCAATGATGGGAAACTCTCCGAAATATCATAGAAAATCATTATTTCCTTGGGTTTTCAAACTTCTATCAACATTTGGTGATTGGATTCTCATATTTTGCATGGCCTTTTAAACAAGTGTCAAAATGGAAGAACAAAAAATCCACCTTTTGGACAAATAAACTTACAAGTTGTCTATGAACTCAAGCATTGTTGTGTTCTATACTAGTGTTGGCCAATTCCAACTTTATTTGTCCTTTTGAAGTTGAGACATATCCATCAAAGTATGCCTTGGGAATTATCCTAAAAATACATGGGAATCTCAACTTACGAGTTTTATGTAATTGTCTAGGCGCTTTGAAATTGATGACATTATCTCCTTGGCGAGGGAAAAAATGCACACTCATAAACCTTTATGATTCTTATACCTAAAACACATCCTAAAGAATAATTTACAAATGAAGTAAACAACTTATAAGAATAATGAACACAAGGTAGATGGATTACTTGCAACAATTCCGTGTTATGATTTAATACTAGAAAAGACGACAAAGTTACATACATAAATGTCCATGTGTGCTCACACCAATGTTCGATCCTCCGAATCCAGACTTATACATCTATGAACTCTTAAAGCACATACTAGATGGTTTCATATAAAGATATATTATTCTCTTAATAATATTTTCAATGTTAGAGTACATTTAGGATGATGGATTTTAAATTTAACTGAGATCACATTATTTAATAAATATTGATACACATTTAAAAAAAATTGATAACTTTTCCATAAAGAATGTTTATAATTTTTTTTTATCGTTAAGAGATTAGAAAAATAAAAAAATAATGCATTAAATTTTAAAAGTAAGGGAAATTGTTTAGTCCATGAACAACCATACTTTTAACTTTTTTCTAACCCGTGACATCTATCTTCCTAAAGGAGAACCATGCATTGGCTTAATGTGGAAAGTATATTACTCCAAATTTGCATGTTGACTTGGCATCAAACAAAACTTTTTCAACTTTTTAAACACATGTATAACAATTAACTAGGCATTGGTAATAGTACTAAATTGCAGGTTCATTTGACATCAACAAAACTTTTGCAACTTTAATTGGCAATGGCAGATCTGATATTATTGGTGATTGGTTATCATGGAAGAATGGGAATGGGAGATGTATTAGAATAGGTATTGATTCATGGATCGAAAGTACATAAGATCGCATACTGCACGAGGAAATGAATGATGCTTTTATTGACAGAGGATTCATCTTTTTATACTAGATTCAAGATATACTCAACACCATTCAATTAAAGCAAGAATGGCTTTATTCAGAATTTATGGGCTTTGCTAGTGAATAGGAAACATACTGGAATATATATATTAAATCCTTGAAAGATTGCAAAATCAAAATTGTGGATGAGGTGGATACCTTACAATGGACCAAAAACATAACTAGAGGATCATATATGCCTAAATTTGGATACCAGGTCCTATTGGAAGAAGAATATCTCCCGACCCTCAATTGGTGGCATCTGATCATTTGGAATATAAATTGTCCCTTAAATACCATTCTTTTCATGTGGCTTACACTTGCAGGCAAAATTATAGTTTGGGATCATATTTCTAGCTTTGTGGTATTGGGCCCAGTAGGTGTTCTCTATGTAAATATGATGGCGATTCCATTAATAATACTTTTGCTAGATGTATATATATGACTGAGATGTGGAAGTACACCTCAACAGTCTCAAGTACATCTGCTACTTGGGAGGGAGAGGAGATTAAATATGTTTTCCACAACTGGTTGAATAACTCTACTTTCTAGGCATATATAACACTTCTAATACTTATGATATGTGGGGCTTGGCTTGCCTGTAATAAGATGATATTTTAGAATATATTCATCCATCCACATATATATGTTGCCCATCCTAGAACATTTTTCAAAAACTAATAAAAACATACAAAGGAATAACTTGAATGTCGGGCACATAGACAAGACGAAGGCATGGTGTTATTTTTATGGTGTTGCACAAGGCAGACCTAGCAGTGGGGCTACAAGTGGACTAATATTCTTATTGGACAATCATTGGTACAAATTTGCAGTAGGTATTGGGTTAGATAGAAATGAGAAGGCTGAATTATATGCAGTGTTAATGGTCCTCAAACTTGCATTACATTCTTGTTGTACATCGATACAAGTATTTGGAGACTCATTTTTAGTGATATACTGGCTATCCAAAGAAATACCTCTAAAGAACATCTACCTGAGGTCAATTTATGAAGAAATCTAAAGGTTGAATGCACTAATTCAAGAGGCTTCTTATCAACATATCTATTGGGATAGAAATGTGCAAGCTTATCAACTCTAAAAAATTTGACTACAATATGCTGAAGGTTCCTTGATTTTCTGAGAGATCATTAAATACACCATCAAAGAACTGGATCTGAGACCTACCCTATTCTAAATTTCTTGTCCATGATTCATGGGTACTTCTGGATAATTACAATTTTGCATTGGAGTAGGAAGTCAAGAAATATGAGATATTCTAATAGAATGGATAACTGTCAAAATTTAGGAAAGGTGCTAGATGTATTTTGAAGAAAATTGGTTATGTATAGTTAAAATACGAGGAGTTTTTATGTATCCTACAAGAAATATCAGATGAAGATTATGTGTAAGGATTTTAAAAGCCAATGACCAATATGGTTCTGGATTTAATAAAATTCCATCTGTGATCTTTTCTCCCGGGAAAAGAAAACTATGCATTGGTAAAAGTACTAAATTGGTAAAATCTTAAGGTAGGTATTAGTAGTTGGATTGGATTTTCTATATGATTTACTATTGCAAAGCAGCATCATGATTGTGTTTATGTTCTATATTAATGACTATCTGAGTAATAGTATGTAGCGTCCACGAGGTTATACTAATCTCGGGTTAAGCGTCTACCACATATATTGAAATTAGTGATCAATAGAATTACTTGGCCTATTTGTGCTTATCTTGTAATTTCATGTCATTAGTAAAGTTAATCATGGACTCTACTAGTTAGCACTTGTATGATTCACGTATCTAAGTGTAAGCTAATTATTTACTCGTCACGTCTCAAGAAACGATAGTAACTCATACACATTCTAATTAATTACGCTTTACCCATTATGTATCAATGCAATATCGAAGCCTGAACTAGATTGGTAAGTTGTTTTAATTACAGATGGTGTTTATGTTATAGTCCATAGATTTTCTAAAATAGCCATTATGGTATCCTGCCTTTCTATTGTTAGTGTTGTTGTAGTTAGATTGTTTTTAATATATGTTTAAATACATTTTGGAGTCTCTACATTCAAAATGTCTAATTAAAATACAAATTCATTATTTATTTCTTAAATTTCTTTTGGTCCATACAAAACATGCAACTCAATGAATTTATAACATTCACCCTCAAACAAATGATCGAATTGAAGTTGTAAATCAAACCTTTGACCACCTTTGATGCTTGTACAAACCATGTACATTGGATGTGACTCCACCCTTCCTTTAAAGCACATGTAAAGAAGCTATCCACAACTCTATAGGCCATAACTCATTCTAGGCTTATCTAGGTTTTCAACCTTTTGTACCCTTAGACAATACATTTAGACACCTTTGACATTGACAAGCCATAACATTTTTTTTTTCAGATGGAAAGATCCACGGGAAACCCAAGAATACTTCCCCACATTCGTGGATGGTAGATGTGGTAAACCGCCGACCATCCTAGCAGAAAACCTAGCCCTAGAAGACCCAAGGCTTGAACCCGTGACCTCCCCCAAACCAAAAGAGTGTACACACATCTTACTAATTGAGCTAACCCTTGGGGCTATTGACAAGCCCTAACATATTAACGAACAAGACATACTACAATAATCATTCATTGGATTTACTAACTCCACTAACAAGTACACGACATCCTCACGTGACAACACAAAAGTTTGAGACCATAGTGCCTCCTTTTGCATGTCAATATTATGTTATTATTATTTGAGAGCATCTTGGTTAAAAAATGATTGTTAATAAATGTTTTTCTTACGAGATTTAGAAATTATGATTTATTAAACTTGTTATATTTAATTTATATTAACACAAAAGTTTGGGACTATAGTGCTTCTTTCTTTTGTATGCCAACATTATGTAGTTATTATTTGAGAGCATCTTGGTTTACAAATGATTGTTAATAAATTTTTTTAATGAGATTTGGAAATTTAATTTATTAAACTTGTCATATTTAATTGATATTTTACAAGATTTTCATTTTATATTGAGTGAATGATATGATTAAATGTATTTCAATATTAACGTCAAAGATTATGATGCAATTGTTGTGTATTGCAATGTTAGTGATAGTTTATTGAGTGTGACAATAAAGTCAAAAGTATGAATGTATGTTGGATCGCATTAAATTTGTATGCAGGAAAGATGGGAGAGCAATAAGCACCCCGCAGCGCAGCAATGAATGTTGTGGCTGCGGGGCACATATTGTTTAAATGAAAAAAGATATAAGTTTCTGCGGGGCACATATTGTTTAAATGAAAAAAGATATAAAAACTTATTTTGTATGGTCTACTATTATTGAAATGATGCCATGCAATAAGGAGAGTAATTTCTATTATAAATGAGAAATAAACATAAGTAGTTATTCATGAAATAAGAAGAAAATACTTTAAAATAAGTAAAAATGGCTCAAGTGCACTTACATGGAAAGGAGTATACATAGGAAAGTGATTGAAATTGAGCACGTGAAAGTGAAATTAATTCATTTTTATTTTCATAAAAATAAATTAGAAAAATAAAGATTATAAAAAGAGAGAAAATAGGGAATGTAGTTATTTGTGATCAATGATTTTTAATTTAATTTTTAAATAAATAATTACTTAAGGATACAAAGTTATGTTTTTTTATTTTCATCCTCAATATTAAATAATTCTATATGTTACTATTTAAATAAAATGTAGTTGTTTTGAATTATATATATAATTCAAAAACAATAATCATAATAATTTATAACCATCTATATTTACTTAAATGATCTATTATAATTATAATTTTTCAAATGCATAAGAAATAAAAAAATATAGTAATATACTACTCTTATTATAAATTAAACTTAATATAATAATATACTACTCTGTTTTGAATTATATATATAATTCAAAAACAATAATCATAATAATTTATAACCATCTATATTTACTTAAATGATCTATTATAATTATAATTTTTCAAATGCATAAGAAATAAAAAAATATAGTAATATACTACTCTTATTATAAATTAAACTTAATATAATAATATACTACTCT
>LPNX010028153.1:724261-795427 GCA_001517045.1 Pseudotsuga menziesii
CATTCTGAGTGCTAACACCAAGAATTTTGCAAATAATGAACAAGGTCCTCTCATTGTGTTTGAACTGATCTTAAGTGATAGGTCCGTATTTTTGAGAAATTATGTGAATTTATTTTAATTGATGGTCTGAAAAGCATCTTAGTTGTGATTTCAAGTGGTGTGGAAGTTCAACAAGTTCATGTGACTTCAAAATTCATGGCCTAAAGGTTCATAAATTGGAACAATGTGTCATGTTCTTTTTTCAACAATTTCCTTATTCAAATATGTGATTAAAATGACCAAATTAGACAAAATTTCAGACATTTAAAAATGAAATAAAGGACCTAAATGGTAAACATGTCATAAAATTTCAGATCTGAGCATTCTTTTAAAGAAAACTTTGAACAACACTAAAAAAAACTACTTCTCAAAGTGTTTTTTTTTCTAGTTTTTTAAGGAGGTTTTCAAGACTTCCAAATTCGAGGGAAATGTCCCTAAATCCTTCAAACATGCTCCTATAGGTTCATAATAGGACTCAACAAGTGCTTTGGATTTCAACTAAGGTTCTGCAAAGTCTAAAATGAACTCAATCCAAGGCCAAAAATCAGTGATCTCATAAATTTTCAATCTCAAGCCAAACGCACTCAAAACTTTAAAATCCTTCAAAAATCCCTAAATCCTAGTAAACAAGAGGTAAATGCTATCTAAAAGCTCTATTATAATATTCCTAAGAGATCTACAACAAAAAAAATCAAATCAAATGATCCAAAACTAAAGTTCCAACCATAGAACAAAATCAGGATCCGTGACTATACCTCACTGTGGGTACCACACTGTTGTATTGAAGCAAAGAGTGGTGGCACCACACATTGGTAAGACAAAAAGGGCGTTTCTAGGGTGTTAATTCTCTGTATACATTATAAAATGGCGTTACCAAACTCAAAGGAGGAAAAATCAAGATCCATGCCAATTTTTCTTGAAAAATGGAAAATCAAGAGTTGAATCAGGCCGATTTTGACCTCCAAAGTTGAATTAAATCCTTCAAAGACCAATATCAAGCATGAATTAAGAGAATTAAAAGGTAAGAAACACCCAAACAAGCGGAAAAATGCAAGAAAACTAGTTTAAAGAGAAGAACCCCTTAGCTCCCCGATAGAGTCACCATTCTGTTAGTGGAGTATTCTACAACTAAAGCTATATCCTACTCTCCTATTTCTAAGGGGTGGGTGAATCCCAATCGAGAGAAAACAAATAAATTATCACAATAATCCTCAGATCTTAAACCTTCTTTCATGGAGTTTGAGAAGGGGAGGAAGAGAGGAGAATACCTCTTGTAGGTTCGAGGTTTGATGAAGTTCCTTGACGGTTGTCCTTGTAGCTCCTTGGATCTCCTTTACACATGCAAATCTCACCACAAAATATTTCCTACTATCCTACCAAACTATATTTAAGAAATATGGGTTATATCTAATTGCCTACCAATTCTACATCAACATGAAACTTGAAGGGAAAACATTGAACACGAATTGGGAAGAACATTGAATTGATTCATAATAGATGAACATGGAGAAATACTTACAACCCTTGAAAGTGCCTTCCTTCTCCATATCCTAGACCTAATCCTCTACCATCCATGCCTTTGATGTCCAAAACTTTGTAGTAGAAAAGTGATTTCTAGACCTCAATTCCTCCAGCATGCCTTTGCTCTCAATTTTGTCTCCTCTAGTCCACCTTATATGCCTTCCTTATATAGGATTGGGGTTTGTGCACCCAATCACTTAACCATGAATGTGGGATTATGATTTTTTAAGCTTTTAGATTATTTCCTTCAAAAAACCCACTTCACCTAGTGTTCTAGGCATCAAAATTGATTTTCAGTATTTCCAGGACAATTAATACCCATGTTAGGCATTTTTTCCACTGTGTGAGTTATAGGAACTGGGTTTTGTCCCTTAAGTGGTCTGGCCTCTTTAGAGCCACTTTTGTCTTCAAACATTTATTCCTTTGTGGAAACAATGGTCAAAAGAGAGATTGAAGCTCTCAATTATTCCAAAATTTTGATATTCATGTTGCGGGTGAAATAGAAATATGTTTATAGACTAACACTCTCAAGGGTATTAATTTTATTGTTAACAAGTACAACCCCTTAACTTGTGGCTGGTGAAAATAGATAGGCCACAATTTAAGTGCCACGAAGAAGTTATTACTTGTTCTCCATGCATAGTTGTAATGACCCATTGTTTATGTCTCTATTATCCATGCATGAGCTACAAGTTATCCATGCATCAACTACGGGTTATTTTTAATATTCTTTTTTTTAATTGTTTATTTCAAATTTGGAATGACATCCATAAAATCAATCTCGACAGTAAACTTGTCTCACCCTCATGCAATATAGGAATAACATACTTTCTAGTCCACCCCAAATTCTAAAATATGAAAACCTATTGATGTAATTAATAAATTGAAACTTGTAGAATTTTCCGCACTCGCATCTGCACATATATTATATGAAATTAAAGTATGTCATCAATGGTATACTATTATTAAGTGACCAATGTATACCATCTCAAATATATATATCTTAGATATATCATTGTTGAATCAATTAAAAATTACTTGTTAGTATCCCCTTGTGAATTGGTTCACTAGACAACGTTACCTTAAAGCACATGTGATCACACACTATTACTTTATCCCCTCAATGCACAGGTTACTTGAATACATTGACCCATCTTATAAAGTTTGTTATTAATATATAGTGTAGTTTAAATGTGTTGATGTAGTAGTTGCGTGAGGTATCCTCACAGAGGCCGACCCAATAAAGCATAATAATAAAATGTATTTTATTATGGCATAAGACAAGTTGACCCCAGTTAGGAAGGCAAGTAAGCCTAGTTGAAAAATCAAATTGCTAGGAACATAAATTATAAATAGAAGGTGCATTCAAACAAGTTCGCATCAAGTGAAGGAAGAAGTTCACCACTTATATTAGGAGATAGTTTTTGGGGTGCTCCACTTTGGAAAAGTTTCTCTTTGTATTATTGGGGTTTACACCACTACTATTTGGATGTACATTGATATCTATTGAAAGGTATGAGATCGGGGAGACAATAGTGTTGCATTGTCTATGGTTGGGAGGCGATAGATTATCACCATGGTTAAATGAGCTCCATAACCATTATTGTTTATGTGCTTGGTTATTCTTTTAGTGATCCTGGTTATACTGCTGTCTTTATAAAATCTAACAAAACGTTCTAATTTTGGACCATTTTTAGGTGAATTTTTTGGTCGAGGCTTGAATTGTTGGACTTGTAGATACACTTTGTTGTAATTGCATAATTTGGGTGCCTAGGGGAATTTGAGGGCGTTGAATCCATTTCCACAATGAAAAATGACGATTTCAGCAAATATTTCATCGTAGGATTCCAACAATAGATGACGGGAAAGTCAACATGACGCACATCACATCTCTTATCAATTCTAAATTAGTGAGAATTTTTTGTTAAAACTAAAAAAATAAATATTTAAAAGCTTGTTGGTTGTGGAGCCTGATTCTCTTCTTGATTCAAAGATCTTGTTGTTCATATGTGTTCATATTCTAGTTTTATATGCTTTACAGGTGGAATGTACACACCTCCCAATGGGGTTGGCGGGGACCATTCCCTCAGCCGGAGGGTTTGGGGATGAAGCCTCCAAAATAAATTTTTTTGTGTTGTTTCTTGGCCAATGGTTTACGGGCCCATGGTATTGGGTAGCCTGTGGTATTTGTCCATGGTAATACCTGTTTAAAAGGAAGGCATTGTAATACAACTGTGTATTGTAGTGTTGTGAAAGACAAGGCTGTGAGAGAGTGAAGAGGAAGTTTCAACTAATGTGATGTAGGTTGTATCCCTTCATTTTGCTGGACGATATAATAGAAAGGACTTGCACTTTCTATGTGGACGTAGTCCATATTGGGTGAACCACATATATTGGTGTCTCACTTCTATTATGCTTATGTTTTTTATATTTATATCTTGTTTTATGTTATTACTCTATGATCCTGTTTTTATGACAAAACCTTCAAAAAAATTCAAATTGTTGCAATAGGGTCTATACACCATTATTTGGGAAACAAATGACAATGTATTTGTTATTGTGAATAATTCAATGTTGAATTTGAATCTCTCAACTTGTAGTACCAATTTTTTTTTGGACTTTAGGAAATATTGCAATTGATAGTTAGAATTAAAACACTTAGCACCAACACCAATTGATGCCATTATTGATACAAAAGAACATACCCAAGGGGGATATAATTCTTCTCTATAAGATCATTGAACTTGGGAATATATAGATTAATCTAAGTGGCAAACAATATATCAAGATGAAACTTTTATATTTGTACCATGATTCAATAACTATACCTATTTTTCACTATAGGGAATGGAGAAACATGTAGAAGACATTTCAACAGGTGTCAAGTCAGTTAAGTCTATATCTCATCAATTGATTTGTATTTGACTTGAAAAGAAGACAAAAAAAGGAGATGATGAGATAATAACTAACAACCAACAATATGTTTTTTTTTAAAATTGAAATGGGTATCATTTATACTAAAGGAAAGATATGGAAGATCCATGCAATCGAGGGAAATACATATGTCTATGATAAACAAAATTTGAAAATTGCTTTGAAGAGTTGGGACTTCAAAAAGTAGAGTGTAGGCCTCTAAGCAAACTAGAATAAACTAACCTCCTATCAAATCTAAAACTGTATTGTCTTAAATATTGATTGAGAATAAAAATAAAAGTGTAAAATATGAAAAAACAAAACAATAACCAAACTGATGCTTCCTCCATAAGGAAATTTTCTTGCTCCAAGTCAATACAAACTAGTGGATGCAATTTTTTTATCTTGATAAGAGTAGTTACTTGGACTATCTCTTCTTTTGTTGATCACTTTTTAATTGAGCCAACTGAAGCCAAGGGATGGCTTGTAATAGATTGTGACCCTCAAATGAAACTTAGAATTATATTATACTACATATATATGTCATTGGCTAGCTTGTTAGATATAGTTACCTATTCATTCAATTTAATCTCCATTTCATCCCTTTTTTTATATAATATTTCCAAACACAAGCTTAAATATTCTATGGCTTATTTCATACCCTCAAATTGGACATTCACCTTTCTCAAAATCCTCTTAATATCATACACATTTTGTTTCCAACTAAGCTAAAGCTCATGGAATTGGCCATTATAAGAAACAAAACAAAATAAATAAAAAATACACCCTCTTCACTAGCATAACACCCTAGAATAATACCTCGCAATATGAGGCAAGAAGGATTTACTCTTAATAGCATAACACCCTAGAATGATACCTCCCAATATGAGGCAAGAAGGATTTACTCTTTTACCCTTTGAGAGACCCCACATATCGGAGCACAAAAACCAAGATTCCTATAAAATAACCAACCATGATGTTTACCTTTACAATGATGGTCAATACATTGATAACATGACATTGAATTGAGCAATAAAGGATGACCACAATTTATCTTCCCACACTTATCCATGGTGCACAATCATAAATGTGGTCTTTTGGAGCCGAAGGTATGCAATTAAGATGTCATCCCATCACTGAAATCACCTTATTGGAATCTGTATTTGTGTGTATAAACATGAGCACATTTTTTTTAACAAAAACTGTAAAAGGGGTAGTATTAAACAGGCTGTGCACAACCATACATTACAAAAAAGCGGTAACTGAGAGTTCTTGCTGTTCAAAAAAGGAAAAACCAAAATTGGTCAAGAATGGAGACCAAAGAACTCCACATAGAGTTTTTACATAGATTCTAAGGACTAAGGTAGTATATACCCTGATAAACTGCTGATTAAGGAACAAACAAAAGAACATTAACTAAGAAAACCATTTAAAATTTTCCTGGGTGCTTTATTGGCTAAAATACAGACTCCTCCTTCATGGGATGGGCTGCTGCTACAGGAGTTTCGTGAGCCTAACTGCCTTGGTTCATGCTTACCAAACGCTGGAGGTCTTCTTGGATTCTGTCCACCTTTCCCATGATTTCCTTGTGGTTCATCTCTGTATCATCAATCCTGGAGTCGTGGTTACTTATCTGATAAGAGGTGTAACTGACCACCTCCCCCATATTCTTTACCTCTTGAGCAACTTCCTTGTTATCCATGATACTAATAACCATCATTTCATACAAACACCTAAGATTTTTCTTCAGGTCTGCAATCCCTGCATTCTCATTCACTGGGTCCATTTTGCCTTATCTAGGATAGTGAAAGCCAAGAGCTATTCTAGAGAAGCTGTTATGGAGATCCTGTACTGCAGCTTCAAAATCTTGAGCCTAAAATCCACAATAAAAATCACTAAGAACCGAGTTGAGAATGCTAATTTCCTGCAGGAGAGAGTCACCGTCTTTCTTACTACTACAGGAGAGAGTGCTAATCGCTCCTTCCTTCCACCCAGAGCAATTACATCCAAGAACCGAGTTACTTCTAGCTATAACAAACTGATCATCAACAGGAAAACTGAGCCTAGAACCAGAGTTCGAATGCCATAGAGGACCGCCGGCATGGGGAGAGAAGAAGTAGGAGAAGAAGACAACGAGGGCCAACCTTTCTTTAACAAAAAAATTGGTAAGAGGCAGAGACTCCCATGAAATATCCTGCAAAAAACCCTCGTCTACACTTGTGATAACATCCAACAGAGTCCTCTCCAGCGAAAATGCAGAGGATCCCTCCCGCACCTGCCACCCCTAAAACATGAGCACATTAAACTATATACATGAATCTTTATTTGTGTGTATAAATATGAACACATTATAAGAGATACATTCCTTACACTTTTAACTTATTAATCACTCATAACATAACCATTATTTTGATAAGAAAAATTATGCAAATCTTGCTTCACCTCTTTCCACGTGATCCTGACATACATATTACACCTAATCTCTAGTCCAATATTTCATTACTTAGGAAATAATGCAATCTAATCACAAGTAGAAAATTAGTATAATGCTTCTAGTTATCTTATAGTTCTTCTCTATTATTTCATTAAAATGAACTACTATGGCATTGTTGTCTTTCCTTTTCATTAATAACTAAGATTTCCCTTATGAAATTTTGGTTTGCCATGATTAGGTGTACAATACTCTCTATTGTATAGAAATAATAAATATTTAGCTCTATAAGATCACTAGACATTATATAACATAAACTATATTAATATTTATAACCTTATATATTATTACGATATTATATAATTATTTACATGAATTTGTATTATATATATATATAATTTAAAATTAAATTTAAGGAGTTAATTTAATTAATGTTGTTGGGTATGTTGGAGGTTTTGCGGTCAGAGGGAGACTGTTGGAGGATTTGCGGTCATATGGAAAACTGATCAAAGTGTGATATGGTTGTCCTTGATGGAAACATAGTTCTAAGCATGATCCAGATAAATAGAGGACTCAGAAGAATCCATGGCTGATGAGCATAGGATGAGTAGAGGACTCAAAAGAATCCATGATGTGTGCTTAGATCTGATGGTCAGGAGTGATTCCGCACAAGAAATCAACGGTCAAAGCAAAGTTTGAAAGAAAATATATTGAACAGATTCGACGGTCAGGAGTGATCCCACATAAGAAATCAACAGTCAAGAGCAAATATGCAAAGTCTGAAAGGTAATCGGATGAATAGATCTGACGGTAAGGAGTGAACCCGCACAAGAAATCAATGGTGCGGAAGGAGTGTAGCAATACGGGAGCGGAAAGGCAGAAGTCCAAAAGTTTGAGAATAAGAAAAGTTAGATTTCCGATTTCCAAAGTCAGAAAGTGGAAAGAGGGAGAATAGGAAAGGACTAATGCTGGAAGCTGGGTTTTTCGATCCCGAAGTTCAGAAGCTGGAAGTGCGGAAGTCGAAAAGTGGAAAGCAAAATTGTGGGAGAACAAGAAAGGACTAATGTTGGAAGTTGGGTTTTTTGATCCTGAAGTTTGGAAGCTGGAAATGCAGAAAGCGGAAGTCGGAAAGAAGAAAGTATGGAAGCAGGTGTTTGATGTCAAATCAATGGCCAGTAGAGAGGTCACACAAAATCGACAGCGCGAAAGGATTCATGCAGAAAGGGATGGTCGGAAGGAGTCACGCGGAAAGGGATGATCGAAAGGAGAAAAGCAGAAATTGTAGAATGATTATAAAAAAACAACATATCTGATATCAAATTTTATTATCAGATCAACAATCATGGAGAGTTCGAAGAAGATCGATGGTGCAAAATGATGGTGTAGAACATGTACTATAGAACCATAACTACAGAACCAGGAGTGCGAAAATTGTGTTTTTGTTGCAAAAATGACAAGTGCGGAAGAAGCCATATGATGAAATTGCGTTGCAGAAACTCATGATTTCTCAGCAATTGGACTTCTTGTTTATCTTAAGGCATCAAATAGTTTGATCAGTTATGGAAATGGACTGTCAGGCATATGAACAGGTAAAGGGTTTACAGATTGACATTTATAAAAGGATGTGCATGATGAAGGAAGTTGCACACTCTCTGCAGATAAATAATTGGTGCTTGGATCGTTGTCGAAGTGGAGATTGCAGAATGACAGAGGACTCTGAGCTCTTTCAAGAATATCTAGAACAGAGATGATGAGGGGAGCCAATATGAATAATCAATTCAGGAAAATATCTATACAGAGTTGGCTTGAATTGTTATATTTGTTTTTCTAAATATTGTATTGTACATGTTTTAAATCTAAGAAACAAGGGTGGTAGGGTGGTGCTAGGAAAAACATGTTGTCTTCTCTGTACAAGTTGAAGCCTTTACAAGTGGAAGTTGATGTTTTCACTTAGTTGTAGCTGGAGAATGTTATTTTAGTGGGCGGTAGAAAAACATGAGGTTTAGTGCTCTCTACAAGAAGGATTTTGTAAAACTGAGGTTGTAGCCTCTTTTGAGTAGGTGCTCAAATAAAATGAATGTTTGTCTGTCTCTATCATGCATGTGTAATTGATAATCTTCATATCTTATGTTATACTTGTTGCATTATCATAACTATAAGTTTGTAATTAGTAATAAGGGTTTAAATTTTGAAAAATGGTTTAAGATTTGGAAATAACTGATTCACTCCCCCCCTCTCAGTTATTTGTGTAATTTCAACAATTGGTATCAGAGCAGGTTCCCTTTTTATAAAGGTATATCTGAAAGATTAAACATGACAAGTTATGAAGGGACGCCATCCAATAAGGTTCCTCTGTTTAATGGAACAAACTTTACATTTTGGAAGGTTAGAATGAGAACCTATATAATGTCCTTAGGATCTGATGTGTGGGATGTAGTAGAGACTGGCTATGTAAAGCCAGTTGTGCTAGCCTCCATAGATGATAATTTGGGATTTAGTTTCAATGCAAAGGCAATGAACACTATTCTAAGTGTTCTTTCAAAGGCTGAGTTTGTTAAAGTAATGCATCTTGATTATGTGAAATAAATGTGGGATAAGCTTGTATGAAGGAAATGAAAAAGTAAAGGATGCCAAACTACAAACATATAGGCTAAAATATGAGCAACTAAAAATGAATGAGGATGAGATAGTCAGAAAATATTTCCTAAGAATAGAAGAGACTATGAATGCCATGAAGGGTCTTGGTGAAAAGTTTGATGAAGCTTTCCTAGTTCAGAAAATTTTAAGATCTCTGCCTGAGAGATTTAATTCCAAGGTCTCAACAATAAAAGAGTTGAGTGATCTAAAAACTCTACCCATTGACCAACTCCTAGGTATTCTGACAGCCTATGAAATGAGGATTGGTAAAGACAATTCCACAACTTGAGAAGCTCCTTTTAAAGCAGATAACCAAATTGATTCTGAAATGGATGTGGCTGAGGCTAAATTTGTAAGGAGTATGAAGAAAGGTTTAGGTAAATACAGAGGCAAGATGCCCTTTAAATGTTTTAAATGTGGTAAAATAGGTCAATTTTCTTTCAAATGTCCCCTCAAGCACAAGAGGCAGAAATCTGATGATGATGAAAGTTATTCATTCAATAAATACAATAAAGAGGCTAAACACAAATAGAAAAGCTTGTGTGTAAATGATGTTGACTCTTTAGAAGAAACAGACAGTGATTCATCTGGTGAAGATGAAGTGAACAACTTTATGCGTATGGCCATAGATGATATTGGAAATGAATGTATAGAAAGTGAGGTGAATGAAGAAGAAGACATGGTTGACATGGAAGGGGAACTAATCAATGCTCTGGAGGAAATTGACAGGCTAAGATTAAAGAAAAGAAAACAAAAACAGTTACTGGTGAAATATGAAAAGAATGGAAAAAAGGCAAGTGAAGACATTGACCTGTTAAAATTGGAACTAGAAGAAGAAAAGAAGATAGAAGGGCTTCTCAGACAAAAATTAATAGAAGGGAAAAAGAGATGTGAATATTTGGAAGTAGAAGTAGTGGCAACTAGGAAAGATTTGAAGAAATTTCAAGCTCTGTACCACCAGAATTTGTCCAGTATCAAGGCTTCAGAGGAATTGAACAATATTCTCAGCAAGAAAAGGTACCCATGGGTAAAAATAGGTCTTGGCTATGAATAAGGTTCATGCAGCAAACATTCAGAATGCAAACCTACTATGCAAACAAAAGGAAAGGAGGAAAGTACAAGAGTCATAAATTCAGATCAGAATTGTCAACCAAGGAATGTTCAGAAACAGAGTCAACAAAAGAAAAGATCTCCAAGATTAAGGTACCAATTTTTTTTCTATGGTTACTGATATTGTTTCTCTAATTTTGGCCACAAAGCTGCAAACTGTGCATTTAATTTTAGAAACATGAAATCAAGGAACAATCAAGGGATACCACATAGAACAAGACAGTCAACAAGCAAACAAGAACTGCATCCAACTCAGAGAATAACTCATGTTAGAAATAACAATCCTTTTGATTTACTGTACAATGAGACAGAGTGTTATGTTTGTCATAACTTTGGACACAAGGCTTCAAAATTTCATACGAAGTATTACAAAATAGACCTAATATTGAATTAATCTCCTTGAAGTAATAAAATTTGGAAGAATAAAGAAGATAACCAATGTGGCTTAGTCCTTTCCGTTCAGAAGCAAAAAGGACCCCGATACATTGACAATGGATGTTCCAAACATTTGAGTGGTGATAAAAGTAAATTTATGTCTCTAAGTAAAAATAAATCAGGAAATGTAACTTTTGGAAATGATGCTCCAAGGAATATCAAAGGAAAAGGAATGGTCAAGTTGAGTAATGGAAAAGGGAAAGCCCAAGATGTGCTATTTGTAGATGGACTAAAACATAATATTCTTAGTGTCAGTCAGGTTTGTGACAAAGGATGTGAATTTGTTCACTTCTAAAGATTGCAAGATAAAGTCTCTACCCTTAGGATAGTTAGATGCAAAAGGTATAAGAACTGAAAACAATGTCTATGTCTTGAAAGAAGAACAAGAAGAATGTCATCTAAGCAAGTATGATGAAAGTTGGCTTTGGCATAGGAGACTTGGACATTTAATCATTGATCATATAATCAAACTTGTGAACAATGGGGCAGTAAGAGATATTCCAAAGATATCAAATCCATATGACTTTATTTGTAAACCCCGTCAAATGGGAAAACTGACTCGCACACAGTTTAAATCCAAGAACTTCACATCAAAATACAAACCACTTGAGTTAGTACATATGGATCTATGTGGACCATCAAGAAAAGAAGGTACAAGAGGAGAAAGATATTTTATGTTGGTCATTGATGATTATTCTAGACTTACATGAGTTTCTTTTCTAAAAGAAAAATCTGAGGCACTTGAAAAATTCAAAACTTTTAAGGCCCTGTCTGAGAATCAAACAGGAAAAAGATTAAAGGAAGTAAGATCTGATAGAGGAGGAGAGTTCTGTTCAGGAGACTTCAAGGAGTTTTGTGATAAAAATGGAATTAAGAGAGAATACACTATTCGAGGAACCCCACAATAGAATGGAGTTGTTGAGAGACATAATAGGTCAGTAGAACAGATGGAAAGATCAATGTTGAATGCAAAGAATATTTCTTAGACATACTGGTAGAGGAAATTCACACAACCGTTCATATTCTTAATAAAGCTCACCTAAGGCCGAACAATGACAAGACTCCTTATGAACTATGGTTTGGAAGACCTGCTTCTATCAAACAATTTAAAGTCTTTGGAAGTAAGTACCCTCTTAGGATATGCTGCAAACAATATAGGGTATACTTGTTATAATAAGAGGCTATACAAATTGGTTGATAGTATTGACATCAAGATTGATGAAGGAATCCCTGTGAAAGAGATTCAAATAAGCAGTGTTGAAACATATACATAAGATATAGAAGATACAATTGAAGTTAAAGAAAAATAGGTCCAAGAATCAGAACATGAATATTTAGAGTCAGATGATGATCATGGAAAATCGGACAGATTCAAGGCAACAGACAGAAACAAAAGCACCTTCCAAGATAGTTTAGAATAATCATCCTGAAAGTCAGATAATTGGAGACAAGAATAAAGGAGTGCAAACAAGAATAAAGTTGATCAAAGTTTCAGAACAATCTCAGATTGCTTCCCTATCTATGATGGAACCTAAGAATTTTGAAGAGGCTAGTGAGGATGCAGATTGGGTTAAATCCATGAATGAAGAGCTTGATCAGATTGAGAAAAATAACACTTGGGAGTTGGTTCCTATACCTGTAGATAAAAATGTAATAGGCTCCAAGTGGGTGTTTAAAAACAAGATGAATGAATAAGGAAAAATTGTAAGGAATAAAGCTTGATTAGTTTGCAAAGGGTATTCCTAAGTTGAGGGAAAAGACCTTGATGACACTCTTGCACCAGTAGCACGATTGGAAGCCATCAGAATGTTTCTTGCCTATGCCACTCATAAGAACTTCAAATTATATTAGATGGATGTTAAGTCAACCTTTCTCAATGGAGATTTGGAATAAGAAGTCTATATAGAGCAACCTAAAGGGTTCCAGTTGGCATATAACCTTGACAATGTATGTAAATTAAAGAAGGCTCTATATGGATTGAAAAAAGCACCCAGATCCTGCTATCATAGACTGAAAAATATCTACAAGAAAGAGGTTTCAAGAAAGGTACTGTTGACAGTAACTTGTATATCAAATCTGAAGGTGATCATCTATTAATAGTTTTGGTGTATGTCGATGAAATTATATTTGGATGCACTAATGATTCTTCTATGCAGTGGTTTGCTAATGCCATGCAATCTGAGTTTGAGATGTCAATGATAGGAGAAATATCATTCTTTCTTGGTCTTCGCATTATCCATATTTATGAAGGCCTATTTCTCTCCCAAGAGAAGTATTTGAAGGAGATGTTGAAGAAATTTCAAATGGAAGACTCATCACCTGTCAGTACACCTATGGTTGTTGGGTGTAAACTTAGCAAGGATGATCCCTCACCAGATGTTGATCATAGAACATATCGGTCAATGATAGGAAGTATCTTATACATCACACCACCTTGTCTTGATATCATGCAAGCTGTGGGAGTGGTAGGAAGATTTCAGTATGCTCCTAAGCAAAGTCATTTGGTGGCTGTGAAGAGGATATTCAAATATTTGAAGGGAACGATGACTTATGGTCTCTGGTATCCCAGGAATAAAAATCTTTAGTTAACTGCATATTCAGATGCTGATTGGGAAAACTATTTTGATAAAAGGAAGAGCACAAGTGGGGGTGCATTCTTCTTAGGTGATTCTTTAGTTGCATGGATGAGTAAGAAGCAAGGCTCACTATCCTTATCCACTACAGAAGCTGAGTACATTGCTGCTGCCACCTGTTGTATACAAATTCTATGGATGATTTAGATACTGATAGACCTGGAGGTAAAATATGTTGACCCCATTCCTCTCCATTGTGATAATACCTACGCCATTAGTATGTCCAAAAATACAGTCCTTCATTCCAAGACCAAGCACATACTGATTAAGTATCACTTCTTAAGGGAGAAGGTTACAAAAAAAGTAGTTCAATTGAATTTTATCCCTTCTTCAGAGCATATTATTGATATCTTCACTCAAAACCTTTACCAAAGACACAGTTTGAGTACCTACGATGGAATCTAGGTATCATATCCTATTCCAAATAATTTGTTCACCTTGATAGGGGGAGTTGTGCTATAGAGGCTTCCTTGAAATTGATGTCAAAGGGGGAGAATTTGTTTGTTATAGATGATAAACAGATTGATTACTAGTACATCATGCTTCCAGAAGTTGAAGATTGCCATCAATGCCAAAGATGAAGATTGTTGGAGGTTTTGCGGCCAGGGGGAGACTGTTGGAGGATTTGCGTTCATATGGAAAAATGATTAGAGTGTGATATGGTTGTCATTGATGGAAATATAGTTCCAAGAATGATCCAGATAAACAAAGGAATCGAAATAATCCATGGCTTATGAGCAGAGGTCTTAGAAGAATCCATGATGTGTGCAGAGATCCGACGGTCAAGAGTGATTCTGCACAAGAAATCAGTGATCAAAGAAAAGTTTGAAAGAAAATATATTGAACAGATTCAACGGTCAAGAGTGATCCCACACAATAAATCAACGGCCAAGAGAAAATCTGCAAAGTCTGAAAGGTAATCGGATGAACAGATTCGACGGTCAGGAGTGAACTCGCACAAGAAATTGACAGCATGGAAGGAGTGTAGCAGTACGGGAGTAGAAAGGTAGAATTTTAAAAGTTCAAGAATAAGAAAAGTTAGATTTTCGATTTCCGAAGTCAAAAAGTGGAAAGTGGGAAGCAAGAGAATGGGAAAGGACTAATGATGGAAGTTAGGTTTTCAGATCCCGAAGTCTGGAATCTGGAAGCGCGTAAGTGCGAAAGTCGGAAAGCGGAAAGAATAAAGTGGGAGAATAAGAAAGGACTAATGCTGAATGTTGGGTTTTTCGATCCCAAAGTCCGGAAGCCGGAAGTCTAGAAAGCGAAAATCAGAAAGCAGAAAGTATTGAAGCAGGTGTTTGATTTCAAATCAACGACCAGTAGAGAGGCCGCATGAAATCGACGGCACAGAAGGAATCATGCAGAAAGGGATGATCGAAAGGAGTCATGCAGAAAGGGATGATAGGAAGGCGAAAAGCGAAAATCATAGAATGATATCTAAAAAAACAACATATCCAATATTCGATTTTATTATCAAATCAACGGTCATAGAGAGATCGAAGAAGATCGATAATGCGGATCCTGTACTGCGGAACCAGAACTACGGAGCTAGGAGTGTGGAAAGTCTATTTTTGTTGCAAAAATGATAAGTGCGAAAGAATCCAAATGCCAAAAATGCCTTGTAGAAAATCATGATTGCTCAACGATTGGACTCCTTGTCTGTCTTAAGGCATTGAATAGTTTGATCAGTTATGGAAATGGACCATTCGACATACGAACATGTAAAGGGTTTATAGATTGACATTTATAAAAGGATGTGCGTGATGAAGGAAGATGTGCGCCCTCTATAGATAGAGAGCTAGTTCTTGGATCGTCATCGAAGTGGAGATTGTAGAATGACAGAGGACTCTGAGCTCTTTCAAGATTATCCAAAACAAAGGTGATGAGGGGAACCAAGATGCATAAGAAATTAAGGAGCAGATCTGTACAGAGTTGGTTTGAATTGTTATATCTGTTTTTCTAAATATTGTAGTGTACATGTTTTAAATCTAAGAAAGAAGGGTGGTAGGGTGGTGCTAGGAAAAACATGTTGTCTTCTTTGTACAAGTTGTAGCCTGTACACGTGGAAGTTGATGCTTTCAATCAGTTGTAGCTGGAGAATGTTATTTTAGTGGGTGCTAAAAAAACATGAGGTTTTGTGCTCTCTATAAGAAGGATGTTGTAAAACAGAGGTTGCGGCCGCTTTTGAGTAGGTGCTCAAATAAAAATGAATGTTTGTCTGTCTCTATCATGCATGTGTAATTGATAATATTCATCTCTTCTGCTATTCTTGCTGCATTATCATAACTATATGTCTGTAATCAGTAATAAGGGGTTAAATTTTGAAACATGGTTTATGCTTTGGAAATAACTGATTCACCCCCCCTCTCAGTTATTTGAGTAATTTCAACAGGGTATTTAACTAGTTTTGTGCTATAAAGTGTTCAATTTGAATTCCTTTAATCTAGGCACACTAGTATACATCAATAGGTTATTGGAATGCCATCCATTAAAGTGAAAGAATCCCTTGAGTTTTTTTTTGTAAGGTTTTCTTTAAGAAAAAATATTTCCTAAGACTAACATTACCATACTTGGGCTTTATGGAAAAAAAATGATAAATTCATCCGATATTCAATTATCATACCCTTATGATGAAAGGTTTCCCTTTATTATTATTAGTATTATTATTATTATTATTACATATACATCACATGTTTGATATATATAGTTTTTGATGATGGAACTCCAAGAACCGAGGGTGGTCATGATCAAGAACAAGGTTTCAACGAACTCCCTCACTGTAGATTTCCCTTCACCTCCATCAATTTGATATAACACTTCCTTTCCTAGTTATGTTGTCAGGTGTAGACCCAATTCGGTTTTGTTGCCCACTCATCCTCCTGTACCTTCCAAAAATCCATCTCATCACTAATCCAACTTCTCCCTCCTTCCAGAAACTCTATCTCATGTCCAATGTGTCTTACCCACCACATCCATAGATTCTCTGTTAAGATTCCATATGATAAGCTAGATTATCAGCATTCAATTTCAATTTCATAACAAAAGCATATAGACAAGATCACTGAAAGAAACAGTATCACAAGATCAACACAGATTTACCTTGGGAAAACCCTAATGGGAAAAACCCAACAAAAGCTTCCTCAATATAGATGATCAAAAGATAAAAGATAAAACCCCATATTGATTCTTCTCCTCCTTGCAGTTACAACTATCTCTCTCTCTCTCTCTCTCTCTTATGCACTACACAAGTGAGTGTGAGTGTGTAGAAATGAGGAGAGCCTCACTTCTATTTATATTCTTCCGTTCACTTGATTTTCCACTCAACAAGTTGGCCTCTCTAAAATTGACTGGGCCGAATTCTCTAGGATAACTCTAACAACTTAATATTATATTAACTAGGGTGCTAATGACCCGACTTACAATGGAGGGAATTTCCTAATGACTCTTAGTAATTCTCCCGATAGGAACATCAGGGTATAATGAAATACAAATGATTCTCCTGATAGGAACATCGGGGATAATAAGTAAATACACTTCAAAGTTACAATAATTCAACACTCCCCCTAAACGATAAGGGTATTCTACAACAACAACAACAACAGTAGGAGAAGGAGAGAGAGAATATTCAACATCATCAGGGTGATACATCTATAGATGATTGGAAGATTTTTCAACATCTTTGACATATAGTATTCATCTTCAAATTCAGTGGCAGCAAAATCATCGTCAACATTTTAGTCTTCATCAATCAACACCATCATCATCAAAAATACTTTGACCTTTTGATCATCATCATCATCAACAACAATTCTATGAGCAACATCATCATCAACAACAATTCTATGAGCAACATCATCATCATACTCTGATATTTCAATCAACAACATCATCATCGTCATCATACTCTGATCTTTTGATCAACAACATCATCGTCGTCATCATACTCTGATCTTTCGATCAACAACATCATCATCGTCATCATACTTTGATATTTCGATCAGTAACATCATCATCATCATACTCTGAAATTTTGATTAGTAACATCATCATCATCAACAACAAGCTACAATCCACAGTATGAAGACAAACGTCTATGGATCACTTTTAGGACTTATGTCCAAGGATGATACAATCCTACCACATTCTCGATGACCAAAGTCACCAGATACAATTATGGGATAATCACTCCCTATCACTTTAGGACTAATTCCAAGGATGATGCAATCCTACCACATTCACAAGGATCAAAGCCACCAGACACAGTTTAGGACAAATGTCCATAGATGATACAACCCCACCACATTCACGAGGACCGAAGCCACTAGATACAGTTTAGGACAAATGTCCATGGATGATACAACCCCATCACATTCAGGAGGAATGAAGCCACTGGATACAGTTTAGGACAAATTTCCAGGGATGATACAACCCCACCACATTCACGAGGATTGAAGCCACCAGATACAATTTAGGACAAATGTCCAGGGATGATACAACCCCACCACATTCACGAGGACCTAATTCACCGGATATGGTCTGAACAAATGTTCAGGGATGATACAATACTGCTTCTTTCTCGGAGATATAAGTCTACAGATCACTTTAGGAAAAATTTCCAATGATGATACATTCCCACTGCAACATCACTGCTCCCCCTTTCGCAGAAGGTATTTCCGAACAACACCAAGCTTGTCTCGAAAGTATTCGAACTTTACTCGAGATAGAGGCTTCATCAACACATCACCAACTTGTTCATCGATACTCACATACTGGAGCTTTATGGCTCCCTTCTGCATCATATCTCAAATGTAGAAATACCGTATTTTTATGTGCTTTGATCTATCGTGGGACTCTGGGTTCTCCGACATCTTTATACAACTCTGGTTATGACATAGAATCACTGTGGTATCCAACTCGAGGTTGAATAAACCTGACATCAACTTTTGAAGCCATATGGCTTCACAACTAGCATATCAAGATGATATATATTCTGCTTCAACTGTGCTAAGAGAAACATTGGACTGTTTCCTGCTAAACCATGAAATCATAGCAGACCCCAAACTATAACATCCACCTAATGTGCTTCTTCTGTATGAGACACTTCTAGCCCAATCTGCATCTGTATATCCATACAATCTGTAATCATGGTTTCCATCATAGTATAGACCAAAGTCTATAGTCCCTTTCAGATATCTCATCACATGTTTTGCAGATATCAGGTGAACATGTCTAGGTTGAACTAGATACTGACTGAGGGTGTTCACAACAAAACAAATGTCTAGTCTAGTATTTCTTAGATACATCAATGACCCAATAATCTGTCTGTATTTAGTCACATCCACCAATTCTGATGATTCATCAGCCATCAACTTCAGGTTGGTATCCATTGGTGTGGCCATGGATTTACTTTCCAACATATCAAATCTTTTCAAAATTTCTACAACATACTTTCCCTGATTGAGAAAGATTTCTTTTGAACTTTGCCACACTTCTAGACCTAGGAAATAATGCATTAACCCAAGGTCTTTCATCTCAAATTCTTCAGCGAGCTTCTTCTTGCATTCCACAATATTTTTCTCATTTCCTGTTAGAAATAGCTCATCCACATACAGTAATAGTATGATAGGTTCATCTTCTATAACCTTGTAGTAAAGGTTAGGATTGGCTTTACTCTTGTTAAAGTCCATGCTCATCAGGAAACTATCTATCCTTCTATATCAAGCTCTAGGAGCTTGCTTCAGGCTATACAGGGCCTTCTTCAACTTGCATACGTGAGTCCGTCTGTCTTCAACTTCAAATCCTTGTGGCTGTTCTATGTATACTTCTTCTTCAATCACACCATTCAGGAAGGCTGGCTTCACATCCATCTGGTGTAAGTCCCACTTCATCATGGATGCAAGTGCCATGATAGCTATAATCGAAATATATCGTGCTACTGGTGCAAATGTTTCTTCATAATCGATTCCCTCTTTCTGAGAGAAACCTCTAGCCACAAGTCTTTCCTTGTGTTTCTCTATACTTTTGTCAGCTGCATGTTTTATCTTGTAGATCCATTTGGAGAATACTACACTCTTGCCTTCTGGGTTGGGAACTATATCCCACACATCGTTCTTCATTATTGACTGGTACTCTTCTAACATTGCTTCTACCCGTTCTTTCTTCTGCACAACTTCTTCATAGTTTGTAGGTTCTTGATCTACAAGTTCACACATCAAAGCTACATAGATGGAAAATGATTTTGGGTTCTTGCTTATCCTTGTGGAGCCTTCAGGAGCTCCATCTCTTTCTGCTTCTTGTATAATTTCTCTTGCCCAAGTAGGCTTTCTCTTTCATGATATCTTCATCATGGGAGGTTCTTGTGGTTCTGTCATATCGTGTTCTTTAGGCGTTTCATCGTCAGGGAGGAATGTAGCCTCTACATTTCTGGGAGGTGCCTCTTCTTCATACACTTCTTCATGTTGACATTTTCTGGATCTCTTGAGAGCTTCTTCTTCATCGAATTTTACATCTCTACTGATTTCCATGGGATGGAATCAAGGAATGTAAATTCGGATTGGATACTTCACAGTATCCAACAAATATCCCCTTCTTTCTAGAGGGGTCCAACTTGGTTCTTTTCTCCTTTGGTATGGACATATATTGGACAACCAAATATCTTGAGTTGACTTACCTCAGGCTTCTTTCCCGTGAACATATCTTATGGAGTGTTGAATCCAAGAGCAATGTGAGATATTCTATTATGTACATAGACAACTGTTCTTGCTGCTTCTTCCCATAGATGTATTGGAAGATCTTGATCATATATCATTTTCTTCATTGCCTCCATGATGGTTCTATTCTTTCTTTCCGCAACACCATTTTGTTAAGGATTGTAGGGAGTAGTTAGTTCCCTCTTGATTCTAGCATATTGACAAAAATCTTCAAACTCTTTTGAAGTATATTCTCCTCCATTCTCTGATCAGAGTGTCTTGATTATTTTGTCTAAAAGATTCTCTATCAAGGCTTTGAATTCCTTGAATTTCTCAAACACCTCACTCTTTTCTTTCAAGAAGTATATCCAAGTCTTTCTTGAATAGTCATAAATAAATGTAATATAATATTCAAAACCACTCAAATATGTGGAGGACATTGGACCACACACATCTAAATGAATCAATTCCAATGTACATTTAGTTTTTTTTTCACTCTTCGAAAATGGATTCTTGATATTTTTCCCTTTCACACATCCTTTGGAAATTCCTTCATGGTTGATCTTCAAGTCTGGTAATCTCGTCACTACTTTGTTCACATGAGGTAGTGCTTTGTAATTGATGTGGGCAAGCCTTCTATGCCACAGTTCACTAGGTCCAGTGGACTCATGAACAAGGGTTGTTTTTTAATGTCCCTTGAGTTTATACAGGCCTCCTTCTTATTCACCGATGACAACTGCATCTTCAATTGTCTTTCCTTTGGTCCACATGAGTACTTGGCCATCTATGAATGCAACTCTAAATCCCTTCTTATCTAAAGATGAGATAGAAAGTAAATTCTTCTTTAGACCTGGTACATATAATACTTCCTTCATCTTTGGGAGATTTCCTGAATCAAGCTTGTAGCTTGCTTCAACAATTCCTTTGATTGGATATTGATAGTCATCTCCTAGAGATAATTTATGAGGAGAGTTCTTTTCTTCAAGTTTTGATAGAGTTTTGTTTTGTCCCTTCATGTGCTTTGAAGCACCACTATCAATAAGCCAAGTGTCTTCTCCAGGTGTTACAGACCCAGAGAGTGTAGATAATAGTACATACTCTTATGCATCTTCTTCTCTTGCTTGATTTATTGGAGGTCCTTCCTCTTCTTCTTCATCATCCTCATCTTCAACTAGATGTGCATGATGTCTTTTGTTGTTGTTATTCCTATTCTTGTATTCTTGTCTCTTCAATGGACAATTTCTGGCAATGTGTCCTATCTTGTCACAATGAAAACATTGAAGTTGGAGTAGTCCTTATTGGGGAGACTTTCTCTTGTTTTCTTGAACCTTCTAGGAGGTTGAGAATACTTGTGGCCCTCCCTTATTGAAGTTAGGTTGAGTCCTTCTTCTCTTGGTGTGAGTGGATAGGGCTTGATCATCTTCCTTTAGCAAAGCTTCTCTATTTTCCACTCTAGTATCCTCTTGAATACAGTCTTCCCATACAACATCAAACTTCATGCTTTCCTTCCTGGCACACGTCATTTGGATGAATGACTCCCAGGGTCTAGTGAGACCATTGAGAGCAGTCATAACCAACTCATATTCATTAGGTTGTCTCCAATAGCTTCTAGTTGTTCAATGAACTAGGAGACCCTTGTGAAATAGTCCTGGATGGATTCTCCATGACTCATCTTGGTGCTCTTTAGTTGAGCTCTTAGATTCATCTAATTTCTATTGATGTTTCTTCCTTCATACATTTTGGATAGGGCATCATACATTTATTTCAGAGTCTTCTTGGATGACATTTGAGGCATCAAGTGATCCTTGATAGAATCAACAATAATTCTTTGTTCCCTTATCAGATCCTTCTTGTGCTTCTCCTTAGCTTTAGCCCCTTCAGGTTCAGGAATTTCATCCTTGATATATTTTTCAAGATTGTTCTCCTTGAGAATGAGACCAATCCTATATTTCCATGCTTGGAAATTCTCTATGCCTTCTAGCTTGTCCTCAAGCTCGATGCTTGGGGCCATCTTGACAGGAGATCACTAAAAAATGAAATTCTGAGGAATGAGAAACTGAACTTACCATGAGATGTGCTTGACTGAGGTGAGTTGACTGGTGTGCTTGGTTTCTAGAGATATTAAGTCTTCACCCTTCAAAATGGACTTGCGAGATTCAACACATCAGCTTCTAGTAGTTTTCTGGTTCACTAGATTCCTGCAGTTTTCTGGTGTAGTGTCAAACTAGGGTTTGAATTTTTGGGAAATCTACTCCTCCAAAAAATTTGATCCTAGGCTCAGAATATGCGCTCTAGGAGGGCACAACTTTCCATGCAATCAATTCTCCAAAATTCAAAATTTTTCCTGAAACCCTAATTTCTTGTCGAGGAGAGAGAGAGGGATTTTTAAGCTTGTGAAAGATGTCCTATTCAAGTTAGCTCTGATACCATGTTAAGATTCCATATGTTAAGCTATATTATCAGCATTCAATTTCAATTTCATAACAAAAGCATATAGGTAGGATCACTGAAAGAAACAGTATCACAAGATCAACACAGATTTACCCTGGGAAAACCCTAAATATAGATGATCAAAAGATAAAAGATAAAACCCCATACTGATTCTTCTCCTCCTTGCAGCTACAACTATCTCTCTCTCTCTCTCTCTCTTATGTGCTACATAAGTGAGTGTGAGTGTGTAGAAATGAGGAAAGTCTCACTTCTATTTATATTCTTCAGTTCACTTGATTTTCCACTCAACAAGTCAGCCTCACTAAAATTGACTGGGCCAACTTCTCTAGGAGAACTCTAACAACTTAATATTATATTAACTGGGGTTCTAATGACCCGACTTACAATAGAGGGAATTTCCTCATGACTCTTAGTAATTCTACTGATAGGAACATCGGGGATAATAAGTAAATACACTTCAAAGTTACAATAATTCAACATTCTCCTCCAAGATTTGACTCTCCAATCTAAGACCCCATTCCTCATGTGATCCCTCCCCCCGTCGATGCACAAAACCCCACTCCGCGGAAATGGCAACATCACATGAATCCCATGTGTATTAAGAAATATACAAATCCTATGAAGGCGGTAATAGACCTAGGAATCATAAACAACAATGTTGTACTATACATCGAGCATGCACTCATAGGACATTTACATTCTCATCGATTTATAGATGAAGGCCTCAGACAATGGACACATCACACATGGGAGCATATTCTTGGTTATTCTCCCCTTACACATGCAGGCACACGAGGTAATATTACCATCATTTTCAACATAGCAGAAGACCAACAAGAATTTGTTATGAACAGAGTGTGTTTTTGGGGGAACGCAATACTCACACTATTTTGGTGTCACATAGGGATTGAACCTATAATAAATAATCTACATGATCTCCATCTAGGTAAATATGCCTTGTTTTCCTCTGGTGTTTTGGACCATCGCTATTTTCAAGATTATAGGACATACCTTAGGGAAACTGTTAAGGGTACCACCTAGGATACAACAAAATATGAATATGTTAGTGGATTCCATTTGTTTTGAGATGGACATATCACAAAGGTTATCATATATCATCATGTTGGAGGCAGGTGGAATTCAATGCTCAATTATTGGTTTGGCTCAAAGAATTGGAGGATAGGATCCTAAAAAAACAACAAGTCATGGGATCCCCCTCCAATATTTCTTCCACTGTAAAAAATAAGATACCCTCCCCTCCTATTTCATCACCCTTCTCGTCTACCAATCAACAATACAATGGGCCCTTACCAGATAAACCCAAGAAGGGGTTAAACAACGAAAATCCTCTCCCACAACTCCAAAGGAATAGGGATTTCCTTGAAGCAAAGAGCCCTAAAGTAAATATCCAACAAAGTAAAACCCTCCATCTTGTTCATTCAAGAGACAATGTGTAATGTTCCCAGTTCTCATAAAATCCTCAAGAAGTTCTATCACGAATGGACGTTTATTTTCGAAGATGCATAAGGAAACTTAGGAAGTTTGGATCTTGGGTGGGACTAGACACTATTGCTGAAATCATTGGTAAGATCATCAGAATACATCCTTTCTTTCATTTTTTAAGCAACCCTCTAATTCTCCCTTGGCTTGCCAAATATTTACGATCCCTCTCACAACCATTAATTGTTTTGGGAAAACCTTTTTGACTCATCCCTTACATACCTCCAAACCTCATCATGGGAGGCGATCTTAACCTGACCCTGCATAAAAATGAATCTTGGGGATCCTCTGCCCAATTGGACCCTCTATCCACTTATATTGATCAACTTTTCAATCAACACCTTTTGGTTGATGTCAAACCTCTGAATATTGGCCCAACAAGTGATAAGACAACATGCATATAGCTAAACACTTGGATAGATTTATGGTTAGAGAAACCCTGCTTCTATCCTTTCCCACATACAAATACGACATCATCAACGTAGGGAACTTCAACCATTTTTTGATAACCCAGTAACTCTCCTCCAAGATCTCAAAGATATATATAGGCTAATTTTGGTTTGTAATGTAACAAAGTTATGTAAAATGTTATAAGTTGTATACGATGCACCGAGGAAGATGAATAAAATAAGGGGAGGGAAATGAAATATCACCAATGTGATCCCATAGATTTGTATGTAAGAAAGAGAGATTGAAGGCTAGAGGGATAGTTCCATGTATTGTAATGCTATTAAATAAATAAAAACATGCAACATTTGACTGCTGGGGAGGAGGCCAAAGCATACGAGGGCTAGGATTCCACGAGAGAGAAGTTTCTGGGTTTAGGGGGATTATGCGTTAAGTTATTCCATGAGACCCAATCCATAGTCATACCTTATGTCTTACGTGTATGAGATCCTATGATCTTGAGTTTTATGTCTAAGCCTTGCGTATGGGATAATTAAGCTTCTTAAGCTTAATTAGGTCTGAGCACCTATTGGCTTAAGCAATGTCTATGTCATATGATCCATGCTTACAATATCATATGATATTAGGGTGATATCATGTGCAGATGTTACTCTAATTTACAATGTGGAGAATGTTCCTTTCTCCGTGTTGCTGCTACACTAGTTATGTTGCAATACTAGTATTTGGTTTATGTTGTTGCTACACTAGCTGATCCAAATTTCATGGGGCATATGGTCTAAAATCGAATGTATATTTCATAAAATCATTAAATGGAGAGGCCACCCTCTCCCATTCATCATAAAAGAATTAAATGGAGAGGCCACCCTCTCCCATCAATGGTATTTGACAACCCATGGTTTTGTTCCATGGTATGGATACAAGGCACATTGTACCTCTCCCATCCATGATATTTGACAACCCATGGTTTTGTTCCATGGTATGGATACAAGGCACATTGTACCTCTCCCATCCATGATATTTGACAACCCATGGTTTTGGCCCATGGTATGGCCCCAAGGAACATTGTAATAATGTTATAAAAAGGCTCCATGCCTTCTCAATAAATAATTCAAGTATTTTTGGCATCCAACCTTTCTCTTATTCTATTAAGTTATTTTTGAATTATTGGTTCTGAGTATATTTCTTAGTATAGTTTTAGAGGTGAGGCTCAAAGAACCCTCTTTGAGCCTCACCCCTCCATGTGGCCTATTTACTCTATGTTTATCTATGTTACTCTATGAATCAATTGTTAACAATTTTGTAGCTTTAATCTCCTCCTCTTTCGGCATTCAAGCCTCCCGGGTCTCAACCCCCAAGATCCGGATCACTAGCTATGCTGCAATACTACTACTTGGGTTGTGTTTCTATCCCTATCATGTCGCAAAAGGTTACTATTAATATTATCAAGCTTAATCAACCTAGGTTTATGACCTATGTTATATAAGGTTGTGTGCCTTATGTTTATTTCTGATTTATTAAGTGTATGGATACGAGATTATGTGTAATTAATATGCTTAAATATTTGCTTGTTGTTTTAGCTGATTGAGTGAACCAACTAGGAACAAAATATGTTGATAATAAGCTCATAATTAATTATGTTTTAAGCTAAGGTAAGTATAACCTTAGTATAATTATTTATAGTTCCTTACAATTAAGCTCTTATGCTTAATTGAGTCGTGTTTAGCTAAGAGAAAGCTGGATTATTAAATTTAGAATTATACTTTAATTGAAGTGAATTAATATTAGATAAATGGAAAATGGTTGCATGTGCTTTACCTGGATTCCCTTGGGGACCATGTGGTTAGAGGGAGACATGCAATTAAAATATTGGAATTCATTGGTGAAGGGGGATAATTAGTCATTCATGAGATGGTGGAAGAGTATGGGGTTGTTGTTGCTACAACTGCTATGCAAACAAAGGGGATTGCCTATAATTGAAGAACACCCAAGTGAATAGAGCTTGGATAGAGGGTTATATGGTGTGGTGCAATTGTTTTACATATAGTTTCATGGTTACAATTGTAGATATTCTCTCGGCTAAGCCATTGAAACTCTTGGAAAATATGTTGATGAGCACTAGAGGGGAATTGGATAGACTAAGGGAATGTATAGTAGTAAAAGGGGTCAATTCCCTTGTGCATAATGTATTGAGAGAGAAGAGGCAAGCTAACAAGGAAATTTGTTGTTATTTTATCCATGGTTTTGTAATTCTGAGTGAGAAGAGCTATAATGGAGGAGATACAACCAAATATCCCAGTGGAATCATGGCCTCAACATGGGGGTGGATTCCTTTGTGAGAGATAATTGGCATAGAGGGTAGTCTATGGCTAGGTGGAAAGGCCTTCTTTAGTATTGAGTTGGCCATTCAAGGAAAATAAGTTTCTATTTTTCTTAGATTTTCTCTATGAGTAAATACTTGTTCATATTGTTGGTATTTTGCTATATATTGCTATTATCCACACTTCTGCTTCGTATATAATCCTTGAATTATTGTACAATTAATTCTAATAATGATTAGCAATGACCAATGGGCTAAATAATAAATCCAAGTTTGAATGTGATATGAGACCCCTGTGAAATTAATTAAAATTTGTTGACATACCTCTAAAGAGATTGCCTAGTAATTTCTTGACAAATCCTTAGTGAAAATAGTGAGAACCTAGAACCCCCACGTCGCAATGGTCATTGTGGGAATTGGGTTTGTGACAATCTACTTTAGGAAAATGGTTCCAAGTGTTATTATCCATTGAGTGGGTTGTGGCTGTGAAAACCCAATGGGGGTTGTTGGTGGCTAAATAGTTTTGAAAGATATGTTTCTTCTTGGTGTGGCTCATTGTGTTGTGTATTCCAAGGGAGTTCTTCTAATATGCCATGAACAGTTAATCTATCCAAAGGGTTATTTATACTTTCCAACTTCTGATCTAGGCTACATACTTCCTTCTAAAGTTGTCATTTTTAGTCATTATTGTACTTGATTGTTTTATGAGGAGTCTTGTATTGTTTTTCCTAGGCTTCAAACCTTGCAACATTAGAGCACATGCTCATGTTGTTCGAGGTCTTGAAATATGGTCTATAGGGAGAAGGGTTGTCCACCATGGGATGGTTAGGTGAAAATAAAGTTTGCAGGCTCCTGAAAATGAGGGCATGTTAGGTTCTATAGCTCTTTGATATACATGAAAAGTAAAACAATAATACTTAGCTCAATATCTCATGGCACAACTATGTGTAGCGAAAAAAAAAGCATCAATAAATATTAATAATATTGATAAAGTAATTAAATGAGAAGGCAAATGAAGAGGCACCTTATGAAAGGTTGCGTCTCATCACCAAGGAAACCCTTGCATGGGTATTTATACAAGCATCATTTCTCATTGTAAATCATCATATCTTATCAATTATATATTCTATTAATTATCCATTCATGGATTACTTGGTGTATTTATGCTTGTTATTTCTGTAAGAAACAACTTTACTGTTTCATTGGTATTAGAGACCCTTCTTGGGAAAATTCCGACTTGTGGCCAATATTTTTTGGAGCTTCTCCAAAAATGGGCCTTTGACCCGCATAGGTTTTTTACCAACTCTTATATATATATATATAATATTATTATTATATTAATAATAGTATTTTTTTTTTAAAGTTCTAGGTGCTTCCCATTAGAAAACAAATTATTATTATTTTAAACAATAATAATAATTATTAGTTAATAATTGTCATTACAATTATTATTTAATACAAAAAAGGAAGAAGACCAAGCCAAAGAAAGAAGACCAAGAAGATATTAAAAGAGAAAAAATCAAGTCTCTAAAGATATCAAAGAAATCATTGAAGCCTATTTTGGATTTGTTGAAGAAATAATGGATTCCATATATAAATCCAAATTTTGGACTAAGTGTCCTTATTGTAGAATAGAATTCCAATATCCGACATTTTTTAAGAATGGTAATCGCTCTTATCCAATATGTGGTAAATATTTTAAGATGAAAGACAATAAAGTTAATTCACAGTTGCAATCACAGAAATTGGAAAACGAATTAGGATACTACAAGGAAAGCAATAAAAATCTACAATTTGAGAGGAGTAAGTAGATCATTCTTCATAAGTTGATATACCGAGAGAATCATCGTTGAAAAGATCAAAATAAAAAAAAAACTAGAAAAATATAATGAAGATATCGAGAAAATGTTATCAACTAAGAATGAAGAAATATCTCGATTAAAAAATCACAACCACGACCTTAAAGACAGAATAAAAAAGTTTGAAGATAATCAAGGATCACTATATAGAAGTGATAATGATTTAGAAGAAGAAATAAAGCGCTTAAACCAACTCATCCTGGACAAAGATGATGAATTGGTGCAAATACAGAGAAATCTAAAAATTCAAGAATCAAAGACATGTCGACATCAAAAACTGAAGGAAGAACTCCAACAAAAGGATGGCGACACTAAAAAGAAGCACAAGTTAGAAATTGCGAAAATCATTGGCAAATTAGCAAGCAATATAGAAGAACTATTTCGACTAAGAATTCATAACAAGGAATTACTTACGAGAATAAAAAAAACTAAAAAACAGTAGGAAGAAGGAACTTTCCAATGAAGACCTTCAAGGAAGAATACTAAAAAAAAGAGAAAACCATCGACTAAGAAATATTAACCAAGAACTAGAGGAACAAATCAAGAAGTTAAAAGAGGACAAATAGTTGCAAGACGAAGGTTTGAGAAGATTGAAAATAATAATAATCTATTAGAGAACAAATTAGTTCAAATCCAGAAGGAGGCATTAAGACTCTCCATAAAAAAAATTCCAGTTGAGGAAGAAGAAACAATACAAATTTGATTCCCGTCACAGTGCATAAGGAAGTCAATCTAGCAGAAAAAACAACAACAAGAACTCCTTACTGACACCCAAATTAAAAAAGGAATTTTGACCAACGACAGGGTCAAAATGAACATAAACAAAGGAATATAATTTTAGAAGCGAAAGAACACAAAATCTACAACCTAAGAAGAAAACGGGAAGATTGATCCAACAAGACGATCAACAATCATCTCTGATAAAAATATATCTCGGATGGACCACGTCACAGACGATGTGACATTTTTTATTTGGATTTCATAGCTCCTATAGTCTTATTTCGTCAAGTGTCACAAGTACTAAAATAAAGGATCGAGAGATTACATTACATGTAAGAAATAAGACATAAGCCTTGTCTTCAATAAAGCTTTGAGGACAAAGTTTCCCTTAAGGGGAAGGCAATGTAGTGAAAAAAATAAACAATAAATAAGCATTAATAAATATCAATAATATTGATAAAGTAATTAAATAATTAAACGAAAAGAAAAATGAAGAGGTAACTTATGAAAGGTGGCATCTCATCACCAAGGCAACCCTTGCATGGGTATTTATACAAGCATCTTTCCTCATTGTAAATCATCATATCTTATCAATTATATATTCTATTAATTATCCATTCATGGATTACTTGGCGTATTTATACTGGTTATTTTTGTAAGAAACAACTTTACTGTTTCACTATGAAGGCTTGATCATTCCCTTAGCCATACTATTTGACTACCCAAGTACTATAGAGTGAAATTCTTGAGTGTTGTTCTCAATGTACTATAGAAAAAAGACAGTCGATCAATTTATATAAATCTAGTTCCAAGTACATTTAGGGGAATTTTGATATACCTAATGGTACATGGAAGTGAAATTTTGTGTATAGGTGTTGTCTGATGCAGTACTAATCGAATGGGTACCAATAAAAGTTACAAGGGTGTCCAACAATGCGACTTAGTACCAATTGTATTTTTTACATGTATGCTTCCTCAACTATAGGTTCACCTGCTGAATGAGAGACCTCTGTGTTATTTAAAGACACCAAAACATGTCTCTATTTTTATATATTATAAATTGAACTCCTTAACCCCAAAAAGATAACTACAATCACCATAAATTAACTTATTTGTCAAGGTAAGTTTTTGAAGCGAATATTTTGAAATAAGCACAACTCCTTGTAAATCCTTGATTTTAGGACAATCTTAAAGATTTTGTAACTTTAAATATCTACACCTTTAAGTTTGAAAATTTGTTCTGTAGTATCTTGATATGTTTACTCTCCAATTCCATAGGTTTTACAAAGCTCTAATGTGCCAAGATAAATTAAGGTATTTTTCCCAAAACTTGTTGATTTTGGACTTCTCAAAAGAACAAACTTGTACAACCTACCACACGTCCAATATTTCAAATTTGAATATGAAATTTGTACCATAAGAACTATGGTCCATATAATTTCCAATGCAAATGGTGGAGCTCAATTTAGATATTTCCAACACGAGATATAAACATTTTACTTAGAACACCTGTTTAGGGATAGTTTTTTTGGCTAGTCACAAATATTTACTTCAATAGCGTTTATCTTTGATTTTATAACAACCTAGAACTTGGAATTTTTACCTACGCTACTTCCTTACATCTTTAATGTAACCCAAAAATTGTATACCTTGAAACTTCATGAGCAAAGAATTTAGAGCGAAAAATCCAAGATGAGTTGTTTCAAGGAGCCAAAACTTTTGGATTAGCGACAAACCCAAACTTACAAAGAGTGTATCCCCAAAATTATAGCAAACTGGATGCTGAAATTTTGACAAAAGTTACTTTTGCATGCCCTTTATGTACCATGAAAATTTTGAACCCTAAAACTCCCCCCCAAAAATTATGAGAAACATGGAAGATGATTTGATTGAAAAAACTAAACCTTAGATTTAAAAATTCTTCCTTTTTGGCCCATGAAAGACCTTTGATACCAGTAATATACTTAAACCCAAAAACTTAGAAAAAATATTGAAAAACACAAGAGAGAATATATAAAACCAGAAAAAGATCTCCTGTATGAAAGATATTCAAAATAGAGAGATTTCTTCACTTGCCTCTTCAAGGGGGAAACCTCCAAGAGCAAAGCTCCGCATACAATGACAATTATGAACAAAACATTACATATCTTACTACTCTATATATAGATTTAGTAAACAAATTCCTAACTACTTATCTCTCTATTAATGAAGGTCAACCAATTAGGGGATTTTATTCAATAAAATCCTTTTCATTAAAACAATACTCACTAACTATCTAATGGGCCTTATAGCTCCATTGATAAAGTAGGGGCACTTAGGGTAAGACCCTAATAGGGCTAAGGCCCGCATAATATTGTTGTCCTCCTCTATTATCTCTCATATAAATAGAGGAAGGATAGTTTTTACACAATCATCACATAATCATTTGTACAATTTGTACTTAGCTTCTTGGAGGAAGTTGCTAGAATTTCCTAATGAACCTTGGGAGGAGATGTGAAGTCTAGAGGGCATGTATTTATTTGGAGTTTTCTCTTGTTATAAGGGTTTTATATTATGGAGGAGATGATGATGATCACAACTTCTCTCTCTTGTATCATCAAATATACTTGTTTTCTCTTTTTCTTGAGGTGCTAGGGTTTCTTGGAACATCTTGGAGTTCTAGGGTTAGGGTTTTACCTTTGGATTGGATATTAGATTTTTAGAGAAAACACTAGGGTATATTTTTGAATAAGGGGTGGGATTCTTACTTTGGAGATAATGTTGTAGATATTCTTGCACTTGGATCTTCTTGGTTGAACTAGGGTTTGATGATTTACCTTAGCTAGGGATTTTTGGATTATTGGATTTTGTATTAGCCTTGAGAGAAGGCTTTATAATGTACTTGTGATTCATATTAAGCTTATATATGAAGTTTTCAGTTGTCCATTGTAACACCCCAATTTCGACCCCATAATGTAATAATGTAAATATTAATGAAGGGGCTAGAAGCGAGGCATGGATGGTCTAGTGTGACCATATGATGTAATTATGTACATTTTATAAATATAAAAGCCATAATTATTGTAGACTAATAAGGATGAAGAAGAGTGGGCGGCTATGATTCCACAAGAGGGAATAACAAGGATAGTGATACCAATTTGTCACACCCCTAAGGTGTGATGGGGAATTACACACTAACCATGCACAATAAATAGAATATGCAGTAGTTTCATTCTTATGAGCAGAAATATAGTTAAGAAAATACTTAGAAACTAGATCTCATACAATAATAAGATATGGGTTGACAAAAGAAAAAACTTAAGCTCTAATATTGCTTTAATCAAAATCTCAACATAGTATTAGTCCAAAATTTGGGACATGAACATTCTTGAGAGATGGTCATCTAGAGGATTGTACACATAAACAAGCCTATAAACGAAAGGTTGATCAATATCATCAACAAAGTCAAACCCAAATAATTCCACTCCCAACAATAGAAATCTCAACATGTTAGGGGATAAAAAGCATTATTAAAAGTATTCATAAATCTTGCATAAATTGCATTGAATTACGTCAAAGATTATGGAACTCTATCATTGGATATAAATTTTCTCTTAACACCAAGCACATATTCACTTCATATTCCGGCGTGAGCCATTTGATTCTAACCAAAACATGTATTCATGAAGGACAAATGGAATGAGCTTCTTGTACTCTTAAAAAAATAAAGAATTTAAGTAAGCTAATGTATAACTACCTTGCCCATTTGCAAAAAGTCATAAAACAAAGTTAACTTGCATTGAACATGTTCATACTTTATTTTTTTGCTTTGCTATGTTTAGCATCCTTTGCTTTGCATAGATTTGCTTTGGATTTCCACTCATAGTGATTGAATGGCATGAGGAGGGGAACTGACATTGTTACATGATACTAGAGGAAATTCAATTGATGCAAAACAAATAATTATGTTTCTTAATGAATACACTGCCAAGCATAAACTTTTGTAGCTCAATATAGAGGGAAGTTGTATGAACTTGAATTGCTACCCTTACCATTCTCATCTTCCTCTTAAGTCCTAAGCCCCTTTTGGTGCATGGGCTTGGAGAACCACATTCCCACTTCCCTCAACTCGCATTAGTTTATCCATTTTTATTTATTTAGTAATATAACGAAATCTTGAACCCACAGTTCTTATCCCTTCATTTGTCTAATTTAATGAGAAGGACAAACTAGGGTACAACCAAGGTTAAGGAAAGGTTAGGATCCTTACACTTTATCCCCCTTATTTCTTTCCATCTTCCCTCTCATGGGTTCATAGTCCCCCTTCTTTTAGCGACCTCCTCACCGTCAAACAACATATTTAAATAATAAGTACAAAATTAGTACATGATTTCGGCCCTAGGCCCCACCGTCTCTTTACACATTTCATTACAAATTTTAAGACAGAAATAGTTGGGGTGTTACTTTCCTGACCCCCTTAATTTAACATAGTCCTCGGTGTCCGTACATTATATACATTATACAAAATTTCGTTACAAATCAAAATTTCTCGAACAAATGTGGGTACTCCTTCCATATGGTGTCTTCCATCTCCCAAGTTGACTCCTTAGGGTTGTAATGTATTCATTGGACCTTTACATCTTATGATCCTATTCCTGAGCACTTTAACCTTCCGGTTTGTTGCCACCATGTTTTTTAGGTTAATATTTATCATTTTTGTAGCAGGCGAAAATCCTCCTAGCACATTCTGAGACCTTATGATGGAAAAAAATAATCATTCTAAAAGGTTTACCTCAGTGGCCATATGACTAACAAAAAATAAAGACATTTTTCTGGATTGGTTGATGAGAAAAACATATTTGACTGAATCTGGGATAGTCAAATCGAATTTGTGAAGATTTTAAAGCAATTGCTCATATGGTTTGAGAAATCACTTATAAAGCTATGCTAGAATGACAGTCCTATAGAGAACCCCACTTTTGTTTGTTTGGTTAAAAGATTGGAATTAATTACTGTTCAATATATGTTGTTGTAATTGTAACTTCAGAATATAATATGATTTATATTGTTGTACCCCCATCAGAGATATGTTTCCCTCCTTTCGGGATGTCATTATTGTGTATGGTCATTGAGGTAAACCATCTATTGTAAGTTAGGGCAATAATTCCCATAATAATTAAAGGAAAATGTACTATGAAGTCCTAGGTAGGTTGGACCCAATTAGGTATCATGGACTCCCTCGTTAGTTGAGTAAGTCACTCAATGAAAGGATATAAATATGGAGGCACCCTCCTCCTTTGATACACACACTCACTCTCTCATGTGCGCTTTAGGAGAGAGAGAGAGAGAGAGAGAGGATGAGGAGGAAGAGACAGATATGAAGGAGACATATTTTTCTTGGTGTTTTCCATCTTGTCATATTGTCTTAGTGATAGTACTATTACGAGGAAGTTTGCGGGGTTTTCTCTTTTATAGTTTCCCCGATGAAAATCCACGTGTCTTGTGTATATTGGATATATTGTTGTGCTTGTTATTCTTTCAGATAAATATCGTAATCAAGTTGAATAATATTAGAAAAAATAACATGGTATCATATCCTCTATGAAAGAAGGCATTGTGCATCCAAAATAGTGCTACAATGGCAACTACTGAAGATTAGGGTTTCATGCTTGAAAACCCTAGAAGATAAAATCTAGTCATCTTGGTACTTTCTCTATAACTTGAGATTGGAGAAGGATCAAGAGCTGAAACTTATTCATGGAGAAGATGAAATATCTTTGTACCTTTTTTGCGAGTTTGAGCCTTAGATTCGTTGTACTTTAGGAGATATGATTCCTCCAAATCAGGGTTCTAGCCTCCTCTAGAACTCAGTCTTAAACAAGATACCTAGGGGGAATTGCTATATATTAGTATAGGAAGGTCCAAATTAAATTTCGCAAGATGTTTGATATAGGGAACAAAATATGGTTTTTGTGGTCTGAGTTTCAGACCCTGAAGTTGAAACAATGCGACGTGGAAGTCCGTACAAGTTCTCTATGCTAAACTAGTACTAAAACAAGTCAGCGTGGGAAACTTATCATAAGTTCAACTTGGTGAATCCAATTATGCTCTAACCTATGGGGTTGGAAAGAAGACATACCAGGATATCTCAGGACAAAGTTTCAGACCTTGAGGAGCATAATTTCAGACATACAACATAATCAATATCATAGAATTCTGCGGAAGAAATTGGAGAAACTAGGGCTTCCTGTTCTGGGCGCTTCCCACCACATTTTTTCAGAAAAGTAGTACTTTGGACAACTCTACTTGAAGAGGTGCATCTACCAATCCAATACGAAGTTTGGAATTCCAAGTTTATAAAATTAGGGTTTCTCTGACAAGCCCTAGATCATCTAGCTCCAGAACCAGGTTAGACACCCCAAATCGGTAATATCTAATGTCTTCTATTTCCATTTGAGGTTCTCATTTCAAAATGACTAATCACACCCAACTTGGTGATAATATTGGTGGAGCTGATAAATTCCGAGCATGGAAGTATAACATCTCCATGATCCTTGAAGAAAAGGATTTGGATCAGTGTATCAGAAAGGAAGTTCCAGAGCCAGAGGGAGATGAGGCTAAGGATATCCATAAGAAGAACTTGGTTAAGGCCAAGAGAATCATTGCAAATTCTATTAAGGATCACCTCATACCTCATGTGTCATCCTTGAAGACACCTAAGGAAGTTTTTGATACTTTGACGAAGCTGTTAGAAGGAAATAACATCAATCAGAAGATGACATTGAGGAACCAACTGAAGAATGCGAAGATACAAAATTTAGAGACCATGCAATCCTACTTCACAAGGGTTGCTCAAATCAAGGAACAACTTGAAGCCGTTGAAGAAAATGTAGAAGGAGAGAATGTTATCACCACCTTGAATGGACTCCCAAGATCATGGGATTCATTCATTCAAGGAGTATGTGCGAGAAGGAAGTTGATCTCTTTTAGTAGACTTTGGGAATAATGCACACAAGAATAAGCTCAAATCATGACAAGAGAGGATAAGATGGGAGCAACTGAAGATCAAGCTCTCACAATTCACACCGGAATACATAATAGAAAGAAGGAGGACCATCATCACAACATAATGAAGGACCATCATCACAAAAGACTAAAGAAATTTAGAAGCAATCCTTCCAATATTTGATGCTACACTTGTGATGAGAAATGACACTACTCTAGAGACTGTCCTAGAAATAGAGGCTCCTCCAACAAGAAATCAAACAAGAAAAGACATCATGCTCACACCGCTGAAGATGGTGAACCAAACAATAAAAGGTTCAGAGAAGAAAAGGAAGATTCCTCAAGTGATGAGGGATATGTACTTTGATCCAAAAGAATTATACCAATGAAGAAGAAGATCATACTCTTATCCATCTCAGTATTTGGATAAGAAGGAATGAAGTTGTGAATGAAGAAGTGACACTCAGATTCAAAACCAGTACATAGTACCATGTGACCTATGGTATAAAATACTTGCTCAAGCATGACTAAGACAAACACATTCCCAACATTAGATGATGAAGCAGAGAACACTATCAAAGACTGCAGGCATTCCTACAAGGACATAAGGATCAAGAGGGAGTCCACTCACCAAACAAACAAATATTCATTTCCTGTATATCTACTTACTTCAATGATATTGTTTAGTTGTGTACATATTTATATTTAGTTGATGCATTATGCATGATTGCGTTTTTGCATCTATGAACAATATATTACTAATTTGCATATGATGGGTAAGTAGTCGATGGTGCTATACACTATTCCATTGCTACTTATATAGGATGAAACTTATTTGCTGACATTTTGGGATTAGTGCACACTCTCAATAATGTTATGGTAGAGAAGGAAGGCATATAGAAAGTTACCGTATGTATACGAGATATGGATTAATGTTGTAGCACTGGATAAGATAGTTGAATGACTGTGTGACATATATCTTTATACATTATAATTTGTCACTATTAATATGTTTTGGAAATTATGAAATGTTTCTAATCATGCAACTGAATTTGACTTGTAGGAAAGATTGTGTACAATCACCTATAAGAAAAGAAGGATGAGACTTGTTCTGAAGAAGAAGTGATGACACTTCAGCTAGAAGATTCACCCCAACAAACATACATGAAGAGGAACCTGAAGCTCCCAGGTAAAGAGACACTGTGGCCGAAGAAAGAGCTTCAGAAGAATATAAGAATCATGATACATGACCTAAAGAGAGTGGTAGATCCACCTTGAGAGATGAAGACCATCTTGGGCACAAGAGATCATCCAAGATGAAGAAAAGTATGGTGGGACTTCCAAAGAAAGTAAGAGGCCTCGAACACACTCCCATTATGTGGCACTGTTGAGTAACATCATTGATGCAGATCCTTCCAAGCTACGAAGAAGCAACCGAGAAGAACTGGAAGGAGATTATGATCAAAGAGTACCAGTTGATCATGGAGAATGATGTCTAGGTTGCGGTTTCGAGACCTGAAGGGAAGTCCATAATGTCTTCCATGTGGATCTGCAAGATCAAGCATGCAATAGATAACAACATCAAGGGATACAAAGAAAGGTTTGTGGTTTCTCTTAGAAAGAAAGAGTAGACTATGGAATGACATACTCCATTGGCCAGACACACTTCTCTAGTAGAAGTGTATATCGAGCAGAGAACCACATGTGCACATAAGGCTTTGTACGAGCTTAGAAGACACCCATGGATGAGTACATATAGTTATATGAAGAGCTTGAAGATCACCTAGAGTGATGGAAATCTCAACCTTTGCTACAAGGTTGAAGACTGAAGCCTACAGAGGAAGACAAGCTCACAGATGGGTGCAAGAGGAACTTTCAACAAAGTTCAAGATAGAGGATCTATGTATCTAGAGATGATATAGATGGATACATAGAATATCAGTAGCAAAGGAAGCTACCTGTCACTCCAGTACAAAATGTTCCGATACATAGAGTACAAAATGCAGAGGGAGGATGATGCTCCGCCTCAGAGGGAGTGACTGCAAAAGATCTTCAAGTTCGAGAATCTTGACATGATACGACAAGATGGACAACTTCTTAATGGATGTAGGCTTTATCAAGATTAAAGCGAGTTCCAACCTTTACTTTAAGGTTGAAGATGAAAGACTGGTATCTGTCAATGACCTATTTATGACAGGACACTGACGATCTCGTTGTAGATGCAAAGAGGAAGATTGCCACTGAGTTCGAGATGAAATACCTAGGGATGATGCACTACTTCTTAGACATGGAGGTGTGGCAGAGTACGAATGGGATTTTCCTTGGTTAAGGAAAGTATGTTGTGTAGATTTTGAAGAGGTTTGGAATGCTTGATTGCAAGGAAAGGGCCACACCTATGGCACCAAACTTAAAGCTACTGTGTGATGCTTCATCAGAGTCGATTGATGCCATGATGTATCATCAGATGATTAGTTCATTGATGTACCTGACGAATACGAGACCTGACATATGCTTTGATGTGAACACTCTGAGCTAGTTCCTGATGGATCCAAGACATGTTCACCTGGTTGCTGCAAACCATGTATTGAGGCACGTAAAGGGTATAGTTGACTATGGGCTCAAGTCTGATGTGAATTAGAAGATTAACCTGCACGGTTATGTTGATTTGGATTGGGAAGGAAACAAAACTGATAGGAAGAGCACTTTGGGTTGCTGATTTAGTTTGGGATCCAACATGATCTCTTGGTTTAACACGAAGCAGCCCCACATGGCGTTGAGTACAACCGAGTCATAATATGTTCCAGCTTGCTCAGCTAGTTGTGAGGTAGTATGGATTCAAAAGCTACTATCGAATTTGTTTGATCTAACCTTCATTTTTGTATGGTGTAGAGAGGAGTAGTGAAACTCCAGTACATGGAAACGAACGAGTAGATAGCTGATATATTGACCAAGCTGCTAGCCAGAGTGAAGTTCGAGTACTTATAGAGAAAGATTTGGTGTGATCCAGACGGAGCCCCCTAGAAAGAGGGAGTGGCGAGTTCTAGCATGGTTGGAGACACAGGTTATCTTGGTGATGTAATCAGTCCTAGCGTGATCCCATGCTAGAGATGATGAGAGACCGAAAAACGCAGATGCATGAGATCTCACATGGGAAGGTAGAAAATTTTCCTTGAATGTAAAAGATCCTAGTGTAGTACACAGGTTGTTCAGATGTAGTCAGTCCTATGGGTTGTCCTGGAATGTAAAATATCTTGGCATGGTACGCATGTTGTTTGGACGTAATCGGTCTTGGTGCGGGTTGTCCTTGAATGCAAAATATCTTGGTGTGGTACACAAGTTGTTCGAACGTAATCAGTCCTATAGGTTGTCCTAGAACATAAAATATCCTGGCGTGGTATGCAAGTTGTTCGAACATAATCAATCCTAATGTATGTTCCCATGTTAGAGATGATGAGAGGTCGCAATGCACTTGTTGTGCGCTTGAGCAATTCTCAAATACTGGTAGACGCAGGTTGTATTGGTGACGTAAAATTCCTGGCGTTCTCCTATGTTAGTAGAACGTATGTTGACCGTGGAGAGACGAAATAAACTTGGTGTTCTCCTAGGCCATTCTCGCATAATAGAAGACGCAGGTTGTCTTTGTGACGTAAAGTTCCTGGCATGCTCCTATGTTGGTAGAAAGTAGATGGTTTGTGATATGCATCTAGGCTATGCTTTGTGTCTGATGATGAGATGATATGGATATGACGAGATGACGGTATGAGACGCAGGCGATTACAGTGGAAATATAATGAATGATCCTAGGCTATACCTACACAATGGCTTGCTCGTGGATATGATAAAGACCTAGATGAGGACTAGGCCTACATCGAACATGAAACAGGGCTGTCTCTGTAGAAACTTTTGATGACAGATAGATCTGACATATGTGACTATTCAATGATCGACAAGATGAGGACCATGGCAGCATCTACGATGATGACTCTGTGATGGTGAGGCGAACGAATGTGTTGATGACTGTGGCTAGAGAATACCTTCCTAGTTAAGAGGGAGTGTTGTTGTAATTGTAACTTCAGAAGATATTCTGATATATATTATCATTGTATATTGTTGTACCCCCATTAAATATGTGTTTCCCTCCTTTCGAGATGTCATTATTGTGTATCGTCATTGAGGTAAACCCTCTATTGTAAGTTGGGGCAATAGTCCCCCAAAAAAATAAAGGAAAATGTATTTTGAAGTATTCCTAGGTAGGTCGACCCCAATTAGGTATTGTGGATGACCTAGTTAGTTGAGTAAGTCACTCAATGTAAGGTTATAAATATAGAGGCACCCCCCTCATTTGATACACACACTCACACTCTCTCATGTGTGCTTTAGGAGAGAGAGGATGAGGAGGGAGAGAGAGATCTGCAAGAGACATTATGTTCTTGGGTTTTTCCATCTTGTGATATTGTCCTAGTGACAAAACTATTATGAGGAAGTTTGCGGTGTTTTCTCTTTTATGGTTTCCTCGATAAAAATCTCTGTGTCTTGTGTCTCTTGTGTATTTTGGATTTATTGCTATACTTGTTATTCTTTTAGATAAAAATCCTAATCAAGTTGAATAATATTAGAATAACTAACCATATAAGCATGAGGTTCTAGAAAGTAGGAGCAAAGATGGTAATGTCCTTACATATGCAAGCCAAGAATCCAAGTTCCGGAAGAGAAGACATGGAATTGGGTGGTGTGTTTTCATGGTACTTACACAGCGGTGAGGTTGATCCACTATTCTTTCCACATGGTAGGTAATGGAAATCGTGGTCTATACATGGAGCCATGGACTATGTTAAAGAATTCCATCTAGTCGTTCAAGATGCCACGGGATAGTGACAAAGCAACCACATATTAATGAAGCCACACGATTATATTATTCGTTGATGGGGCTGCTGTCTAACATCTGGGGCATTTGTATAAGTCACAACGTTCCCTCCCTGGTTGGACGTGACTTATTGTTATTCTAAGGGGCCATAAATTTAACCACTCACACTTCATGTGGAGCTTGGACCCACATTCTCATTGGCAACAGATTCCATAGAGACCAACTTTGGATGGGTCAGTCGAATTTTTGATAATGGTCATCTCTATGATAAGAAACTAGTCAAAGAGAAGTTCTCTTTAATAAAGTAGGCGTCCTTTGATATGCATGGATAATAAAGGGGAGTCTTCTTCAATAAAGTGAAGCTTTTGGTATTAGTTGGAGAGAAAAGTGACCTAGAATTACTTTTTCTCAAATTTTTTATTATTTTGAAAAAGTATGAGAGGTTTTGGGTCCTTTTATCTTTTTTTGTTTAGATGGTTGGATTGTTGGAGTGTTTTCTCTTATTGAGATTAATAGATATATCACTTGAAGATTTTTTTGGACATATATTGGAGCAATCTCTTCTAAATGCGTGGCATAAAACTTGTTGGAGCTTCATGGTTGTAAGTTGTTTTAGGTGTTTTACATGGTCATTTCTATGCTTTGCTCGGGTCAGGTAACAAACATAAATACAAATAATGTTATCCATATTATTATAATTGTAACTAATAATTTAATTGTAATCACCAAGAGTCACCATCATGTAAATACGTAGCTTTATGTGAAGAGACTCCATGGATGCCTATATATTCATGCCATTTTCTCACAGTAAGACTTCATTTTCTATCATTATTCATCATTTAATACATTTTGCAGATTAAATATGTTTACTATAGCTTTCAACTACTACATTGGTATCATTTCCCTTACACCCTCCCACCTCTTACACACCCCTTTCTCTTTCCCTCCACACTCACCACATATTCAACAAAACCCCACTCATTCCTCTTAAACTCCATGCCCCTTGTCCCATCCACTTTTCTTTAACATATCTTGGTAGTTCTAGCCACCATTCTGCTCCACCTTCCCCATCCTCCCATCACTCCTCATCCCTTCTTGACCATATACCCACTTCACCACCTGTGCCTCATATAACTCCATTCATTCCCCACATGCACTATTCCCATTTCCTTTAAACACCCTTGCCCATCTCTCTACGTCGTCCAACCATCTCCTTGTTCTCACACTGCCCAACCTCAATCCACCTGCACCATGTAGCTCACTAGCACAAATACCTGTGCTCAAGTATTCCTATTCCCCTCCTCGCCTGCATACCACACCCACTCATTCCAACCTGCATGACACTCCAAACTTCACACTCCACACCAAAGTCATGCCCTTGCTGCTCACTCATACCCCCGCCTCCCATGCCTACCTACACATACCTGAATCTACACCATCCTTCGCCTACACCATCCTCCCTCTCCTCCTCCTTGATTTCATACAAACACCCTTCTTATTCACTTGTGACCTTTTGTCTAAAGTCGCACCCATTAAAAAATTATTAAAAACCATACTTAAATTTAAAAACAATTTCTTGGGTATAAAAAGTCGCCTCCCTTTGTTTTCATTTTATAAATTTATAACGAAAGTTTATATACTTTATAAAATAAAGTTTCTGAAACTTATTTAAAAAAAAAATGTTTTGTAAAAAAAACAAAGTATAAAGTGGGGTGCACAAGGAAGATTAACCCAAAAATGGTTAATAACTATGACTTACATGTCGACTTAAATCAATATAGAGATGAAGTCACCGGTGTGAGACATCATCTCGATAACGTTAAGAAAGGTCAAAAATATTTGGCTGATGGTAAAAAAGAATTGGGGGACGAACTACAAGCACTAAGCGACAAACTTGATAAATTAATTGAGACCATTAATAATTCTTTCATTCACAGAATCAACAAGGTAGAAGAACAATCTAAAGATTGTTGGTTAGAGGAATCAAGAAAAAGGATCGAGGACAAGGAAGAAGTTATGGGCATAATTTGTGATCTTGCACATAGTCTCATTAACCTAACAAAAAGGGTAGACGCGTTATCAACACAACCATTAGTAAACAGAAAACCACCACTAAGCCTCAAAGACCAAAATGTAGGTTATCAGAGACATCAAGATAACACATGTCACTGGAATAAGATCAAGATTGAGCTTCCTAAGTATGATGGATTAGACGACTGGAAAGCTATTGCATGGGTCGATAAAATGGAAGGGATACTAGCTATGAACTGACCTACTAATGAACTAGAAAAATATCAATGGTGTCCTTGTACTTAGAAGGTGATACATATGATTGATTCACTTGGTGGTCTAAGAAAACCAGTGGATTCTTCGTAAATTAGCAGATGATCAGATAAGACTTCCTTAAGTGATTTCATGATGATAAAGAAGATGACACTTTTACGAGGTTCACTTATTTGCAAAAGACATGGACAATGAATGAATATACCCATGAATGGGAAGTCCTAACTACAAGATTTCGTGACCTTACAGAGGATCAATTACTAAGACTATATATTTTAGGGTTGAAGTCTATTATCCAAAGCAAGCTAAAACTTTCAAGACCAAGGAATTTGGTGGAGTCTAGGAGCATGGAAAAAATAATTGAAAGAAAGCTCAATACTCAACATGGGGCTACTATTATGAAAAAATCATCCAATTATAGAATGTCAAGAGATAACAAATATGTACATTCAGAAAAAGACAAAAAGCATGACAACCCCTGTCGCAAATGTGGAAAATTTTGGACTCCGGGGCATAGATGTGAAAATGCATCATTACGCTACCATCAAATAGAGAATGGGAAACAAGTAGAAGTCTCAAATCCAAAAAATGAAATCATTGTATCCTACAGTTTAGATTCAGATAGTGACAAATCATTGCGAAACGTATCACTATCATCAATTTCATGCACATATTCAAATAATAGTGGTGATAATGTGCCACAAAGAGAAGACATCCAAAAAAATAAAAGACAAGTAACCATGAAATATACCCCCCCTTATCGTAGGAAGACTAATGAGGTTAAGCTTCCAAGAAAAGTGGTGGAGAAAACGATGATTTCGTCTATAGTTAAGACCAAAAACTCATATCCCAAGACATTGAAGCTCATGCGAATTGTTAAAAAAAGGAACTAACAATCCTTTTAGATTTTAGTAGCACACATAAATGTGTAGACATGATTGTAGCTAAAGATTTAAACCTTTTTGTGTACCCCACAAGGGATCTCACTATTAAGGTCATAAATGGACATCAAATACAAGACCTAGAAATCAAATCGAGATTTTATGTGCTACCACTTGATGGGATGGACATGGTGCTAGGTGAAGAGTAGTTAATGCAGTTGGGAACTGATTCCACAAATATCAAAGAACAAACATGGAATTCCAACTTCATGGTAAACATTATAAGTTATATAGAAATGAAGGTTCCAACCTCAAAGAAAAATAAGTGAATCAACAAGGATGAGGGGAATAAGATGTGGAAAACATGGAAGAACAAAACACGTTTACATCCAAGAAGCATCAAGAGCCTAAGTTAAAAACCCAACTCAAAATACTTCAAGATATGATGCACAAATTGCAAAGGGATATTGCAAACACTCATATTGGAAGCTCTAGAAAACTCCTAAAGGCAGAAAAAGTAAAAAATGACGCCACTAGAGAAGCATGCTCAACCAGAGAGAACCCGATTTATTATTCTTTGAGGACAAAGCACACCTTAAGAGGGTAGCAATGTAACAATCACAAATAAAAATAATGTTATCTATATTTCATTATAATTGTAACTAATAACTTAATTATAATCACCAAGAGTCACCATCACATAAAGACATATCCTTATGTGAAGAGACTCCATGGAGGCCTGTATATTCATACCATTTTCTCTATGTAAGACATCATTTTCTATCATTATTCATCATTTAATACATTTTGCAGATTAAATTTGTTTATTGTAGCTTTCAACTACTATAGGTCATTAAAGGCTATTGTTACTTGATTGAAGAAGGATGTTTTAAGTTAATCTATATTTCTCCCTTTCTTGCATGTTTATTTATACGAGATTATGTGTTGTATCTTTTCCCTAATTTGGATTGTGCTACCATATAACTTTATCTATAAGGTGCACCCTACAAAGTTGGAAAGGAAGTGGATATTTCATTTAATCCCTTCCCTTGTAAACCCTGGTTCACCTTCAATCTACAAAGCAATATTTTTTCCAATCAAGCCGCCCCTTCTCTCCCTTAGTAAACATTTTTGCAAGGCCCTCTTGAGTTGTTTTCTTTTGAATCCATTTTCCCCTTATGATTCTTATTTGGGATTGAGCTTCCCTTCCTTCCCATCATTTTTTAATTTACTTTCTATAATGTAATCGTTTTGCTAAGAAAACCTCTTCAGTTCACCTTGCCCCTTCTTACCTATGCCGTAGTGATCCTAACTTAGGGAAGCCCCCCTTGAGTTGGAGAAGAGCCAACTAGGAGTGCGAAGAGGAAGGGTGTAGTGAAAGTGGCCTTTCCCTGTTGAGTTCCCCTTGGGATAGCGTGTCTCTTTTGGGATTTAACTTACACATGCAAGCATCAAAAGGGTAGCACAATCCAATACATATATTTGTTGTATCCGAAACTCTCCTTCTGGTTCCACCTGAATCAAGGACCAATCAAACACATGAATAGAATCATGAATACATTTATTTATTATGGAAACATGGAATACATTTTGTACCTTCACAGAGGGAGGAAACACTAGCTCAGAAGCCACTAGTCCAATATTGCTTAATATCTCGAAAGGCTCTTAGAATCTAGTTGCCAATTTTCTGCAGCTACCCAAACTCAATGAGATTTTCTTAGCTTTTACTTTCAAGAACATGTGATCTCCCACCTAAAATTATATGAACATTCTCCCTTTATCCGTGTATGTTTTCTGTCTATCCTATGCCACCTTAAAATAATGTCTGATCTTTCTTACTTGTTCTTCTATGTCGTTTAAAATTTTTGGGTCTACAATTACGTTGTCCATTGACTTGTCCCAATTTACCAGAATGCTACATTTCCTGCCATACAAGGCTTCAATTGGGATCATTTTCAATGAAGCCCGGTAACCATTTTTATACGCAAATTCCACCAGGTATATGTATTATTCCCATTTTGAAGGCTAGTCCATTACATACATTCTTAGCATGTCTTTGATAACATTGTTAATTCTTTAAGTTTGTCCATTTGTTTGAGGATGGTAAGCTGTGCTGAAATTAAGTTTAGTTCCAAATTCTTTAAATAGGCCTTTCTAGAAATTTTAAGTAAATTTAGTATCCATGTCGAAAACAATAGCCTTAGGAATGCCATGCAATATAACTATCTCTCTCATGTAAATTTTAGTAATGATGTCTGCCTCATAAGTTGATTTAACATGTATACAGTGGGAAATCTTTGTTAATTTATCCATTACCACCATAATGGAATCATGTTGCTTCACAGTCCTTGGTAATTTGGTGATGAAATCTATGGTCACCACATCTCATTTCCACTCTGGTATGGGTAGCGGATGTAACAAACCCGATGGATGCCTATGCTCTTCTTTCACTCTTGGAATTCAAGACATCTGGCTAAGAAATATGCTACGTTTTTCTTCATCGTTGGCCAATAGTACTCTTTATTTATTATTGTAATGGTTTTTTGATAACCCAGAGGCCTGCATACAGGGAAACATGCATTTCCTGTAGTATAACATTCCTCAACTTATCACGCTCTGATATGTAGACCTTGTTTTTGCACATGAGGATTTCATCCTTGTCCAAGCTCTAGTCCTCGTATTTAGGTGGTACATCATCCTTCTGAAATTCCCTTTTGATTTGCAAATAGTAATTATATGAACCCAAGCATTTAATAATATGTTTTTCATATATTTTTTCGAGGTGCCAATGGTTGTCATTTGTGAGACCTGATTCTTCTTGCTAAGTGCATCAACAACTTGGTTCTCTTTGACTTTGATATGTTTTCTCTCAAAATCGAATTCACTTAAGAACTCCATCCACCTTGGTTGAGGGGCATTCAAATTTGGTTGCTTGAACAAGTATCTTAAGTTGTGATGATATTTTTTTAACTCAAATTTGTTTCCCATAAGATAGTGTCTCCACATTTTGAGCACATGCACTATGGTAGTACACTCTAGCTCATGCGTGGCATAGTTCTTTTCATGCACTTTCAACTTCCTAGATTCATAGCAAATCACACAGCCTTCATGTATTAAGACTCCTCCAATTCCTTTGAAGGATGCATTGGTGCATACAACATATTCCTTATTTGGATCAACAATCTTTAGAATTGGTGCACAAGTGAGTAGTTTCTTTAGGAGCTGGAAATTGTCCTCACATTTTTCGATCCATAAGAATTTCACTCCCTTCTTTTGTAAGGATGTTATGGCGTTCACTATCCTTGAGAAACCCTATTTGAACCTCTTGTAGTAACTTTCCAATCCCATAAAGGACCTTACTTATGTTACGTTCCATAGAGCTGGCCATTCATGTATGGCTTTTATCTATATGGGGTCCACTATTACCCCTTCCTCTGAGATATGTCCCAAATAAAAAAGTTGCTTTTGGTAAAAAGAGCATTCACTCATCTTACCATAAATTCGATATTCTCTTAATATTTGCATTGTTATCCTCAGATGCTTTTCACGTTCTTCCATCGTATTGGAATAGATCAGTATGACATCTAGGAATACTACAATAAAATTATCCAAATAGTTTTGAAAAACCAGATTCATTAAACACATAAAAGTGGCTAGTGCATTTGTCAGTGCAAAAGGAAAAATTGTATGCTAACAATGTCCATACCTAGTCTTGAAAGAGGTCTTGTTGATGTCTTCTTCTTTTGTTAGGACCCGACAATAACTTGACCTCACATCTATTTAAGAAAAATCTTTAGTTCCTCTCAAATAGTTAAATAGGTCATTGATCATAGATAGTGGGTATTAGTTCTTTATTGTAGCCTTATTTAGCTATCTGTAGTCCGTGCATAACCTCAAGGTTCCATCCTCATTTTCAAATAGGAGAAGTGCCCCCCCCCCATGGTGACACACTGGGGCAAATATACCCTTTCTTCAATAGCCTTTCAAGCTGCAATTGCAATTCCTTAAGGTGAGGTGGGCCTATCCTGTATGGTGCTTCGAATGTTAGGGTAGTTCCAGGTACCAAATCAATAGTAAAATCAATCTCTCTCTTTGGGGGTAATCCATGTATATCTTGGAACACATTAGCAAATTCCAATATCACCGCATTATCTTCAATATGTACTCCTTTGTATGTGGATATTTCTTTGGCATGAACTGTGTACAGTTTAGAACCTTTCTAGATGTACTTTTTCATTTGCATGCCAAAGACATGTCATAAAGATACAGGTCTTTAAATTCCTTTTACAAGAGTCTGCTTATTATCCATGTCAAGACAAGTAATTGTCTTGTTACAGTAGTCCATAATAACATAATGAGAGTCTAGCCAATCCATCCCAATGAGAATATCGTAAGAGCTAAGATATATGACATCCAAACATGTTCGTCTAAGGTCAATTCATGTTAAAACAATAGTCCTTGATCATTGAGGTGATTTTCCTTTTTGTACCTATAGCTAATTGTACCATCCTTGATCATTGAGGTGATTTTCCTTTTTGTACCTATAGCTAATTGTACCATCCTAGCCCACGGGAATCTTTTTTCTTACTAACTGACATCTTTCAATCATATTAGAGTTGCTATAACTATGGTTAGCTCCTGAATCAATTAAAATCGAAATAGGCACCTCAACAATCATACCTTTCACCTCGATCATGGTTGATTGGTGATTTGCTTGTTTGTTATCCAGTGTCGCATATATGCGAGGTATGCTCCTAACCACTTTTATAATGTCTTCGTCCATCAACCAAACAACATAGAGGGGGATATGAACAATTATGGGTTATTAATTAATCCCAAAGGCCATATACAATTTTATAGTGTGCATAAGCATAATAATAAACACAATGGAATTTAACTCAATCCACACATATAACACATGCATTTACCATCATAATATAACACATGCATAATCATAATTCATTGCTCATTAAACAACATTTTGGATTCAAACACAAAGGAATACTTATATGGAACAAGGATCCAAGCAACTAGCTATGTAAGTGCAATTTTCCACTCAACCGTGTATACTCTGTCAAATGTATACTAAGTCAAGCTATGAGTCCACCTCCAACCCAAGCTATGAGTCCAACAAGTTGAAGGAAACAACTATTGGCTTCTATATCCCAACCCACAATCCATTCTTCCCTCCATGCTCAACCAAACACTCATATAGATCTCTACATAAGTCTTAGCCTACATACTCTTGACTCCACAATACTTATAGAGGAAGAAGGATGATGAAATATATTTCTAGTTGTTTTAGAAAGTGAGCATAACAAAACTTTGGATCTAGATTAGACAAGGAAAATCTTGCTATAGATGAACTCCAAAATATCTACAATTGGGGAAAAGAGTTATGGTGATAAAGGTATATAACCAATATGAAATTAGGTATGTATGACTATTAGATACTCCAGGATGGATTAGATTCACAAATGTATGAACAAAGTAGGGTAGAGTTACATGTTAGACCACTAATTGAAAGTTGAACTAATGTTGGTTAAGTGCTTGATATTATAATAGTACTATTGAGGAGGAGATACACTCAAGGAGAGAGTTATGGCGATATTATTAACAAAGTGGTTAAATACCTTGCATGGAGATTACTAAGTTTTTTTTGCAGGCTGCATTCCATAAACAATCATGCATGGAAGGAGGATTCAATTCCTTTACCTTCCAATGTAAGGAAAGACAAGTAATTAATAAAGAAATATAAGTCATGATTACCAAGAGGGTAAGCATAAAAGATGCTAACGAGGTAATTAACACTCCATTGAATGGAATTGCCATGTTCAACATAGTAGAGCTTGCAAGAAGTGATCTAATGAGGTGCAAATATAATTCCAGAATTAGATAAAGCCTGCACATAATCAGAGATAAGAGCATGGGATGCCCAAGTCATTGGAAGATATTAAAGAATGAAGAAGACAATTCCAACAATAGAGGAGAATGATCAAATATGGAAATATAGAGAACGCTAACAACATTTTAAAGAAACAAATGAGTATCAAATTTAGTAGAACATAACCAGTGTGGACACTCCCAGATGAGAGTAGAGGCATACTTAAATAACATGTTATTGATGCTTAATATAGAAGGAAAGAAGAATGACCGTGAAAAGTAGTCCATATGGAGTTGATGTGATATAAGTTGCAACTGTATTAGTGTTGAAGAATAAAGGTAGGTCAATTTAAACTCAGAATTAGAATCGCTAGGAAAGGAATCAATGAATGAAACTTGAATACTTAGAAACTAAGAAAAATGAACAAGTTGGGCTTGGCTGAAAAATTTCTCAGGGAAATTGAACAACAATGCAAAGGTGAATTGAATACAGAGGCATCTCAGTGAAGGAACACAACTTTGGTGAAAAAGATGGGTTTGGAGTTCAACCCAAGACATCAAAGGAATCTACATAAGGCTACAAGTGTTGTTGTAGCAACAAATGATGAAGACATACAACAAGGCAACAATAAATGAAAGAGTTTGGATCTCTCAAATGCATATGCATTAGTAGGAATACTAATATAGGATGCATTGTGCATGTGAATATACTTGTGCATACATGTGACATTGCATATTGGTAAAAGTAGTATGTTTTTACATATGCACTGAACCACTAATGATAATGTGGTTGATGATGATTGTATGACTAGAAGTAGTTGAAATATTGCTGAAGATGTTAATGTCATGGTTGGATATGACATTTGACCTTCTTAGAAAAGACTAGGATAATAAATCTACAATCAATAGGTTAGTGAAAGGACTATGCAATTTATTGCAAGAGACCAACTTATCATGTACCATCAAAGGTGCCGAGGGCAAGCATGCAAGCAATGGATTTATTTATGCTAATTGCCTAGGTGTTAAAAAAGTTGAGGGGGGGAGATTGAATCCCTTCAACCATATTTCAATATCACAAATTGGTAGGCATATGATGTTGGAATGCATTTAATTTAATGTTATTCTACCATAAATGATGTGGTAGAGGCAAGAAGTCTTATACCTATATGACTATTTGGAATTTAGAATGCATTGATGTGAATTTGATATGGTGTTCATAAATCAATGCAATGATGCGTTGAATTTGTACGCATTAGTAGATTATTTAAAAATTTGTGGTTACACATAAAAGTATGTGGGCATATATGTTGAATGCATTATGCAAATACACGTCATACCATATTTTATTGCCTAATATGTTAACAGGTGAAATGGTGGACTTATTGGTAATGCATATTTCTAAAATAATTTCATGAGTTGTTGTGAATGCATGAAAAAACAATTACATTGGATGGGATACACAAATGCTCTATCAAGAGAGCATACTTGTATAAAAGAAAGAGATGCCTTGTACATGGCAATGAAATTGAGCCATAATGAAGATAGAGACTAATTCTCATGCCATTAAAAGCTAAGTAATATGTGTGGAACTCATGTTATTTTTAGGAATTTAATCATTGTGGTAACAATTTCCAGATTAGTTGATTGATAAAAGTTGGATTCCTAATACGTGTATATTTAAGTTTATGACATAGGTGTATGGTGAATCTATTTACTGTGATCCCAAGATGGCAACTGTAAGTTGGAAAGTCGAAGAAGGCCATTGGACATGAGCACCCTATAAGTCATGCTCTTCTTATGCAAGAAAGCTTTGGCGAATGCTAGATCACCCGAGAAAATGCTATCTTAGAGAAGGGGATACATGGGCCAAGAGGGTGAGTGGCTATAGAGTAGATACAATTGTAATGAATTTTTTAATGAGCAATTCATGAGATAGCTAGAGGACTAGCACAGAGATTCCCTGGTCGATCTATGTTGGAGCACTTGAAGGGAATAGGGGTAAAAATCCCAGGGGACTGTTAACTCAGAGAAGGGAGCCCCATTCCTTGTGTTGTGCAGGCTAATGGGGGAGGAGTGCCATGGTTTGAGAAAACTATAGAGGGGGTGTCAAGAGGAGCAATGAGGTGAATTCTTTTTTGTGCAACCTTGTGAAAGAAAGAAATATGCATGCAGATAAGTATTGGATAGAGGTTTCATACTTATTCGCTGAAATGAATATATGTTCTTACCTTTTGGTATTGGAAAATTGCTATGGACATTCTGACTATTTCATAAGAATGATTATAACATGCATACTTGCATATGCCAAGCATGGGAAGGAAACTAAGGCAATGGATGATCAATGTTGGTGCATTGAGGTTGAGATGGCCAATAACTATACCAGAGTACAAGGACCAAGAACGTTATGGAAAATGTGCATGAGGACACAACCTACAAACTGGAGGATGTCATGCAACGACGTATTGTGCATGTCTAAAGACATTAGATCATGTCATTCTATATATAGTGTTGATGATACACCAAGGATGATGCATAAATTAAGGGGAAGGGGAATGCAACACCTCATTTTTCACCCCAGAATGTAATAATGCAAATATTAATGAAATGGCTAGAAACTGTCAAGTCCCACTCGTGCAGTTGGTATTCAAAAGGTTCCATTTGTTAGGCAGCCCAAGGTTTGAAACTCGATGATGGTTGGAGACAAAAAATCCATTCATGCTAAGGGTTAGTGTGGCCCAGGCCAGGTGCGATCCCTGAGTGATTTTGATGGCTTAGATACCCTTGATTCACGGTTTCTTAGGCCGAAGGCCAGTCCCGCAAGCTAGGGACATTCAAGGAAAAAATGGCTAAAAGTCGACATGAATTGTCTAGTGTGACCATATGATATAATTATGTACATTTTATATTAATATAAAAGCCACAACTACTGTAAACTAAGAAGGGCAAAGAGATAGGGGGTTATGATTCCATAAGAGGGAGAGGGAGAGGGAGAGTGAGAAGGGGGTTAACGGAGAGACGACCCTAGTGACTTATAATTTAAGTCACTATCCTTATTATTATTTTTTTATCATTCTTTTGATAAAGTTCTTTTAATTAAAAAGTACATTAGCCTTAACTTGGGTTAAATATCCTCAACCATGAGATTTATGGGAAAAAAGGTAAACTCCCAATAAGTGCCACTTGTCCATCTCTTCTTAGTCTAGCATGTCGCTTGACTAGTTCTTAAAATGCATATACTTATTGAGAACTAGTTCATCATGTCATCATTCTTTAATGATTCAACCATCAGATGTTGTCAACTTTGAGTCATCATCACCCGTACCATAGTCTAGACATGTACCAAAAAACGATAGAGTTCTCTAGAGTCTCGGCATGGAGAGTCCTTGGTCGATCTATGCTAGAGCCCTAGAAGGGAATTGGGGTTAAAAACCCAAAGGACTGTTAACTCAAAGAAGGGAGACCCATTCCTTGGGTTTTGAAGTCTAATTCAAGAGGAGTGCTAATGGATTGTGATAGTTGTAGCGAGAAAACTTGATACTTTTTTGTGGATTCATGGCCCTAGCTCGAGGGTGGCCTCTGTTATAGAGAGATAATGGTATAATGGAGTGCTTATGATTGGCAGGAACGTCCTTGGTCTGCAATCAGTTGAACTATATTGTTATGTAAGTGTTCATTTGTGTATGAAATGCTTGTTTTTGTCTTTGTTATGGATCTTATTAAATTACTATTATCTTACGATTTAAATGTATGAAATTATTAGCATTGTGTGAGTACATTCATGTAGAAATAACCAGTAACAATTATATATATGTTTATATTAAACATGGACGATTATATATACACAATTCCAATGTAAATGGTTAATTAAATCAATGGAAAACGAAATGAAGTGTCAAAGGTGAATTCAGTTAGTAGTTTGAGTCTCTTGTGGCCCCAAAGACACTGTGAGGTCACCAGGTACGTGACATCCACATCTCATGCTATTTAAAGATTTGAATTTCCAACTTTATGTTCTTTATGCTTTGCTATTTATATTGATTTATGTCTTGCTATTTTGACATAATTAAAAAAATAAATTGTTAAGCGATTTGACATTTAAGGGAGATTATTTGGAGTTACATTTACTACTATTATACTCCTATTAAAACACATTTTCAGATCTAGTTGATGATTGATAAGTTTCCCTAGAAGGGTTGAAAACTTAGTTTTTCTCCTTGAATTGCCATGAAGTTTGGGGCCATCATAAGTGAATTATTGTGATCTTTCCATTGCCATTTTACACTTAAATTACAACCATCTAAGATTGAAAATACTAGGGCTAAAATTCGTGAAACCTTTTAGGAAGACGGAATTTTAGTTTTTCATTATTTGCTTAAAGGCAAAAAATTTCCACAAAGGAGTGTTCTTGATTTGGAGCCTTGCTTGTTGGATGCCTTATCTTTTGAACTTGATATTTGTCACTTGTAAAGGGAGCTCTTTACATGTGGGCATTCCATCTTAAAATATGTTGCTTGTAGTGGACTAGGTCTACTATTGTATTGTTGGTCTCCCTTACATATCATATAAATAGGCAGAGAGAATCATTTCACAACATTATCATCATTTATAGTCACTCTTTGTACCTGTCTTAGAGACACATCTTGTGGGAGCAAGGGACTAGGCTTCATGAAGAAACACTAGGAGTAGATACAAGAGATAGTGGGCGTTGGAGATGATTTCATGGTTTCCAAGATTAGAGATGTGAGTGAAGTGCACTAGGCTCTCAAAATCTTTGTACTCTTCATTGTATTATCACTTTGTGTTGTAGTGTTGGAGTCTTGGAGAAGTTCTAGGGTGTTATTAAAGGGTTAGCATTTCAGCCTAAGGAGGAAAAGAAGCTAGGGTTTGTGAAAACCCTAGAGGGTAAAATAAACATTGTTCTTGTAACTCCTATGAGAGAAGATTGGGGTTTTGGAAACCCTAGTGCTACTTGTTATGCTCGTGTAGAGAGGAGAGTCCTTGCACACTAGTGGGATGCAAGTGTAGGAGTCCGGGTGAATCATTGATGAAGAAACCAACATTGGTTAGGAATGACTTCTAGCTCAGACAAGTTGGTGGCTAGGGTTTTCTTGGTTTCCTTTGCTCGAATTTGGAAAGCTTGAAATTGGACCAGCTTGTGATAAACTATGAGAATGTACATGCACTTCATTTATTATACATGAATGAAATGTTTCGGCTGTTCAAACATTGTGCACTCACAGATTTATTTTCAGCTTCTGTGTTCTTCTTGATTGGGTAATTTCCAGTGCTTGTCTATGTTGATTTGACATAAAATAGAGCTGAAATAGTATAAGTATTTAACATATATCTTGAAGATAAATGGGGTAGACTCAGTGCTGTAAATTCTGATGTAATACAGTTATTTCAGATCTGTTATATCCACAGAAAAGTGTACCCTAAGCACTGCAACTTCTTGTCATTGAAGTAGGCTTGTTTGGTATATTTTCCCTTGAGCTGTCTTGTTATTTTGGACCAAAGAGAAGTGAAGCATTTTCTGCTGTTCACTGATGTAATTAAATATTTCAGAAAGCTCTTAGGGATTAGATCCAGGAAATCTCTAGCAAGAGGTGAAAATTCAGATCTGCATTAATTGCCCTAGATCTGAAATTTCTACCGTGACCATGTTTGATTCAACTATGGGGAATTATTTTACATTAAGCATTCCATTGAGTTCTATTCTTCACATGTAATGATTCTCAAGAGGAGAGAAAATGGCTTCTTACTATGTAAGAAACATAACGTTAAAATTTAGAAAATGGAATAAATATGTTTTCGGGCTTGGAATTGTGACTAGTTGTTCACTATGCAATGCTAAGCATTCAATGATAATCAGTGGAAAACAAAATTACCATAAAGCTACCTTTAATAGACTTAGGACAGCTATTTTTAATAATAGTGATATGGCAAAAGAAAAAGTAGTTGTATCAGCAGACGAATAAGTCAAAAATGAATTTTTGGGGACTTTTATGTGCAGAGAAGTTGGTTGCGTGAAAAATTCTTATTCCTAAAAAACATAGGTAATTCATGAAGCATACATCTAAGCACATATTGGAGTAAAAATGCATGACAGATAAAAATAACTGCACACTAAACTACATTGGGAGAGAGAGACAACTATCACAGCATTACAAGAAATAATAATACTATACTTGTACAAAGAAATTAACTGAGTTTCATTTACAAATGGTAGAAGGCAATCTAATCACCTTCTTTTATGGAGGGCATGCTTTTGCAAAATAATTAGAAGCACAAAGCTCTGCTCTGGAAGAGAAACGTTTGCTATCTCCAGTGTAAAAATTAATTTACATACAGTTGACTTGTAGCAGGAATGTGCACTGCCTTACTAAATTGCAAAGGAATGTGAGAATTAAACTTCATTAGCAGATATTTCCAAGTAGCCAAACTCTTCTGGTGCAACAACTGGGCTGCCAGATACCATTTGAGTTGCTCAGAGCAACCACTGAAGGGTAAATGCCTTAAGATGGCATGGTTACTCCTCCACGATTTGCACCTTCAAGGTTTGCCCCATCCAAGACCTAGAGCAAGATGCACAAAATAAAACTATTAATGAGCAATAATAAATAAATCGGTCAAATTTTAATTAAGCTAGCATACCCTTGTAAAAGATGTGACATCGGCAAGCTTTTCTTCCTTCTATAAACACAAACATAATTTACATGATATATATATAATGGGCACATTTGGATTGTATTTTTTTCATTATTCTGGCCATGGCATATCATTTGGACATGCAAATTATCCAAGTGGAATTGCAAATATTTTACAAGAAAAAGGCAAGCTGTTTGACGTTATAGATTTGTGATTATTAAATCAGAACAGTCAGCAATTCATTTATGTATATAGAAGATTTTTCTCATTTATGTATATTAGATTTGTGATTATTAAATCAGAACGGCTGTTGAAATAAATTATACTACTCTTGTAATAGATTCCACTTGAATACTAAGCAATTCTTCAACCAAATTTTAATGAAGGACATTTTCTGGCAACATGAAGAAGCTAGAGTGTTATCGGTCTGTCAGGGAGTGGGGTCTGTGATTGCTTTAACAGTTAACTATGGCAACATGTATTCAAATTTCCAAGAGACCATCTATGCAATAAATTGGTAGAAACCACAGCAGCATAAGAATCAATATCAATCCTTTAATGTTATGCTATACCTATAAGAAGAAAAGAGTCAACATTCAAATGGAACTTACACTTTAGTTGGAACACAATAAATTAGGATCAATACCCTCTTACAGAAAATTATATGAAGTACATATATAAATATTTGGAGTAACAACTCCCTTCAAACTAGCTACTAAGAAAACAAACTGAGATATCTTCCTATAAATCAGCTAACAACCGGAGATAACTTCCCCAAAATCAGCTAATACAAAAGCACCTGTCCTATGATTCAATAAAAGTGAAATTGCATCAAAAGGAACGGGTGTTATTTATAACAGAGTAACCTTGAAGCTTGAGAGCTGCAACTTTTCCATACTGAAGCCTGTACTGAAAAGTTCCTTTCACATACCTGAGGATCCTCTTGGATGCTTTCCAATGATTTTGATGTGGCTGATCCATAAATCTTGAAATAGGTCTAACTGAGAAATTCAAATCGCTAGTGGTGGTACGATATACGAGGCTGCCAACAAGCTTCCTGTATTAGGTTTCATCAACCAAATCATAAAGATAGAATTGGATTCCTGCCAAAATTTCTATCCCTAAGCAGTATTGTGGAAGACCAAGATCAATCATCAGACACAAAATGTCGGATTTTGATGAGCCTATCACATCTTCACTATTTCCAGTTATGATGGGATCATCTACATACAAGACAATGACAGTCATATCATCTACATTATTGATTTTCATGTACACATTGGGGGCTGATGGACTGCTATCAAAACCTACGAGTCTTCCAATTTCCTTGAAATAGGAATCTATCTTGTTGTACCAGGTTCTTGGGGCTTGCTTAAGGACATAAAGAGCCTTCTTAAGTCTGCAAACTAAGTATCTTGTCCCACTCTCTTCAAATTCTTAGGGTTGAATCATATATATTTCCTCTTCCAAGTCACCATTGAGGAAGGAAGATTTGACATTCTGATAAACATTACAATCAAATTGGATAGCCATTGGCAACACCAAACGCATTGATATTTGATGAATATGGTTGTCTATGATTGTCATTGATGATAACATTAATGACAAAGGTGAAGTGTAATGGCATGACACGACATGAAGAAAAGAACTTTGGTGTGGGCATTGGAGCCAATGGAACATCTAATGAGCCAAATGACCGATCCTGTGGTCATTTGTGTCTTAATGGGGTTATGAAGCCTCTCGCTTGATGAAGAAGATTTGAAGGAGCACTTGGACTTTGGTATGATGATACCCTCGCTTATGGTAGCCCTAATATTCCACACATAATGAAAAGCCCTTGCTTGGGTCTTTGCTTTGAAAAGGACAAAAGCTCTTGTAGCACGTGGAACCTATGATGCACAATTGAAACCCTTAATGATCATTGCTGTTATAAGATGGCTAGTGGGATGTTGGTGAAGTTGGTCCGCTAAACCACTTGATGATGATTTGAAGCCCCTTACGCCTTGATGACTCAGCTCTTAATGATGTGGAAATCCCTTGAAGAAATGGAAGTAAAGGTTTGGAAGATTTTTTTTAAAAAGAAAAGTTAAAATTAATAAAAATTCAACATGACAAGTCGGCTCAGCTTAGATGCTGATTTTATATTCATTAAATAAAAATAAATTTATCCCTATGACAGGTCGGCTCCAAACTAAAAGGAAAATCACTATAAATACCCTACACGTGTTCCATTTGTCAAGATAAGATTTCGTGGGTAAAACAGCAGCTCTGAAATTCGTGACTTTCTCTGGGGAATTTTCGGGTGGAGGAGCAGAGAACTCGTTGACTGTTTGGGAGGAGCAGCCACACGATTTTTGCAGCAGACAAGTACTTTTGACCCTTTTTTAGCTATGATTCTCTGTAGCAGCAGATGATAAAAAGGAGCAGAACTCGACCTTCTTTGGAGCTCTGATTCTCAAAAATACACAGTAGCAGCAGGTGACGAAAGGTGAACAACAGTTGATGAAAGAAGTCCGTGATATGCTCTCCTTTTTCTAACGGAGGCAACAAACATTTTGTGAAGTTTGACTAAGGCTGCCTCAGATCCCTTTTTACAGCTGATATGCTTTTGTTTTTGGAAAAGTTTCTTTTGGAGGAGTACACAGTCTTGAGTTATGAGAGCTGAGATTTTTCGTTGGGTTAAGGGAGAAAATTCGGTGAAAAAGAGTGAATTTAGTGGCAGCAGCAGATGACAAATGGAGTTTTTCTTCAGCAGTCTGTTTCATGCTTAAACTTGTCTACATATCTCAAAACCAACGAATGATCCAGCTGGTTTGTACAATGAAACATCAAGTGACCAGTTAGCAGTTTACACAGTGATGACATTGGTGAACACAGTATGCTCAGTTAATGATATACACCATTTGCTTAGTCAGTGATGTGGCAGTCTGTATGATAATCCACAGTATTTATGACGATCCACAGTATATATGCATACAATGTTTACACAGTGATTCATTCACTATTCAGTATGCAAGTTTACATAATGATGATGTACTAGAGAGGTTTACATAGACATGACAATTATTGGACAACTTGGGATGATGAGCATGGACAGACTCGAAGACTTGATTATAACATGCTGACTGAAGGGATCTAAGAAAAACTAGGCAGGGTCCTAGATAAGGAGTTGGCACTCTTTGTTTCAGCAGGTGTTGAATTGCTATCACAGTCATAGCCGTTTGAAATACAAAAAGATTACAAATATTATATCTGTGTCTCTTGTGCAATGAGTTGATTATTGAAGCATAGTCTATTGATGAATATGATGTTGAATTGAATGTGAAATGATGACTTAAGTTTTAGAGTTTGAAGAAGTTAAAATTGAAGTAAGTTCAAGCTCACTGATTCCCCCCCCCCCCCCTCTCAGTGAGCCATTGTGTCTAAGAATATTTTCTTTGCAACAGGTGCTGAGGTCTCTTCAAAACCAGTGCCTTCTTTTTGAGCAAAAACTTCGTCCACAAGTCTAGCCTTGCCCCTATCAATGAAAACATCGGCATTGAATTTCATATTGTACACCTCTTTACAGCCAATGGGCTTCTTGTCAGTTGGTAATTCAAATTTCAACCAAGTGCCATGTTTGATTTTGGACAAGGGACTTCATTTCTGCACTAATTGCACTATCTCACTCACAAATAGCATGTGCTTTAACAATTGTAGCTTATTCTTTTCCAGTCAATACATCAGCCATTAAGGCAATATTTACTTTGTACTTTGATGTTCTCCTTTTTGATGTGCTTCAATCTTAGAATCTTTGATGCCTTCTGTTGTTTTAATAGCCAAGTGGGCAACTTGTTAGCTTCCTTTGTGTCTCCAAGTGAGCTGCGACTTGCTTCACCCATCGTTTGATGTGTACTGCTGCTGCTAGGGGATTTAGGAGAGGCAGACATCTCAAAACTACTCCTCCTTTCAGTATTTAAGTTGTTTATTGTTTGCTTCTTTTGAGTAACAGGCCACAAAGGATCACATGGATTAGATGTATGTTTTTGATGTTCATCAAAGATTGCATCTCCGCTGCTAATAACAATCTGTCTCTAAGTCCAACAGTCTATATGCCTTGGGGACCGCACTATATCCAATCAAGATGCACCTTTTTCTTTTAGTATCTAACTTCGAACTTTTTTGTGCAGTACATGAGCATAGGCCACACATCCAAACACTTTCAAGTGGCAATATTTGGCTTTTTGCCACTCCAAACTTCTGCTGGTGCTACATTTTTGAGAGCCTTTATGGGGCATCTATTTAAGATGCCCACAATTGTATGTACAACTTCATCCCACCATTCACTTTTCAGATTTTCCTCATGCAGCATGCAATAGGTCAATTCAACAAATGGTACAGTTCTCAGCAATTACCTTTTGCTTTGGAACACAGGGAATTGTGAACTGTCTTTTGGTTCCTTCGGTGTTGCAAAAATTCATGAACTCTGCTGAGACCTTAGTACTTTCAAGTTTCAGCTTTTACCCAGATTCCTTTTCAACCATGGCCAAGAATGTTATGAATACATCCACGTTTTTCTTGAGAGGTCATCAGTAAAAGTGAGTAAGTATGTTGGAACCATAGGAGTCTTCATTGGCTCATGAATGTTAGAATAGATCAACTCCAATGGTTTGTTTGCACTCCATGCTGAATCTCTCAAAGAGCTTTATCAGTGTTGTTTGTGTTACAATTCTATCCGTGTTGCTCACTAGGGATTCTCCACCAGCATGATGCATTTCATCGGACTTAGAACAGTCAATGGTTCTTGTGCATAGTGAAGATGACAATGGGTGATGGTGCAGTAGAAATAAGCCTTTTGGAGAGGTCCAACATCCTTACAGACTAAGACATGAGTGCACGCATGCACTAACTTTAGAAGGTTTATGTTTTAGCAGATTTTCTATTTTAGTCTGTTGTTTCAAAATTAGAAGTGTGCTTTTGTTAGCTCTAGTTAGCTTCAGTTCTAATATTACACTACGTGCTTTTGTACCGGGAATATCTATTCCAAGAGAAGGGAATACATTCCAAGGGCACATGCATGCATGCACATAATTCTTGGGTTAGGATGCACTAATCATGGCATTGTCATCCGTGCATCCTTGGGCACATAATCCTGGCAGCTTCATCTCTGCAGGTGCACTTCTCTAGACTATTTTTAGGTTTCCTTTCCTAAATTGGGACATCCACAGGGTTGGGCTATTTTTGTATTTCCATAGCCTATTGTTCTTCCATAAAAGAAAAGCAGGGTAAGGGTATTACTCATAGAGTGAGTTAGAGGCTTGAGCAATTCCACCGTAATTCTTCTTCCTGAGATAATAGAAATAGATGTGATTGACAATTCAGATTTGTAATTGTTATTATTTTTAGTTTGTCTGTGTACACAAATCTAGTGTTCAGATTCTACTGATTTGTTAGGAATTTAAGATTTTCAGTTTCTTATTAGTTAAGGTTTTAGTTTTTGAGTGATTATATATTTACCATGTAATAAAATTTTAACATGGTATCAAAGTGCAGATCTAAAATCTTTCAAGAATTTGTGTATGAAGAAGGTTGTTCACTGTTAGAGGGAATTGTTGGAGGGTTTCAATGGGTGTGATGCCCAAGTGTCTTCAGTGAGTGAAGCAATCTGTTCTTAAGGTAGGTACTTGGACCTGTGATAGGTTGAGGGTGAGATGCCTATGTAGTTCTAGTGATTGAAGGATTGATTTGCAGCTGTGATAGGTTGTTGATCTGATTTGCTTTCATCTTGCCGATTTATTTGGTTTAGGTGTGTTCCAAAAGTTGCAGGGATGACTAGTCTCAGTCTCAGAGGGTGTGATCATCTAGAGGATGCTTCCAACTTTACAATTTGGAAGTGCAGATCGCAGATGCTATTAGAGGAGGTTGATCTTTGGTATTTTATTGAGGGGACTGGGAAGGTTATAGTCCCTATCGATCCTGCATAATTGGCCAAACACACAAAAAAGTGGGCAAAGCAAAGGGATCATCATTGATTTTGTGAAGGAACATTTGATCATTCACATTGTGGAGTATAAGTTTGCCCAAGATATGTATGATGCCTTGATCACTTTGTATTAGAGTGTGCATATTTCTTGCAAGATGCTGTTTAAAGACAAGCTCACTGCCACATACATGAGTGATACATACATAGTGGCCAACTACTTGATGAAGATCACCAAGATTTGTTATCAACTCACTGCTATCGAGATGAAAGTGGAGGAGACCAAACTAGAGACAATTTTGACCAGAGTGGATATTCAAAACATAGCCCTCTTCAAGAAGATGGGGAAAGTGGTAAGAAAGGACTTGGGGAAGGGATAGAAGGAGAAGAGGAAAGATTCAGGTTCTTCAAACTAGGGTAAGAAAGACTTTAGTCACGTGAAGTGCTTCAAGTGCGACAAGATGGGCCATATGCATCTCGGTTCCCTAAGAAGAAGAGGAAGGGAAAACAACAATGAAAAACAGTTTGCAAAGATGCAAAAGCAAACTTAGCATCTAGGATTGATAGAGCCTTTTCCATGGTTTTGTGCCTCTCCACTAATACGATTTCTGGTGTAGGGTGGTATGTAGGCAGTGGATCTAGATTCTAGACATATGACCTTTAATAAAAATGCTTTTAGTCGAGAGGAGGCATGCATACAAGTGAAGGTGGGAGATGAAGCCACTTATACAGTCTCAAGATTGAGATCTGTCTCATTCTACATGCCATTAGGTGATGTTCTTGATCTAGATGATGTCTTATATGTTCCTAGATTAGCAAAGAATCTACTTTCAGTTTCAACCATGATAGATCTTGGAAGTTGGGTGTGTTGTAATGAATATGAAGTACACAATTAAACATAAACATAATAATAATAATTAGTAAAGCTAAGGGGCACAACATTTAACCTTTGTGACTAGTCAATGCATATAACTTACAAGTATACCATCACAAAGTTCATTGAATTCATATCTCACTTATTCATTAATCAATTATCTAATACTTATCCTATATGGATTCTTTTATGTTGTCCTTCTTATGTTGGATATTTCCGTAAATGAACTATTGTTCATTGCATTGGTATCAGAGCCCTTTCTCATGCACTTCTATTTATTCTAGGTTTTGGCCATGCATATTTTTCCATAGTGTTATCACCCGGTAATTTTCCTATGGTTGTGAGTAGAAAATCACTAGTGTAACCATTTCAAACCAACTTTAGGTTGTATTCTAGCCTATACAGCCAGAGAGGGCTCTCTCAGGGTCACAAGGACCATTCACATGCACATATGTCTTGTAGCAAGCATTCAGAAGGCTAGATTTTTTATGAGAACAAATTGTTTGTATTTCAAAGAGTGTAAGAAAGACAAACATAAAACACCATTGGGCAATGGAGTTGAAGCCTGAAACATTCAAGGGCTTACAACAATAATGATAGGTGATTATCCTTTGCAATCTGAGGCAACGTGAGCATTAACATTCAGTCAAATAACTTTAAGAGATGGAAGGGGAAATGAGAAGAAGCCCAGTGGAACAAGAGACACCTATCTGTGGATAAATCTCTTGAAACACCTTTAGCAGAAGCAACAATAAAGGCTGATAACTGAAATGGAGAACCTAGCAGAGGATGAATTCCATGACATTCATCATAAACACATCACAAATAAGATTTCTGATGAAAGGAGTGCTTAACAAAGAATGAATTCCTTGCATACAACTAGAAACCTATTAGCAAAACTTCACACATATATGGAAATGGAGCATACAGGAAAACACATACTGAACATGGAACACTGTGATGAATCTTAGACACTCAGAACATACTTCAACATTAAATACTTCCAAGAAAAGCTCAAGGCTACAAAACCAAGCACAGAGGCTTCCAAAATGAATGTCGAACCCCTTTCTCCTCTATCAAGGTTATATTTATAGTCCAATTTGCTCCCGAGACGAAACTCGAAACAGAGCGCAAAAATTAGTTACCTCATGGGAATCAAACCCGAACGTACAAAATCCTAACAAATTTTGAGGTGGCAGATTCGCCATGATCACAAAACAAATTAGGAAAGCACGTTGTGATACATGTGACTGATTAAAACGAAAAACCTTGACATCAAGGGGTCTCAGGCTTGCTTGATGAAAACGACTATTCAGAGCATCTTCGAACGACCTTCTATTGCAGAGGTGAAGGAGTGGTTCTCATATCTGAGTAGAGGCTCCTCGACCCCTTTCTTCTTTGACTGTGTAGCGGCTGGTTGGACAACCACTATCTGCTTTGCTGCCTCTTCCATATTCTGCTGAGCCTCGAAGTCTTCATTCACCTATGCATTTTTAATCCGCGGAACCATCACCATCTGTTGATCTGGGTCGAACCTGGATCTGAGCCGTCAGAACATGTGGCCCCGCAAGCTCCTTTCTGCAAAATTGCGGACTTTCGATTGCGGGTTCACCAACTTTCACGACTGAACTTCCGCCTTTTGATTTCTGCCATTCTTTACAATCGTCGATTTTGTGCGGACTTTGTCTTGACCGTTGATCCAAGAGCAGACGCGGATTTCATCTTATCTTGGTGGACCCGTTCTCTTCCTTTCACCTTTCTTTTGCGGGATTCTTCTGGAGCATCAACTCTCTTTGCGGCTCAGATCTCCACCGTTGAAATCTGCTAGCTCTACCCAATTCCGCTGATTCCCAAATCTTATTTCCTCGTGCATGCTTACCCTTGCGGACTTGTTTATGACCATCGATCTCCTCCCTGGCAGCTCTGCTCCGTCAATTCTCGCCGAGACTTAACATTGAAGCAGATTTTTCATACAAGGCTCATTTCCAAGGTTGCGCTTAAGGATTTTTTACAATTCTCACATTTTAGATCTAGGAATAAGTCTTCTAACAATCTTCAAACCCTTTCTGCACACCTCTAGGTCATAAGATACGGATTTTTAGAACTCACCTTACATTTACTCTAGCCTGACCCCTTTCTGACCATTTAGCCTAAACATGGTGCTAACACGTAGGTTTTTGACCAAAAACAAACCCTTAGCCATTTGAAGTTCATAAAATATGTTGTAAATTTGAAGAGAAAAAAACGTAGGCGTAAGTACCCAAAAGAAATTGAAAAAATCATAACAAGATCGTGCTTGAAATAGACAAGCAAGCCAATGTTACAAACTTACAAGGACCAAATTATTGGCCATACCAAGCATTCACAACAGGAAGTCATTGACGAACGAGTGAATGACAACTGTCATCCATTAGGGTATCCTTCAAAAACAATCAATTCTGATACAAGTTACAAAACACATGTAAAATTGTGGAATACAAGGTTATACTGTCCATAACAAATAGCCATGAAATCGATTATTGGCATTGTTGGAGCAACTCACACTTGTCGATATAGTTGTCAGAGATTTTAGTCACTATCAACAATTGAATTGGGTAGTTTACCACCTTAAGCTCTTACTTGCTATTAGTAGTTCAATTGGGGAGCTCTTCTTCGTTATCAACAGTAGAGTCGAGGAGTCACACCAAGAACAATGTTGAGGTGTGGTGGACTTAAGAAAAGTTGTAAAGTCACGTGAAATATATTTTCACTATTACCAAAACAAAAATTTTCTGACATGAAGTATGTTAGCATTAAAACATGAGTGCCTCAACTATACATGACATTATTTCAGTATATTGATAATAAAAAAGGTTAAGTGCATTGTTGGGAATGCTATGAGTTATTATCAAACAAAAAGCCACATATATCTCATTTTAATTATCCCTCACATCATCTAAGTAAAACAAAGACTAAGTTTCAAGTGACTATTATAAGGGTCTAATATTTATAAGCTTAAGAGGAATTTCCAAATAAAAATGTGAAGAGGTATACAAAGGAGTTAATCCTCTAGTAAAGTACTATTAAAATCTACATAGAAAGCTGATGTAATAAAAGGATCTTGCATATTAAAATAATATTTTATGTGGAAAAACATAAGTCAAGCTATTATAGTGAAGTTGGATTAAAAGAATATTTTAAGAAGTGAAGGTGGAGAAAAGAAGATATATATAGGAATGGGTTGCAATTTATAAAGGTGGCGTTTCAAATTGTCATTTTTTTTTTCAAATTTCAAATTGTCATTTGGCAAGAGGCTATCATTAAGGAGTGTTACGTGGTACCAGTGCCTTCGCACCTTCAGATATTTGCCCAAAGAGGGGTCGCATTTTTTTCTTCAAGGCTAGGATGGGGTATTATTAGTGCCTTTTGAGCGGTGGTTATGGCCGAACACTTTGATTCTTCCTTTATGAGTAATATAGCTTAATGGCATTGTTGACTTCCCTTTGTTGGGGTTGGTGTTCGAGGCTCCTAGGGGGAGGTCACTGGGTCACATGACCTCTTGCTTGTTTTATACATCGATGACAATATTCCAGCTCTAAGGCTCTTGCCTTGCTTTCAGGTTACCTTATGCCCCCATCCTGGTCCCTTTCCAACAGAGTGCCCTCCTTCTTTGGTCCAGTTTCCTTGATGACGCAACCTTTGGTCACCTTTGGGGTTTGTTGCCGCCTAATTCACACTTTAGAATGCAGGAAAGTCACAACCTGCTATGTGTGTCCTTGGGGGCAAGCGAGAGCTGGGGACCACTGTCACCACAGTCTACAGCTCCTCCGTTTAGGCAAGATCCCAACAGAGCCAAGGGGGGTAGTCCCTATGGAAAGACTATGTTCCAGGTTTATTAATTAATTTGAAGATTAATTAAAGGGATCTTTTATTAAGGCTGAGGCTAAGGTTCTAGGAGATGACAGTCAAGCTAATGCAATATGCAAGATTTAAATGACAGTCAGTCTTTTTATTTGAAAACCAGTTCCTAAAGAATGGAGTCAGAAAATGCAGCCTTTAATGGATGCAAATCTAAGTTATTTAACCACAGACTAAGTTGTCTAACAATGATATGAATAAATAAACCAGTGATACAATTATGAACCAGATATCTAAACAATGTACAATTGATCTAAATTTATCAATATTAACCAATGAACAAGATTTACAAGTTATGAACCAAAGAATGCAGAAGAAAACTTTAGATGGAAATTATTGACCAACAGTAAATAAAGGAAAGGAGGACTTTTAAGTTTGATTTACTTGAAGCACTTTAAACAGATGTTAAGCATTCACCACATGAGCAATTACAGAACAGGAAGTTAATGAAACTGAAGGTAAAGTGTTGGAGTGCCTGCGGTAAAATAAAAATGAAAGTGCTTGTAGTATTGTATTGTAGTAAAACCTTGAACAGCAAGGCAAAAATAAACAGTATTGATCTGTGTTTGTAGGACGTTTTGCAGTGCTTCTTGGTAAATTTTAATAAATTTTATTAGAGTTGTTCTTCTTGATTATGTTTTAGAACCGGTGGTGTGACTACCCCGATCTAGTTCTTCTCAAACCGAAGAAAGATTGTTGTTGCGCTCAACAGGTGGGAGCAAAGCCCACCCCTAGCTCACAGGTCAATCCCCAATGGCTCGGTGCTCACAAGGAGGACGTCGATGCGCCTAGAGACTGCCCGCAGCCTGCTACCCCTTGCAGCTTTCGAGTCACCGTTTTTAATCGATTCAAAAGTCTCTAGATGGATGCCTATTAAACTAGGACTTCCTTTTCCCCTGGTCGTATCCCGGAGTACCCCGGAGGGTGATAACCGAGTAGAGGAGCAGGAGATAGAGAAGCTTTGTTGGTTAATTTTATGGGTTGATTTTAAATCTTGGGTGATTAAGATGCAAAAGTAAATTTTAAAGATATCAACAAGATCACCAAGGGATGTCCCTTATGGGAGGTGCTGGTATTTGATCTTGGACTGAAAGTAATGTGTGTTGAAGATTGTAGCAGGAAAAATAAAATGTTTCTTTAATTACCTAAGCCATCACTTCTCCTGCTTTTCATATCCAACTTGAATTCCCTAAAGGGAGATGACAAGTGGATAGAGGATACACAGGATGGGTGAGTTGTATGATTACTTCCCTTTTTAAACAGTAAATGAAAGAGCTGAACTTGAAAAGAAACTGTAACTTAACTAGAACAATGCTTAACCTCACAGCAATCTCTGTGACAGAGATGGTGGTCTGTCACAGAGATAGGTAGGTGGAAAGGAAACTAATTAAGCTAACCTCACAACAATCTCTGTTACAGAGATGATGGTCTGTAACAGAGATAGGTGGGTGAACAAATAAAACAGTAAACAGAATAAATAGTACACTAACCTCACTTCAATCTTTGTGACAGAGATGGTGGTCTGTCACAAAGATAGGTGGGTAAAAGGAAAAAGAACTACTTATCTACTTCACTTCCTAATCTATTTACAGAATACAAATGCTTTACAAAGCTTCAGAAAATACCCCAAGAGACTCTCTTTGGGGTTTACAATAACAGAAAAGTTGAGAGAAAGAGTTGAGGGTTTGAAACCCCTTTGAGCCGGTTGAGGGTTGAGATATTTCTGTGCCCTTTTGGACAGCAAATCTCCTTTAAACCTGCACTACCTGTCAAAAACCAGCGAACTATTTTCGCTGCAAATCACATAAAACACTAAAAAAATTACTGTTAAAAAATATTAGTACAAATTTACAAATTTACAGAAAAAATAAAAAAAATTTGTGAATGTGATAAGTAACAGAAATATAAAGTTTAGGGGGCTGAAAACTGAGTTTTCAGCCACCTAAATGATACTAAAACAGTAAATTTAAAGCCTCTAACTAATATATAACATCTGGGGGCCCTAAAACAAGGGTTATATTCACTATACAGTGAATAAAACCCAGTTTCAGAACACAAAAACAGATATGGCCGAATTGAAATTCTGGAAAAACAGAGATGTTTAGAGGGCTGGAAACTCACAAGGTGAATATTACTAACATTTACACTATACTGTTATGCAGACTAAATAATATTTATCAAAGAGGTATGCAATAAGTTAATCCCTAAGGAACTTGCGTTCGGCTCGAGAGATTGGATAAACCAATTCAGACCGACTTCATTCACCGCAGATGCGGATCAATTGATACCACAAGTATTCGAGACAGAGCTATTTTTGCATAGAGCTCACAGACTGACTGGAAACTGAGTTTCCAGCCACCTAAATAATACTAAAACAACAGAAATAACAAGTTAAATTAATATGTATGAGTTTAGGGCTCTAAAACAAGGTTTGCATCCACTAAACAGTGAATAAAACCTTGTTTAAAACAGGCTGAAAGTAGATGGCCGAATTGAAATTTTACAGAAATGAGCCCCTGGAGAGATGCCCTTGCTTGGAAAACCTGCAACAAATCTAACTCTGCAAGAAATTGTAAGCCTAGAGATGAATGTTCAACGATCCCTGCAAAATACTTTGAAGAAAAAACGTTAAACAGTTCACAAAAGAGAGCAAAAATACTTCTACTCTCTAATTTCTTCACAAAATACTTTGTGGAGAGCTAACTAGACAAATACAAAGATGCAAAGCTAAACAAATATACGAGTTACCTTACAACATTTGATCATGAAAATGGAAAGTGTAGCACAATGTCCCTCCAAAGATTCCTTAGATTAAATGGCCCAACTAGGGCAAAAAGATTACAATAGCAAGCGAGAGAGAGCTTGAGAAGATAGTGGAGAAATAATCCAGCAGCATAACAATAGCATGAGAGAGCATGAGAAATGAGGGAGTGAGGCCCCCATTTTATAGTTGAGGAAGACCCCCAACCCCTTGAAGATCAATGGCTGAGATTAGACCTAGATCTAGGTTAAATCTCCACCACTAGATCTAGGTTTTTGGCTTTTATTCCTCTCAATCAATCTCCACCCTTGGATTAATTCTTGATCAATGGCTGAGATTTTTGATCCATGTCAAACCAATATACACCCTCAGATCTAGGTCTTTGACCAAGATCCCCCTTCAATCAATGGCTTGGATGAGTTAAGGCTACAAAACGTGGGCCCAAGGTAGGCGCCCCTCCAAATCTAGC
>LPNX010028153.1:795478-847312 GCA_001517045.1 Pseudotsuga menziesii
CTTGACTTTTAAAAATGTGGCAAGTTCCTCCAAATCTAGCGCCCTCCATCTTTCATGTGGCGCCCTTCTATATTAGGCTAGCGCCCTTCTATTCATTTTGGCGCCCCACNCTCGACTTTTAAAAATGTGGCAAGTTCCTCCAAATCTAGCGCCCTCCATCTTTCATGTGGCGCCCTTCTATATTAGGCTAGCGCCCTTCTATTCATTTTGGCGCCCCACTACATTGGTAGAACCTCACTATAATGATGACGCCCCCTTTTATTTGCATGCGCCCCCTTAAATTGGTGGAGATTCCTCTAAACTTGGCCGCCCCTTTAGTCTAGCGCCCACCTCTATAATGGTAGCGCCCTCATTTTTGATGATATGCCTCTAAACTTAGCTAACGCCCCCACTATATGGTGACGCCCTCCAATATTTGGTGGCTTCTCTTTCTTGATAGCGCCCCCGTTTACATTTGGTGAGGGTTTACACCACGTTTTGGCTCTAGATTTGGCTTTGACTTGGACGTCCCCTCCAATTATAGCTTGGACTTTGCCATTTGCTCCAANCCCTTTACATTTGGTGAGGGTTTACACCACGTTTTGGCTCTAGATTTGGCTTTGACTTGGACGTCCCCTCCAATTATAGCTTGGACTTTGCCATTTGCTCCAATAAACTTTATTCAACTTTTAAACTTAGGTTAAATAGAATTTCACCTTAGATTTAATTCTCCAATTTAATTTTTAAATTTTTCCAAGTTAGACTTAGGAAAAATTAAAAATAAACTTGAAAAATTTAAATCTAGGCCATGGGGGGGTGGAAAAATTATGAAATAAATTTTCCTAGGCTTAACAACCCCCAAACAAATTTACCATGGCATTATTTGATTTTTTCCTTCAAAATCAAATAATATGAATTTTTTTTTTTTGACTTAGGAAAATTAAAAATTTCCCTAGGGGAGATAGACCCCTCCTGACCAAAATTGGTCTATCTCTTCAACCGCTTATCAGAACGACATGGGACTCGAGGCAGTGGCCTAGGGGGTTTCATAGCAATTTTACTTTGCATTCATAGCTCCTATTACAAAATGCCATGCTTGAGCAATTACATTATTACATCAAAACTCAGTTAATTAACCACCAAGGGGTGGAATTAATTAACTGGAAAATATTTATTAAAAATTCAAAAAACATAACGAAACTCCGCAAGACTCTAGACAGATGCCTAGCATGGTCATGAATTACATTTTAAAGCCTTAGCCACCTCATGGACTTGACTGGTAGAACGCCCGTCACCACTTTGGAGGATTTTGAGTGAAAACCAAACCGATTAAACTCGTTTGTTCAACAAGATCAATTGGAAAGGGAAAAACACTCGATGAGGGGCCTTCCCTAACAACCAGTTCCATGGTGTGGCATCCGTATCATATGATCCATACTAGTACATAAAATTACATTAATTTTTCCACGCAGGGGAGCGGACATTTCGTTTTACAAAGGGGCAATTGCCCTGCAGAAGTGAAAAAATCCTCAGATTTTTTCAAGGTATAATTATGTACACTTCATGTACATGGAGTTGCCACCTAGTCGAAATAGGTGGGCAACAGGGTTAGATGGGGCATGGCGACCCCCCCTTGCTAACTCCACCTTTCAGAGTGAAGCTTTCTACTCAGTTTTAGTCATTTTTAGCAGTTTTGGATAAACTATGGGGAAAATGGCTCAAGTTACCCACATATATAATTATTTTATAATTTCGCAGTGACATTTTAAAGGCTTGTAGGCTTGGTCATCTGTAAAAAGTGATTGTGAGAAGCTATAAATAAGCTCTCCTCGCTTCATTTGTAAATCATAACACATGGGATAGAGTACATAATGTTACTATTTTACCCTAATTAGCTCTTTGGAAAATGATGCACACCTCTTGGAGTCTTTTCTCTTTGCTCTTATGGATAAAAGTTGGATGAATTCTTTGGTCATGCTCATGCTTGGCGGATGCTAGGATTTGTTGGACAACACAAAACTCAAGTCACAAAACTCAAGTAAGTCAAGGTTTTTGTCTTCTTGGTGTAAGGTAGGTGAACTCTTGTCTCTTGAATGGTTGAATGGTAGCCCTAGGGCTGCATTTTGCTGGAATAGAACCTTTTATCTACTTTCTATCCTCTTTGCATGGTGGAAAACATTCCCAAGAGGAGTTTTCCCTAGTTTAACCTTGGATATCCAATTTTTTCCCTAGATTAGGCTCTTATAACGAACCATAGGAGTTGTTATAGGAAGCCCTAATTTAGTAGACAAGGAAAATTTAAATCAAGAGGAAGGATGGTTACCTACCTCTAGGGATAGGGTTTAAGGGTATCATCCATGAAAACCCCTAGTTATAACCTTTTTGCCCAAATTCTTCTTGCATTTGCATTTGCATTTGTCAAAATTGCATTTCATGGTAGAATTAGGTTTGCAATTTTATGTTTAAAACCCTAAATTTTTTTTTTTTTTCAAATTTTTGGCCTCCCTAAAATTTCGGCCTTCCCTCGTATAAATTCAACCTTCCTTCTTTATCCCTAAGAACCATAGGGAGAGATTTTAGGAAGCCCTAAAAAAACCAAAAAAATATAAAAGCCTAAACACTACAAAACAATCCCTAGAACTAAACCCTAGCAACCCTAGGGATGTTTCCTAAACCCTAACCTACCTTTATTCCTCCCTTCTAACCCTCGCTATCCTCCTTTCCAACAACAACCTCCTGCTCTCCTCACCCCTTAAACATCTTTTCCAACCTAAGAGCGAGCCCTATTGTGGTCTTTCTTTAGGTGTTCCCCCAAACTTGAATGCCGCTGCTTCAAAGTCAGACCTTAAACAATCCCTAACCTCCCTTCTTAAGGCTTTTCCCCTACTCCTTTGCACAAACGATTTCCTCCTTTGGCTTCCTCTCCCTTATATCTTCCATTTCAGCCCTAGAACGAACCCTAAAGGGGCCTATTACCAACTAAGTTGTACTTAGTTGGATTTCAAGTGAGTTGACAATGTTTGAACAAGGATACTTGTTCATGATCAGAGTTCAGAAGTCCATTAGGTTTTCTTGGCCCTTTTATTTTTTGTACAACATGTTCATACCCCCTTGGGGGAATTGTAATAAATGTACTAGCATGGCAAAGGTTTTGTAAAGGACTTGGCTTCCTAAGACTTGGACGTCAATTCGATCATTCCAAGGTGTTTTTTCCCTTGTCAATTATGCAATGCTGAATAAGTGATGTATAATTTTTGAGTTTTTCACTGCTCCTCCAAAGATGGAATGGTCGTCTTGGTGGTTAGGACTTAGGAGGTTATTAAAGTTCACGTGTCAATGCATATAAGCATGCTAGGCATTAGACATGTGCTAGGCCCCCCTAAGTTTCTCGCAAAATTAGGCCATTTTTTAATCGTTTAATTAAAAAATTTGTAAAAGGCATAAAACACTTGCTTTAGAGGTGGAATTTGGCATGTGGATGCTCGTTTTCACATTTAGAGCGTCCTCTTCACCCGTCAGGCTACATCCTTGTTGGTGTAGTGTTGGACATCCCTCCATGATTCCATTCAGCCCACATTTCTTCATCTGCTACCACACTTAGTGAGTCTGGACATATTCCCTGTACCTTCATGGTATATTGGGAATCCCCCTCCCTCGTTAATCCACTCATCTCATCATTAATTTAAAATTGACCAAGAGCAGTTCTAACACATTTCCAACATTACAACAACATTACAATCTTGGAACTCCATTTCAGCACTGGACTTCTCCTTGTATCGTACAATTTATTGCTATAAGTTCATTTACTTATCAAGTTATCTAGTGTTGTATAATTCATATGTTGCTGTGTTTAAACTATCTATTGCAATAATCTTGTTTCAATCTTTAGTTCTAAAAAACTCCTAAAACAACTTACTCATCCATAAACCACCACTAAACGCTTAATCATCCTTAGTAACTCTTAGGGTCCACCCCCTTCGCTTCATTAGGAGTTTGCCAAATGGAGGAGTCAAGATCAAGTGACATTACTTGACTCGAGACTTGCCCCCAAGAATGCACTTAGTGGCTTGAATATTTCTTCCACGCCAACCTAATCCCCCAGGTGTGTGAAAGGTGGCAACAGGGCCTTCTAAGGTGGCATCCTAAAACAAGTCCACTGTTGCCCTTTCCACCGGACCTGCAACGTTACTCACATAGGTTAGTATATGTGTAAAAATGATGAAATGATGAAGTGTTGAATTCTAATATTTGTGATTGTAAATGGTGGAACTAAAATGCAATACTTATGCCTTGTAAAAAGATTATAAAAACACTGCTACTTTGAAGTCACTGATGTCATACTTGTTGATTTTTTATACCTTGGAAGTTGTTCCCCTTAGTGACTTTTGCCTTAGTCACTAGGAAAAAGGGGTCATGTCACATGGACTTTAAATTAATGACTTGAGATGAGCATTAAATGCACTTTAGGGATTAAAGTGCACTTTAGTCTTTAAGTGAAAAATTTAAGAAGTCAGTGAATTAAAAATTAAAAAAATTAATTTTTGGAGAAAAGTGATTTTATCACAACCACTCATCTAATCCAATCTAGGCCCTTTCACTTGTCCATCTATTTTAAAATTTTTACCTAAAGGGAAAAATTCCATGTGAAGAGGCATATTCGTGATTTTGAGAGAGTCAATTTCCAGAGAAGAAGAGGAGAACGCAGCTTGCTTTTTTTCTTCCAGGCACAAATTCCAAGGCGAATATACAACAGGTTATTGTCACAATTCCCAATGCATATGGCACAGATTTCAAGGAAGAGTTTTCTACATTAATTGCGCTGTACAGGACAGGCCGTATACTACAGTCCGTACTGTACGATTTTCTTATGCAGGTGGCACAAAAATCAAGAAGGCTGTTTGCTGAGTTAGCATGATGTTCCAGATTTGCAGTGGCACAAATTTAGAGACGTGATCGAACAACAGAGTACAGAAATGACCGTACAGCAAGCACGAAAATTGCGAAAGGTTCTGCTGGACCGTACAGTTTGTTTAATTACACTTTGACATGAAATTCAAGGTGTTGGGCAAAGGTAAGTTGGTCTGAGTTTTGTCTTTAATGCTGTAGCTTGAATTTGACTGAAATAAAAATTCCTCTCTCTCTAACAGGTTTTCCTATTCAAGGTTTTGCCTGGACTATTTGCCGAAAAATCTCTGTGTCTTAAAATTTTTTGGACTCAGATCAGCGTCAGGAGTGGTCTGGCACTTTTATCTTCTAGGATGATTTTTCAGGCATAAAATTAATTAAAGAATGGCTGGCAAGGAAATCGATTTAGTTTAGTGGGACAAGGAAATGGCATGAAGATGGTCTGAGGCATATTGTTAATGCATTCTACACCTTTTGACATTATCTTCATCATTTATGGGGTCAACATGTCCTCTTACACACTTCTTGGGGGTGTCTTCTATTGTATTGAGGGGCCATGTCCTAATGACTTTAGTAACTTTATGTTATATCTTATGTTTTGATGTTGTATCTGGGATGTTAGTGGAGACGTTTTACATCTCCTAGCCCCACTATGATGTATTATGATGTACCTAGTCACTTATTGTGACTTATGCCCCCTCCCTTGATTAGCCATTGATCTTGATGTATTATCTTTTGATCCTAGCACTCCATCATTTTGGAGCTAGAGATTTTGATTAGAGAGTTCTATATATCTGGAAACTCTCTCATTTATAATGGACTTTTGGCTCTTGGATTTCTGGAAATAATAAAAATATTTTGAGAAAATCTTGTGAAGATTTGTTGAATGTTCTTGTGCAGGATTGGAGAGTCTTTTCTTTTTGGCATTCTTGTGGATCTATGCTATTTCCATAAAAAAATTTGCAGGGCCCATGTGGATAGTGAAGGTAGCAATTTGAAGGAAGCGCTATTGTGAGGAGACTCCATCTCTCTTCCTCAAATAATTTTCATCTCATGGAGTATCTCTATTGTATATTGTTGATCATTTTGATGCTTTTTTATTTGTATTTCATTGTTACATCTTTCATATGTGATTCAATTCTTACTTACTGGAGATCGTTCTTGTAGGAGGAGGGCGCATTGGTCACTTGGACAGCAAGACATCTTCATTGGATTTGGCATAGAAACTGCTTGTAATTGTTTCAAACCAGGAAGATCATCATCGTACTTGGTGACCACAAGCATTTCTAGGTTTTTCTCAACTTATTTTTGGCATTTCGGGATCTATTCCATTAGTCACTCTTTTACTTTCAAAGTTAAGACCCTTGTTTTATAGATCTGATAGATCCTACGATTATTTTCCAGGGTACCTGTACCCAGGGGTAGGGAACACGTGCCCATACCGGGTACAACAATGAAATGTACCCTCATGTGCCCGACCGTACCTCCACATACTCGAGACGTTAGTTAAAAAATTAGGGTACGATAGTGCAAATGGGTTCGACGTACCCCGTGTTTGGATATGCCGAGGGTACTTCAGATGCGGCCCAAGCATAAAAAATTAAAAAAAATTAAAAAAAATTGGGGCCCACTGCCCAATTAAACTAGTAGCCCGACTGCCCACACTTCATCATTTACAAATTTGGAGAGCCCGACCACCATTTGGAGAACCCTCACTCCATTCCAAGCACGCGACAGGAGTTAGCAGCGGACAATTGGGAGAGCCCAAGAGCAGGTTAGCAGCGACAGATAACAACAACGGGCAGAGGAGTTAGCAACAGACTATTGGGACGGTTCCACAATAGGAAGAATTTGTCCCTTGAGGCTTCAAGGAACAACATCAAGGTGGAGAAAATTTTCAGTGGACAACACACTTTGGAGAAAAAGAATCAAACTTGAGAGGTTGAGACCACTGAACCAGTGAGTCAAGCAAACAGTGAACAAATATGTTAATTTAACATTTTAGATCTCAGATTTGTCAAATTTCCAAGTGAAAACTTCAAAACACAGTTCAGAATCAACAATGAGGTCAAAGGTATTTGAGTTTGTCATTTATGATTTCACTCTTTGAGCCATTGCATTTCCAGATTTGAAGATCTCACTTCCAACTTCAAGTTTACTATTTTTTAGTTTCCCTATCTTTCCAAATTTCCAAAATCACCAAAATCAAAATGTCTTCATCAAAGCAAAATCCTCTATATCCACTATGGAAATATGTGGAGAGGACAAAAACAATGGCTGCAAGAGGCATAATCATGACTAAATTCAATTTTTGTAAGGCTGAAAGGAAACGTACTTATACAAGAGTTAAGGCCCATTTTATGCAAATCCCAAGGATGGGTGTTGAGCTTTGTAATGGAGACTTAGAAGATACCAATAAACTCCCTAATGCACAAATGGGGCAGCGAAAAGTTGAGGGTGTGACAGGCAAGGAAATCTCAAGGCCTTGTTGTAATCCTCATGCTAATGTGGATGACGAGTCCATTGATTCTGGTGATGAAAATCCATCTGAAGATGAAGTTCAGTTTGTTGATGAAAACATGTTGTCAAAAGCATCCAAAAGCACTATGACTCAAACACGCAAGAAACCAAAACTTGGTGGCTTTTTTGACATGTTTGATGTGAAAGGAAGGGAGGGTGTTGATCTTGCAATAGCAAGATTTTTTCTTGCATGTGGCATTCCTTTCAATGTAGCCCGCTCACCATATTTTGAGCAAATGGTCCATGTGATTAATAATGGACCTATGGGGTATAAGCCACCTTGTTATGAGAAGCTCCGAACAATATTGGTGGACAAGGAGAAAGCATGCCTTGAGAAGGCAATGTCACCATTGAAGGCATCTTCGAGTCTAGATAGATGCTCCATTGTTATGGATGGTTGGACTGATTGTAGGAATCGTCCATTGATAAACATAATTGTCTCTTCCATCTTTGGTCCATACTTCCTTAGGGCCATTGATCGTTCCGATCAAGAAAATAACACTTTGTTCTTGAAAGACCAATTATGCGATGTCATTGCTAAGGTGGGGCCATCCAATGTCATCCAAGTGATTACTGATGCAGCCCCAATGTGCAAAGCAACGGGGGCAATGGTCCAAAAAGAATACAGGTCAGTGACAAATCTGATTTTAATTAATAATTACAAGTCTGATTTTTTTAAAATTGTTCATGTTTATTCATAAAATAAAATTAGAAATCTCATATCAGAAATCTAATTCTTTCTTATTTTTTTCGTACTACGTAGGCATATTTTTTGGACGCCATGTGTAGTGCATTCTTTGAATAATGCATTGAAAGACATTGCAATAATTGAATGGATCAGGCTGTTCATTGAGAATGGCCGCAAAATTCAAATGTTCACATGGAACCACCACCATTCACAAGCAATTTACTGTAGGCATGCAGAAATGGAGCTTCTTAAACCCGTTGATACCAGATTTGCCTCTTATTACATTCTGCTTAGACGACTTGTGGAGATGAAGGGGGCTTTAGCGACCACAATTATTAGTGGCATGTGGGATCAATAGAGGCAATCTACCTCAGATGCAGCTGTGGAGATAAAGAAGTTGATTTTGGATGATTGGTTTTGGGATGATGTCAAATTCGTTGTGGATTTGTAGAGCCAATTTGTGATATGCTTCGTTAATGCAGACACAGATGCTCCATGTTTAGGTGAGATTTATGAGAACATGGACTCTATGTGTGAGAGGATCCAATCCATCACAGGTAGGAGAGATCCTACTTTATGGCAACAGTTGCACTCATTTATACATGGGCAGTAGAATAAATTGAACACACCACTTCATATGGCAGCTTATGCAGTAAATCCAAAATGGTATATGATCCCACATCAAGAAGGAGGCCTCCTTCCCAAGATAGAGAGGTGGTGAAGGGGTTTATGACCGCTGTAAAAAATATTTATGGTTCTTCAGAAGAGGCCTCTGAAATTCGATCTCAATTTTCTCAGTTTGCACGTGGGCAGGGTGTCTTTGGTTCACATGATTCAAAGACAGACAGGCAGAAGATGAAGGATTTGGTTGATTGGTGGTGGCTTCATGGTGTGGATGCTCTTGAGTTATAGCAATTTGCAATACGGTTACTTGGGCCGGTAGTTCCTCATCTTGCTTTTGTATTCTAAATTTATAACTTTTAAATTTTACAAATTTGCATACTTGAGACTTCCACTAACAATTTTGATTCTTGAATTTTCCATATGGTTACTTGCACAGGTAGCTAGTTCCCCATTTTGTGAGAGGAATTGGAGCACTTCTAGTTTCATACATTCAGTGAAGAGAAATAGTTTGGGGTCAAAGAAAGCAAAGAATCTAGTGTACATTCATAGCACACTTCGTCTCATATCTCGAAAAGACCCAGGATACAAGGAGGGCTTGTTGCCCACCTATTTCGACTAGGTGGCAACTCCATGTACATGAAGATGTACATAATTGTACAATTTGTACCTTGGAAAAATCTGAGAATTTTTTCACTTCTGCAGGGCAATTGCCCCTTTGTAAAACATAATGTCCGCTCCCCTGCGTGGGAAAATTAATGTAATTTTATGTACTAGTGTGGGTCATATGGTATGGATGCCACACCATGGAACTGGTTGTTAGGGAAGTCCCCTCATCGAGTGTTTTTTCCCTTTCCAATTGATCTTGTTGAATAAACGAGTTTAATCGGTTTGGTTTTTCACTCAAGATCCTTCAAAGTGGTGACGGGTGTTCTACCAGTCAAGTCCATGAGGTGGCTAAGGCTTCAAAAAATTATTCATGACCATGCTAGACATTTGTCTAGAGTCTTGCGAAGTTTCGTTATGTTATTATATTTTTATTAATTTTTTCCAGTTAATTAACTTCACCCCTTGGTGATTAATTAACTGAGTTTTGATGTAATAATGTAATTGCTCAAGCATGGCATTTTGTAATAGGGGCTATGAATGTAAAGTAAAATTGCTATGAAACCCCCTAAGCCACTGCTTCGAGTCCCATGTCATTCTGACAGGGGGTTGAGGAGATAGACCATTTTTGTCTAAGCAAGGTCTATTTTTCCTAGGGAATTAATTAATTTCCTTAAGTTAAAAAATTCACATTATTTGATTTTGAAGGAAAAAATCAAATAATGCCATGGTAATTTTGTTTGGGGGTTGTTAAGCCTAGGAAAAATTTATTCTAAATTTTTCCACCCTCCCATGGCCAAGATATAATTTTTTCAAGTTATTTCTAATTTTTCCTAAGTCAATATTGGGAAAATTAAAAAATTAAATTGAAAATTTTAAATCTAAGGTGAAATAAATTATCTAGCCTAAGTCTAAAGGTTAAATAATCATATTTGAGAAAAGGCTATGGTCAAAGCCAAATTTAGAGCTGGCTAAAGGAAAACTCCACTAAAAGGGGCGTCCAAGTGTTAAAACCCTCACCAAAATAGAGGAGGCATCCATTTAAAAGGAGGGCGTCCACCAAATAAAGGCTCTACACCAAATTTGGAGGGGCGCTAACATAATTTAGTGGGGCGCTAAAGATAGAGGAAAACGTCTCTAGAAGGAAGGCGCCATTTTAAGGGAGAAAACCCCCATATTTAGAGGGCGCTAGCTAAAATGGAGGGCACCAATGTTAATAGAAGGGCGCTAGCTCATTTGGAGGGCGTCTAAATTTAGAGGTGGCGCCATTTTTAATGAAGTCAAAGCTAAATATAGAGGTGGGCGTCTAATTTGGAGAAGGGCCCACGTTTTTTAACCACAAAAAAGATCTAAGGGTGGACATTCAGTCAAGACCCTAGATCTAAGGGTGGAAATAAATGAGACATGGATCAAGCTCCTTAGCCATTGATTAAAAAATAATCTAAGGGTGGAGAATGGTTGAGAGAAATAAAAGTCAAAAACCTAGATCTAGATCTAATCTTAGCCATTGATCTTCAAAGGGTTGGGGGTCTTCCTCAACTATAAAATGGGGGCCTCACTCCCTCATTTCGGATGCTCTCTCATGCTATTGTTATGCTGCCGGAATATCTACTCACTCTTCTCTCATTTTCTTCTTGCCATTGTAATGTTCTTGCCCTAGTTGGGCCATAATACAAGCAATCTTTGGAGGAAGCTTTGGTGTCTTGTCTATATTCTATTTTTCTTTGTAAGGTAACCTGCTTTGTATTTGTTTTAGTTGCATTTGTATTAGCTTAGATAGCTCTCCACAAAGTATTTTGTGGAGAGATTTGCAAGTAGAAGTTTTTCTGCTTTCATTTGTGAGTAGCTTGATAGGATCCTACAAAGTATTTTGTAGGATCTATTTTTGTGCTCACCTCTTGGCTTACATTGTGCAGCTATTATAGGTTTATTTGCAGGGATCCAGAGCAAAGGAGCCTTCTCCATTGGTTTTAAAAAAACTCAGATTTCATTTTCGCACTTTTGGAAAAAAGGGTTTTAAAACTCGGTTTTTATCACTGTAGTGATAAAAACCTTGGTTTTAAGGCCCTAACCCATAGTATATTAGTTTAGGCTTTAAGTTCTGCTATTTACATGTTGCTTTCACTTTAAAAAACAGTCATTTCCAGCCATTTATTTTTTGTTTTCATTTTCGCACTTTCTGTAAAAAGGGTTTTGAAACTCAGTTTTTATCACTGTATAGTGATAAAAACCTTGATTTCAAGGCCCCAACCCTTAGTATATTAGTAATAGGCTTTAAATCTGTTGTTTACATGTTATTTCAGCCCTCTAAACATTCATTTTCAGCCATTAAAATTTCTGTTTTCCATTTTTTAAAAGTTCATATTTTTCTGTAAAATTTCTGGGTTTTACACTAAATTTTTCTAACTTTCTGTTCAGTTTTTTTGCAGTAATTTCCAGCAAGTAAGTTGCTGATTTTTTGCAGGTTTTGTGTACAGAAAGAAGGGGTTATGCTGCCCTAAATTGCCCAGAAAAACCCAGCTAAAGTTTGGTCCAAAAGGGACCCAAAAAAAACCACTTCCTCTCTCACTTATTTTCTGATATTTGTAAACCCCAAGGAGAAGTTCTCTTGGGGTATTCTGCAAAATTAATAAGCACTTGTAATATATATGTAAATAGATTAGGAAGTAGAAACTAGTTTTATTTTCTGTTCACCCACCTCTCTTTGTGACAGACCACCATCTCTGTCACAAAGATTGAAGTGAGGTTAGTTTACTGTTTTATTTAGTTTACTGTTTTATTCATTCACCCACCTATCTCTGTTGCAGACCACCATCTCTGTAACAGAGATTGTTGTGAGGTTAGCTTTACTTTTACAGTTTTCTTTCAAGTTCAGTAATCTGTAAATTTTCTGTTAAAGGAAGTAACCATACAACCCATATATCCTGCGTATCCTCTATCCACTTGTCATCTCCCTTTAGGGACTTCAAGTTGGATATGAAAAGCAGGAGAAGTGGGGGCTTAGGTAATTAAAGAAACACTTTATTTTCCTGCTACAATCTTCACATTTTATTTTCAGTAAAGATCGAATACCAGCACCTCCCATAAGGGACATCGCTTGGTGATCTTGTTGATAACTTAAAATTTACATTTGCATCTTAATCACCCAAGGCTTAAAATTAACCCATAAAATTAACCAACAAAGCTTCTCTATTTCCTGCTCCTCTACTCAGTTATCACCCTCCGGGGTACTCCGAGATACGACCAGGGGAAAGGGAAGTCCTAGTTTAATAGGCATCCATTTAGTGATTTTCGAATTGATTAAAAACAGTGACTTGGAAGCTGTAAGGGGTAGTAGACTGAGGGGGTCTCTAGGCGCATCGACGTCCTCCTTGTGAGCACCGGGCCATTGGGGTTTGACCTGTGAGCTAGGGGTGGGCTTTGCTCCCACCTGTTGAGCGCAATAGCAATCCCTCTTCGGTTTGAGAAGAACTAGATCGGGGTAGTCACACCACCGGTTCTAAAACATAATCAAAGATTCCAACTCTAATAAAATTTATTAAAATTTATCAAGAGACATTGCAAAACGTCCTACAAACATTGGTCCATTTTTATCTTTGCCTTGTTGTTCAAGGTTTCACTACAAGCACTTTCACTTTTATTTTACTGCAAGCGCTCCAACACTTTACTTTCAATTTCATTTACTTTCAGTTCTGCAATTGTTCATGTAGTGAATGCTTAACATTTGTTTAAATTGCTTCAAGTAAATCAAACTTAAAGTCCTTTTTTCTTCATTTATTGTTGGTTAATAATTTCCATTTAGAGCATTTCTTCTGCTATCTTTGGTTCATAACTTGTAAATCTTTTTCATTCGTTAATATTGATAAATTTAGATCAACTGTATAGTGCTTAATATCTTGATTCATTATTTATTTGCTCATTCATTTTGTTGTACAACACCTAAGCTGTAGTTTAATTATAACTTAAAATCTCAAATTCATTTGTAAGTTTATAAAGTTGTAATCCACCTTTAGACTCCATTTGTAATAGGCACTGGTCTTATTTTATCTCAAGGTCTGCTTGTCATTAAAGGAAATCTGTGCATTTGCATGCTGCTTGTCATTCCTTAGATATTACAAAGGCTTAGCCTCATAATCTTAATAAAAAGATCCCTTTAATTAATTTGCAATTAATTAATAAATCTGGAACTTAGCTTTCCTGTAGGGACTACCCCCCTTGGCTCTGTTGGGATCTTGCCTAAACGGAGGAGTTGTGGACTGTGGTGACAGTGGTCCCCAGCTCTAACTTGCCCCCAAGGACACACACAGTGGGTTGGAGACTTTCCTGTCTTAAAGTGTGTATTAGGCGGCAACAGGGTCCTTTCAAGAGATGGGACCAGTACACAGATGATGCTACCTACATGGATGAGGAGATACAACCAGATGGCCTGGTTGAGCTACCTCTAGTTACTACTGTTGAGCAAGAGCCTCATCTTGAGAGTGATGCCTATCTAGAAAGCTTGCTGACAGAGTACCTTAGTGATGTTGATGACATTGATGCTGAGGATGTTGATGACATAGCTTGAGGAAGCCAAATCAACTATCTTGTTCATGTTTAAACTTTATTGTTTTGAACTTTCTTTTTCATGTTTAGAATTGCCATTAAGCAAATTTTGAGTGTAGTATGACAATGAAGTTTGAACTCATGGAGTCATGGACAAGACTCTAGAGTATTTTAATTTTTATATTATTGATTATATAACTTTCAGTCTTCCACTTGATTTTTACTATGAGGTTATGATTTATCAAGATTCAAATTTTTAATGTGAATATTCACATGAATCATTGAATTTAGAAATAATAAATATGCATGTATGGTGTGACCATGACATGTTTTATTTTATTATTATATATATATATATATATATATATATAGTACCTTTGACATACCCAAGTACCCTATTTCAAAAAGAGGCGTACCTGTACCCACGTTTCTTGGCAACTTAGACCAAAATCCAACTCTAAAATCACTAAAAACCTATTAAGACCAAGTTTGAACTGAAACCGACTCCAATTACCCATAGATCTAGCATTGGTGTTCTCTAGGCAATTCACCCTCCTTGGGTGGTTGGTCATTTTTCCAGAGCTGTCAGTTGGGTGTTGAATTGTCTCAAATCTTGAATCAAGTAACTAATCTCAAGTGTTTTCTGTTAATCAAACCCTAGTTTGTGTCCATTTTTCTTTTTATTGTCTAAACCCTAGGTGGCACGTTGTTCTTCCTTGATCTAATATATAAAGTTTAAACTTTTTCTATTGGGACAAATTTCATGGTTGAGCATTTTTCATTGCTTAAGCCTACTCAACTAAACCCCAATCCCATTGTCTTTCCATAGATCTAAGGTTTCCACCATTCAAGGCATCTTTACTCTATCTTGTCTCATTTCGGTTGTGTGTCTTGGTTTGGTCATTAGCCTTCATTGGCTAATTAGGGTCTTTCCCTTGATCTTGCCTATTCCTTGATCTAAAGTAACAAAAACCTATTTGGTGTGACAACTACTCCATATCAGTAGTAGACAAGGCATTTTGGAGTGTCACTTGGTTAGTTGCCCACCTCTACCGTCTTGGATACGATACCTTTCGTGGCAGCTACAATTTGAGTGATAACAATAAACACAAATGGTCCATGTTTAGGTGAGATTTATGAGAACATAGACTCTATGTGTGAGAGGATCGAATCCATCACAAGCAAGAGAGATCCTACTTTATGGCCACAATTGTAATCATTTATACATGGGCGGTGGAGTAAATTGAACAACCCACTTCCTATGGCAGCCTATGCAATTAATCCCAAATGGTATGATCCCACAACACAAAAGAGAACTACTTCCCAAGATAGAGAGGTGTTTAAAGGGTTTATGACTGCAGTTTAAAAAATATATGGTTCTACAGAGGAAACAACTGAGATATGATCTCAATTTTCCCAATTTTCACGTGGGCGAGGTGTCTTTGGTTCACATGTTGCTTTGGCTGATAGGCGCAAGAAGAAGGATCTGATTGATAGGTGGTGGCTTCATGGTGTTGATGCTCCTAAGTTGTAGCAATTTGCCATACGATTACTTGGGCAAGTAGCTACTTCCTCATCATGTTTCTGTATTAATTCTTAAAATTTAATTAATTTATTTTAGTAATTTACATTGCAATGTACATAGTACATAACATTGCCTTCCCCTAACAATTTTACCACATGTAGCTAGCTCCTCATCTTGAGAGAGGAATTACAACACTTACAGTTTCATCCATTCAAAGAAGAGAAACAGGTTGGGGTCGAAGAAGGTAGAGAACCTAGTCTACATTCATAGGACACTTTGTCTCATCTCTCAAAAAAACCCAGGGTACAAAGAAGGTCCTTTCAAGAGATGGGACCAATCCACGGATGATGTCGTATGTGTGGACGAGGAAACAAAACTAGATGGCCTCGTCGAGATACCTCCAGTTGCTATGGATGAGGACCCTCCACTTGAGAGTGATTCTTACATGGAAAGCTTGTTGACCGAGAACTTCAATGATGCTAATGATTATCACAGTCATGTTGCAGATGTTGTTGACCTAGCAAAGATGGCTTAAGGAAGCCAAATCAGCTATGATGTTTAGTATTTTAGTATTTTATTATTTTGTATTTCATGTTTGAAAATGTGGCAAATGCCATTTGTCAAACTTTGGATGTAGTATGACAATGGACATATCTCATGATGATGATTCGTATCAATATCAGTAAGCAATTTAAATTTCAAGCAATGTGCAATGCCAATGTGTGTTATTTGTTGAAAAGTTAGCATATAACATAAACCTGAAAAGTTTATATGTATATAGTACCCTGACATACCCAAGTACCCTATTTCAAAGAGTGGTGTCCTCGTACCCAAGTACCCTAGCAACTTTGATAAAAACACGCAAAATTTCTGCCCTTCAAATCAGACTTTCATTTAAATAATTTCCAAGCTAACAAGGGCTCCCTTACTGGGAAAATGCACTACAACAAACCTGGCCAATTCTGCCCCACAGATAAAAACCTCCAACTACAAAACTGCACCAGAAAGCTCTTGTTGACTGCTGCTGCCCTGTACGGCCTGTACAATTGGCTACATGTTGGTGTATAGTCATCATACAGTTCTGTTGTACTGATTGCTGTGCGGTTGTACAACCCAATCCATATGGTTTTGCTCGCTGGTACGGCCTGCATAACTCCTTGTATTGCCTTACCCCGACAAGAACAGTCCTGCCCAGCTATATGGCCTGCCCCTGCAAAAGATCTCTGTCTGTCGTCTTTCTCTCTGCCAAATCTGGAAATGGAAAGCCCTCTCTCGAAAAAATCACCAACTCGATGCTTGAATTTCTCTTGTGCCTTCTTCTCTCTCCTTAGTTTCTTTTTATCCTTTCGAGATGAAACAAAACCCTAACTTCAATGGTTGAGATTAGATCTCACTCACTTGAGATCAAGGGCTAAGATTCAATTAATTAACTTAAGTCACTAGAACCAAAAACTTAGGCACTTTATTGAATTAACCCTTAATTAATCTAAAAGGACATTCACTTTAATAATTGACTTTAATAAAGTGAATTCCAAAGTTCTGGAAGGTATTAATGATGATCTCCATAGGATAGACACAAACCCATGTGGAGATGCTTGTCTGAGCTACAAGCATCAACATGGTCCTTATTGATTCCATTACCATTCCTGCCAACACTTCTTTCTTGCTTTCAACCTTTCAAAGCTTGAAGAAAAATCAATTATTGTTACTTTATCTTGCAAGCTAGAGTCTACATTTTTATAGAAAATCCTAAGTAGATTCAATTGCATGCTAAGATCTACTTGTCTCCTTTCTGAAAATCATTAGGTAGATCATTGATAAAGCAATCCACCTGATGCATATAGTTTGCTTCATCTTATATGCCTACATCTGCTTACTATAAGTTATAAATCTGCCTTATCTATCGTTTTATAAGCTTGCAGGTGGCAGATTTGAAGGGGCATCCAAGGTCAAGTGAAGTAAAATTCTTTATTTTCTATCTTATAAGCCTTAAATCAACTCCAAGAGATCATCTTCTTCGCTATTTTAATCAGTCTAACTTTCCCTTACAAAGTGCCTTTCTTGCAGGCTTAGGTGGCAGCCTGCTGGCAGCCCCTTGGTAATCTGTTTGCTGTTGTTTTATGTCTCTTTGAGCAGGTTTCTAAAAATCCTAGAGGTAGCCCCAAAGGAGAAGTCTTGCACCTGGAAGATTTTCAATCAAATTTCTTGTCTTCCAAGGAATTTTTTCTCTTTTCTTTCCCTTGTTTCTTCTGATCTGTAAGCTTGCCTGATGTTCCATCTTCATTGGACCAGCAACCATTTTCTAAGAGTTCTCAGAAATATTGTAAGAGCTCGGGAATAATGGTTCTAACCACTAGTCCGCTCACATCCTACCTGCCCCTGTATAGCTGTGGTGTGTTCTTGGCATGTGTTTGAATTCGCTTTCTGTTGCTTTACTTAGCTTGCATTAGTTGGATTAATATTGATCAACAGTCCATCCCTTAACTGGACATCAACAAAGCAATCTTACTAACCTGCAATTTCTAACTACTAATTAAAATCTAGTCTAGGTCTCCAACTTTTTACTGAAGATTAATCTCTAATTGCTTTTACTTTTGTAGATTAAATTTACTAACTACAATTTTTATGTCTTCAACAACTTTCAAATTTTTAGATTAGTTACTAATTCCCCTAACTCCAACTGATCAGATTTTATTTTTATAGATCAGGAACTAGCTGCAATTTAGATAGTTTCTAACATCTCTAACTACATTCAACCTTAATTAGCTAAAAGGAATCTCAAGCATAGATCTGATTTGGTATATATCACTTTAGTTTCAAGTATTACATGCAAATGGTTCTCATGTTTAAAAGATTTATACAATCAATTACCTTCATGTTCATTAATTATCTTGTAGCATAGATCTGCTTCCATTTCAGGCACTAGCCTTTATTTGAATATCATACTTGCAGTAGTTTCAAACATTCATTTATTTGCATGCTTATCAGTTGTAGATATAAATACTTGTATCATTGTTATATATTAGATTAGATCTACACTCTACTTTCCAAGAACATGTGTTATATTATTTTGTACTTGTAGTGTTTAGAATTAATTCCTATAATCTTTATTTGTATTTCTTAAGGTCTACTTCCCATGGCTTTGTTTAGAAGTTGGCCTAACGGAAGGGTTGAGTGTTATGGTGACAGTTGCACCCAACTTGAATTTGCCCCCAAGGCCATACCCAGTGAGTTGAAGGTTTTTCTCAGCCAGGTGTGGATAAGGGGGTTACAAATTACAATAAGAACAATAAAATATGGATGTTTGGAAAAAAAAACTATTAACTTTACTCATTTGTATAAAACCTATTACTCATAGCCCCTTTGATTGAAAGGCCGCCTTGTGCTCCCATCTGTTATATAGTCAAACTATACATTTTGAATCTTCGACTTGTACTGACCTTTTATTTATTTATTGACAAAATACGTCTTATATTTACAAGAAAATATTTACATCATGAATAAATAAAAAGCAGAAGGGTATATTACATACAATGGTATTTACATCCTCTTAATGCAAGAAGCACATCAATAAAATCTAAATAGGTACCAGAGTCTAACAACTGGCATCCTTGATTAACAAAATCCCTTTTGCCAGCAGCTGCATATGTATCTCTTCTCTCCACAAAATACAAAATGCAGTGAAGCAGTGAAGCTTCTGGAGAACAAATAGAGCGAAAATTCTCAAATAGTGCCAAATGCCACTAAGAGAAGAACAGACCACAAATCCAGGGTCACCCAACAACACTGCATGCTAACGAAGATGCCGCTAAAGAATACTGGACATATCAGTCTGAACATGCTCCCAAAATAAATGCTTCATTGTTACCAACCTGAGACAAAAAGGGCAAAGCCCATCTAAGAAGCCACATTTAGCCAAGTGGGTCTTGGAAGGAAAACCCTAATAAATCACTAACCAGGTGAATACTCCAAGCTTGTAAGACCCTCATTGACCACACACTATGCAATCTTCAGATCCAATGACACTCAGCATCAAAAGACACAGACTGCACATTCAGCATTGGACCAAGTTGATGACGTTGATGCAGAATGGAATACAATTTATGAGAATCATAACTACCCAAGGGGTGCCTAAAACTCCGTTCCCAATCCTGCCGAAAGGGCCTCGGCATATTTATATTCATTTTGAAAAGATCTTCCCATGGTCCTTGCCTTGGCAGGGTCTTTTGAGGCATTGGTTGCTCTTGGCACAACATGCTGGCAAAATCAATTGGCTTTGTGATATCATATCAACTCCTCATAGCTTTCAGATTAGATGGATCTTTCATTTTCAAAATTATTCGGTCAGCATGGAGAAAGATAGCTAGTTTGACAAGGTGGTAAATGTCAGGCCATTGTGCTGGGTGGGAGTTGGCTCGAAGGTCAATTTGGAGTTGGAGGGTGCAGGATGTTTCTGTTTCCAATCTCCCTCATTTTCAGGCACAACGGTTGAGTAAGAATAATTCTTTTATGGAGGGATTTGTGCAATGTAGTTCTATTGGAAGGACTGGCATGCCTTAATCATACTAGCCTTTTAATTAACATTGCCATGGAAACAATCACTTTTCAAGCAATGCAAGCTACAAAGACATTCAATGGAAGATATTATCTACATGGGATCAGAACCCCTTGTGCTCAAACAGAATCTTTTAGGAGACAGCAGCAACTAGAACTAGAGGGCCATTTACCATAACTTCCATGTAAAAAAATGTGAAATTGCATGGTTCTAAATATGTTTTAGTTCTATCCTCCCAGCCTGTAGCCCACAGTTTAGATAATTAATGACTTTGTCATTTAGATTAAATGGTAAGAATTAAGATACCAAGTTTATATATCTACACTAAAATATATTGCAGTAGTCCAATTATCAATATAAAGCACTTTAAGATACATTCATTTTGTACTTCCAACAAAAGGATCAGTTTCCTGCATTTGACTAAATACTCAGAAAAATGTGAAACACCATTTTAATTTTCTCGCCCCGTACAACTTCCTGAACTAGCTTAAAAAAAAAACGATTTTCTTACCGTCTCACTTAAATCTACAAAACGTAAATAAGCTCGCTGAAGATTTGCATGTTGTAAGTTTGCACCCTTCAATTTTACTCCCTGTGAAATAATACAAAGAGCTTGAGATATTAGGAGCAAATAGCCTAATCTGTTGCTCTATACTTTTTAAAAATGAAAACTGTTCCTTTATCTCTGAAGGATAAAGAGCTGAAAAGGAATACAATAAATTTTATTTGTTGCTCTTTGAGATCCCACTTTCAAAATGCAGAGGTATCTGTGTTACCTCTCGTATCTAAAAATTACAGAATACAAAGGAAATGTTTCTACAGAATAAATCTAACAGCAATAAGATGAGAAAATTTCAGAGAATCGGGGATATTTCTTTCATCAATATTCATAATTATCAAGAGGAGCACTCTAGCAGTGCCAAAAGTATGACAGAGAACAACAAACAATTTGATAAAGATATATCACAGTTAATTTAACTAGCAGTAAGCAAAGCACTTGCAGGAATGGACATTTAAAACATATAGATTCTATACTGTTCAGAGGAACATAATAAAGGATGAATATTAAATTGTGCATATCTCTTGATGTACAAACTCAAATTGATATCTTCAGTCTTCCTATTTACAGTAAATAAGGATATCTCTTGATCTACAGACCTTGGATTCAGTGTGACCTGATTCATATGAAAGAACTTAGAAGGCACTTAAGTTGTTACAGTTTAAAATTTCAAATTACTAAGTGCAGAAAACAAGAAGTTCCAATCAGTATAAGTTCACTCTTTGAGAAATGGTTAAAAATAGCATAGTTTAATAACATACACAAAACTCCTATTTGGAAGATCCAAATTGCGTGCGAATGGATTCATTAGTGAGAAGACATTTCAGGTTGTTACATGTTGAATTTTCATAGGAAATACAGCATGTTCACAAAGATATGGCCAGCAGATGGTTGGTCTGAGGCTGGAGCCCCACATGAGGGTATAAAACAGTATGTCCACTTTCAATTGGTGTAGCTTTTGATTGGTATGTCCCAATCAAGTAATTCAAAAGGCAAATGGAAGTGCAAATAGTGGAATTAGCTAGCTGTTTTAGATACATTGGATTTAGAAGTTAGGAGGCTCTGAAAACCTTCATTTGTTGAGAAGTTTAGTTATTGTTCAGTATTTCGTGTTAGATGTAACAGTCATAATTAGAACTTAGGCATACAGAAGATGTATAATAAAGTCTTAGTCGGTACCCATTATAATAAAGTAATGCAATCATGAATTAATTAATGTAGTCATTAAAAGACTAGATTCTTATATGTATTCCTGTCTATGCTTATGTGTATGTAAACACTCATATAGTATCAGATTCTCAGAGGCAGGTTGAGGGAAAAGCCAAGGACATAGAGTGAGGGAGCTGAGACAATGATAATCAGAGAAGGTGCCAAGGGACTGCCAACTTGCACAAGGTGTACAGAAGAGTGAGGCAGGCTGACCTGTAATGTATTTTATATTTGTTTCCAAACTGAGGGCCAACCTGTTAGCACGCAAAATGTAGACTGTAAAAGACCAAATAAGACAATGAAATTTGCATTGGAATGCCTATAACTTTTAGGGGTTCTATCCTTTGTGCCACTGATAAAACTCATCTCGTTAGGGCTGGCCTAAAACCAACCTCGGGGGGGGGGGGGGGGGGGGGGGGGGGGTGGTTCCCTAAGACTTCTTATGCTGTCCGTAAACCTTCAGATCTGCATGCAAAGTGAAACAAAACAGCAAAAGAGAGGATTGTACTGTGTTGAAAGCGAGCAATGACTTATAAATGCCTAAGTGATGAAAATCTGAGTTTCAAACAAGTATATCAATGTGTATTTTAGTCTAAAGTCTGCAAATTTAATCAAATAATTGACATCTCAGCATGCAAACTACTCAGATCTATGACTTAAGTCTTAAGCTTTAAAAACAACGGGCAAAATGTCATTTCCAGACTGCTGCACCATTAAAAATCAGCGAGATAAAGTCTGTAACAGCACTCTTCAATTTATCTTTGGTACGCACATAAATGTGGCTGTTGTCAAATATATTGTAGCTGGGCTACCATGATGCAGCATGCAGCATATAGAGTGATTTCTTTATTTTTCATGAGCTAAACATATTGATGGGGATACACCATGGATCGTTTTTTGCAGCCTGAGCCATTGAGTCCCTTTGCTCAGATTCAGATACGGAGTATTGCCTTGTCCATTAAGATGATTTCAGTGGTGACCTGGTTCATTCGAGCAGAGTAGCAGATAGGGTACACATTTACATATGGGCATATCAAATAGAGACAGGTATATGGTGAGATCAGGTATATGGCTCCTTGGTTGGATTTTTCTCTCTGATGTATATTAACACCTAAACTTGTTATGTTATGATGATTTTTGGTGACCTATGCTTATATTACATATATATTGATGCTTAAACTTGTGTTGAGAATAATTAAAGAATCTGATGTTGAAGACTATTGCTTATGCCCTCCTTCACACAACTTTTAAACCTTAGTGCTATGTTGGTTCCATGAATCATTTGTCCCCATCCATCCAGTGCATCCATAATTGATTTCCTCCCATGAGCTAAAGGGAATTTCCCATCCAACTTGTGAGACCAATCATTGTTAAGCTTTGTGACGAAGTTGTCATAACCATTGATGGATGAAGCAGATAATCTATCAAACCACTTCCGCACATCTCCTTCCAGAGAGTGCAAAAGGCCTCTCATGAATACATCTTCATCAACGACTCCATATGCTTCCATATGATCCCAGACTTTGTCAATGTGGTCTTCGATGGAGGTAGTTAACACTCCATCAAACTTAGGAACCTTCTTGAACTACTTATCAGGCATATCATGGGGGGCTCCTTGGCTTAGGGAAAAGTCCAAAGGAGATGTCTTGGCCTTCCTTCCAAAAATCCTAGGGTTTTGTGGAGGAGGAGCATTCTGATTTCCACCAATGTTTGTTCCAGCCATCAGGCTAGATGAGGTTGAAGAAGATCCCAACAGATGACTTGAGAGCATAGTGGGGTTGGATAACTCTCTGTTTTTCCTTACGTAAATTATAGGGATTCCTTCCGGGTTTATTGTAACAAACTTAAATAATAACAACAAACAATATATATATATATATATATATATTAAATAACAATATTAATTATTAATATTAATATATATTGATATTAATAATTAATAATTAATAAATGGTTATTAGTAAACTATTAAAAAATGATGCATCCTTTCATGGATGGTATCCAAAGTGCCTTTCCAATTTATATATATATGGCACTCTGTAATCTTTCATCATCATTCATCTTTAATATTTATTTAATATTTCCAATAAGGAATTATTTTCCATTGGTTGATTATTCACTCGAGTAATTATTTACAATATCCGGATTCGGATATTGCATTGGTATCAAAGCCAACCCTTCCTACTGCTTCTGCGGATCTCCGGCTTGTGGCCAAAATGTTCAAGGTTTCCTTGAATTTGGTATTTGACCTCACAGTGGCTTTTAGCCATCCATATTCAAAGTTTCTCTGGTAAAAATTGGTTTTTGACCAAAAATTGGCCCTTGGCCATTTGAATTTCATTAAAGAAGTATTAATTTCACTCCAAATATGAAGCAAGAACGAGAGGGAAAAATGAAGAATAAAAAAAAAGAAAAAAAGAAAAAGAATTATGAAGAATAAAAATAAAAAAAAAGAATTATCAACAAAAGAAATAAAAGGGGAAAAGTTAAAAAACATACGTTAAAAAGAAAAGGAAAAAAACATGTTCAAGGTTTCCTTGAATTTAGGTCTTTGACCTCACAATGGCTTTTAGCCATCCATATTCAGAGTTTCTCTGGTAAAAATTGGTTTTTGACTGAAAATTGGCCTTTTGCCTTTGAATTTCATTGAAGAAGTATTAATTCCACTCCAAATATGAAGCAAGAACGAGAGGGGAAAATGAAGAATAAAAAAAAAAGAAAAAGAATTATCAACAAAGAAATAAAAGGGGAAAAGTTCAAAAACAAAGTGAAATAGCCTATGGTTTTACGAAATAGCCCATGGTTTTACTTACAATATTTAAATTATAAACTAGTTTTATAAAATATGCTTTGAGGACAAAGCATCATGAACCGGAAGGCAATGTAACAAACTTAAATAATAACAACAAACAATATATATATATATATATATATATATTAATTATTAATATTAACATATATTGATATTAATAATTAATAATTAATAAATGGTTATTAGTAAACTATTCTAAAGCGACACATCTTTTCATGGATGCTATCCAAAGTGCCTTTGCAATTTATATATATATGGCAGTCACTTTGTAATCTTTCATCATCATTCATCTTTAATATTTATTTAATATTTCCAATATGGAATTATTTTCCATTGGTTGATTATTCAATCGAGTAATAATTGAGAATATCCGGATATGGATATTCTGTAGCATCCATAGTTGGATATTCTCAATTAAGTAATTTCTAAAATAACCCACATATCCATAGATAATAAAATATGAATAAATTGATAGATAAAAAAATGATAGGATATTACAACATAGCTTGCCTTTAATATGGCTTGAGCATTTCTGAAATTAACAATTATTATTTTATTTAATTATTAACCTTATTTAATTATTATCCTATTTGTGTTCGTTACATTGCCACTCCCTTAGAAAGGCTTTGTCCTCAAAGCCTTATAATGTTTCTGCATCATTTTTTGTGGTGTCGCAGTTGACGAGACATGTCGATACGAACTACTACGAGTTGAGCACAACTTTCGATATGTGGACGAATCAATCCATCGCAAATTGATTTGTTGTGGACTGTTGGCATTCCATACTGATCTATCATTAGGAGATTTGATCACATGGGTACTGTTATCTTTCGACATTTCCCACTTTTTAGAATATCTGTTTTATGGTTGGGGTGTTGATATGGAATTTTCACAATGTCATTTTCTTTTACGAGTGTCATCTTTTGAGCATTGATCTGAGTAGAAAGTTGTATTTTCGTCTCTTAAGGTTTTAAGGTTTCGTCCTGTATCTTTTCCAACTTGTTTTCTAACTGCATGTTATCATTTTGAAACTTCTTAATCACTTCTACACTAAGTCACCTGACACGGGGACACGAAGGACACGAGGATTCGAGTGTCCGACATGGGCACGGTGACCCCCGAAATTAGGACACGTTTTATATATATATATATATATATTTTAAATATTATGTATATTAAAAATATAAACATATAGATTCAAATTTTTACAAATATTCAATAGAAATCAAAATCAATGCACATTTAACATTAGTAATTACACATTTAAATCCTTCAAATCTTCTTCACTTGCACACCAAACACACTTTAGAACCCTCTCCACACTTGCAAATGATAAAAAGAAAGTGAAAATTTTGATTTAAAGTAATTCTGGGCGTTTTTTTTAGTGGAAAACGTGTAGCGCTAGCTAAGAGATCAGTGCTTTGTGTGCATTGGGCAATGGAGTTAGCAGTAAACCAACGTTTCAGAAAACCCACCTAGGAGACACCTTGATCTGCGAACCAGAAAGTAGTTGGTCAAGAAAATCTAAGGTACAGGAAACCCAGCTCAATGGATGACTAGCGCTAGGGCTTGGGAGGACATACCTGCAATTCTAGGGTCACCAGGACGCTAATGGTTCAGCGTTGAGGAAGAAAAGAGGTAAGGGAGACCTGATCTACAAGCCCAAATCAGGAAATCAGCAGAAAAAACAGATCTAGAAAAGTCAAAATCTGATGATGGGGCTAGTAGGCTGAAAACTGATTTTTCAGATCTAGGGCAAACCGGGAGGAACTAGCACAGTGTTGGGGGAGTTCTGGAATGCTTGGGCCCTGATCTATTAGCCTATCTTGTCAAATTTCAGAAAAAATCACTTCCCAAAAAGTCCATTTTTCAGTGAGCGCGCTAGGGTAGTTTCAGTCAATTTTTCAGATCTAGGCCAAATAGTCAAGCAGTTGCACAGCGTTGGGGTTGATTTAGGTTGTGTGGGACCTGGTCTATCATTTTGTGAAGTCAGAATTCAGTAAAACTCAAAACCCTAGCAAGTCAATTTTTCAGTGGGGGGTTATGTAGTTTTCTGCTTAAAAATCAGATCTAGGTCAAACTGTGAGGAATTTGACCAGCGTTTCACTTGATTTGATGAAGGGGAGGCCCGATCTATGAAACCCAGAAATGGTTTGGCAAAAGATCGGACGGTTCCCTGATTTATTGATTTTTAGGTTTTTTAGTGTTTTAGGAGTTTTCAGAAAAAGTTGAATTTCAACAAGGTACAATGGAATAAGATCTGAAAAAGAAGAACTTACCTGGAAAAGCTTGTAGAAGTCTGTAACAATGACGATCTTTGCTATCCCGATCAATTCTGGAAGATCCCCGTGATTTCTATGGCATATGCAAGCTCCAAGCCACCAAAACGCTCCCTACCCTGCATGAACAAACGTCAACCATATCAGATTTGCACATACAAAATAAAGAAACTGAATGTTACAAGACAGTAAAATGAAGTAATCATAGACCACAATAAAACTAATGAAAACCCCCTGATCCAAGACGAAGAGAACCGAGCGAGTTGAGGTCCCTCTACAAAAACGCTCCAGCCAAAATGCCCTCCTGTAGACAAAACAATGATAGCCACAAAAAATATAGATCTCACGAGAATTTCCACAATGCTAGGAATCTGAAGACTAGCTAATCACCATTTGAGCACATCAGATGCAAAGCAGATCTAGAAAAATTTCCACAGAAAAAAGTCTTTCTATTATTCAGATCCAAGAGCCAAAGAACCCTTTACAAATGAGAAGCTTTCTCCTTTAAATAGAAATGAGAGAACCTCAATCATAACAAAATCCTAACCACTTTCAAAACGAGTGGTTAATATTAAAAGATGAAATGTTCTAATCAATGATAACCATACAACACATGATGAGCTCAACATACAACACATGATAACCATAATTTAACAAAGTGGACTAAACCACCCAAATAAAGGTGACTCACTCAACAAGAAATAAATGAAAGCACATGGTGGGTCAAAGGAGTGTTTGACTAACTCCCTTTGGGTGTCCCCATGGCACAATAAATAATATAACAATTTAATTCTTTGACTTTTGTGCCTCCTTGAGGAAATCGTGAACCTCCAAAAAGAGCTCCAGAAAATAATAAAAAATGCCCAAAAATAGGTGTGGGCCCAATCAGGAGCTGCAACTGCTGGAGAAGGTGTGAAGGTCATCACTCTCATCATCATGATTCATCCCATGTCATTTCCTTGCCTCAGTAGCCCAAATGGATTTCTTCAATAGCCATTTAATCATGTTTTAATCTGCCTTGAGAAACGTGATCCTGCCAAAACAGCTTCCTAGGGTGCATGCGTTGTCAAACTGAGCCCGCCAAGCTCTTTGGGATGGGGGTACAATGGTACAAACAAGTGGCTGCACACCCCTATGCTCCTACAATGCCCTAGGAGATCCAACTGAAACATCTCCCTGCTCAAAAATATCAATCTGTGAAGAAAAACTGCATCAGAAAGGCAGAGTGAGCCTGATCACATCTATGAGTGCCCGGAACTAGAAATAAACTGTCTCATTGGACTCAAAGAGTCCCAATCCATCTCAGGTGTATACTCATACCCCTCATAGGTCTCTATCTGATCATCAATCATATCCCATAAAACAATATAACTATCTGTGAATAATCAGACACCAATAATAACTCAGAATACATCCATCTGCTGCAAGTGTCAAAAGGTTAAGCCATGCTCTACAACTCATTCAAGTAACAATCTCAACAAGTAGCAGTCATTTCACTGGCGATACATCAACAAATATATATATATATATATATATATATATATAAGGCTTTATTTATTATTACTTAGACTCAGACTTTCAAGACTATACTCACTTCATAGCTGTAGTCAATTTGCTAGTGAAGGGTGAAGGGTGAAAATGACAAGGCTAAGGCAAAGGATGACTTCCTACTCAACACCATGACACTTTGGACAAGGAACGAGAAAATTCACTATAACCAATGCTGGACAAACAACACAAGGAATGGCAGTGCTTCACAGATGGGTGAGTTGTTTAGAGAGTGCTTATTCAACATAGGTAGTACATGAGCTTTCAGTTTTAGCCAACAACATCTCAAGTGGCTGGGGGGAATTCTGCATAGTGCCAAACATCGGGACAACCGACCAGAATGATCTAGGCATACTATCCAACTTACCAAGGCAAGTTCTATCACCAACTCAGAGCCGAGACACAATATAAACAAGGAGGCTTGTCCAACAAAGGTTCTAGCAGGAAAAAGGTCCTCCATGCCATAAGTTAAGAAGTCAGTCGAGTTGAAAATTAAACTGGAAGGTAATGGATGTGTGAAGACAATAAATGATGGAGCCAACACTAGCAAGCCAAAACAATGGTGGGAATGACTACCTCTATTCTCCCTAAGGAGGGTAAAACCAATGAGTATAAATCAAGAACTTCAAAGTCATAGTAAGGACATCAATACATAGTATAAGATACAACCAAGTCCATATAATTATGACCGCCAGATCATGATACCACAAGTCAATACATGTCACAAGGATCAGTATAAGAGCAATAATGACCATAACACAATATAAAATGCTGAGTCATATCCATGCAATATAATCCATCTGAAACACCATCTATCCAATGAGAAAGTACTGATATAACATTGGGCATCCACTACTGCTTTGAAACGACATAAATGGCTACATCGGTCCTCAAATCTGAGTGTCCTGAGACTCAGTCCTGACATGGGAGAGTTCAATAGTCCACAAATATAATCATGATCCATAAAAATGCTCATCTCAGCATCTCATACGTAAGAGATCTGGCTGAAAAATGTACTGTGTCTGAAAAATAGAATATGGTAGCCCGACTACTATATATGTGATAACACTAACTTCATCCGGACTTGCGCCAATTCAACATCTTTTTCCATCATGAGTTTGTTTAGATGCTTTATTTCTTCTTTTAATTCATTATCACATCCATATGGTGATTTGTTGTCATTTTTTGACTTTCTGATCTCGTCTTCTAAGTTTTGATTATGAATTTTTAAACATGATATTTCTTTATCCTGATCAGATAACATTTTCTTGTTATCACTTATGGTTTGTTCTAGCTATCGATTTTGGTTCCATAAGAGACAATTCTCATTATCTCTCCACTCTTTCAACCGTTTCTGAGTCTCAACGTCAGCTTGTATACTTTTATTGATCGCCTTATATTGCTCTAACTCGTCCACTGTTGTTTGTAGCTGTGACTTGATTTGCGAATATGTAGGTGCCATTGTTTGTGACTTTGTTTTTGCTTCACTTTTGTCTTCTTTTCTTTCTCTTTTTTTTTCCAATAATTCTGTAAAATGCGAGTAGATTGGGTGGTTGGGAGGAATAAGTGTTACCTTTCCCACCTAGGTTCAAATCTCACTTGCTTCTTTGAAGTTATTATTATGCACTTTTTATATTCAAACCCAAACCCACTTTAAGAAACCACATGTGGTTTCACTCTTACCTTCTACTTTTTTTAACTTTTATCTTTTCTTTTTCAAATTTTCTTTTCTTTTTTAAATTTTCTTTTCTTTTCTTCTCTTTTACCTCTTTTTTGGGGGGGGTTACTTTTACCTTTTTTTTTCATTTTTTTTTATTTTTTAAGGACAAAGTCCTATTTTTTTGGGAAACCCAAATCTACACAAGGTGTAAATAATGTTGTCCAAGGTCTGTATAGCTCTGATACCACTGTAGGATCCATAGTTGGATATTCTCAATTAAGTAACTTTTGAAATAACCCACATATCCGTAGATAATAAAATATGAATAAATTGATAGATAAAAAAATGATAGGATATTACAACATAGCTCACCTTTAATATGGCTTGAGCGTTTCATAATGAAGAGTTATGTCCCTTCACATTAATAGCTACTACTATAATAATTAACAATTATTATTTTATTTAATTATTAACCTTATTTAATTATTATCCTATTTGTGTTCGTTTTTTTTTTCAGAGGAAAAAATACCAGCCTTTGTTATTCATGAGAATCAAAAGACATCTTTTACAAAACAACATAGATACTGAATCAACACATCAGTTGTAACAATACAAACATACAGTAACAATGGATCAATCAAACTGCATCAAGCAAAACAGGAATAAAGTCTGATCATAGCAGACTTTTCTCATCATTCCTGAAATAAATCAGGTCAGAATGCTAAAATGATATCGAGAGTGATCATCAATCATAAAATCCTGAGCAAGACCTGCTAGCAGAGAAGACTCAAATCCACAACATGAGCATAAATATCAAAAAAGCTGATGTCAGATAAATAAGAGACCCTTCAGCTAGAAAAGAGAATAATAACCTTGTGTTCGTTACATTTATAGGACGTTCTAAGAACTTAAGATTAATACGTTGGGTACGGTCCTTAGTGGAGTCACAGGGTGGAGTCGCTAGGTGAACCACTCAAGTAATTCACCGAAAAGAGATACGCCGTAGGGAAAGGTGAGGTATGTCAAACCAAGGTAGGCCTCTACCTCCCCGGCAACGACGCCAAAATGTTATCACCAACCTTGTAGTTGCCTTTGTGAGGTGGATCCAGGATGGATGATAGAGGGACAAGAAACTAAAGAGGTGGAACCAAGACTGCCTAGACTCCCAAATGGATGGTTGTCACATCAATCAAGGCAGCTTTCACTTTATGTTATCTAAGCCCGAGACAACAAAGGGGAAGACCCAGATCTACTCCCAATAGGAGAGATCAGACCTAGACACTAGATCAGATCAATTAGACTTGAGGTACGTAAGGTGTAAGGTAATTGGAGACCTTAGATCTATGGAAGATGTCACTAAATGTGCCAGGTCTTTGGATAAGGGTTGATCCAAAGTGGAACACAGGTGAGCTATGGGGTAAATATCAGATCTAAGGTTGGGGTACTAGCAATTGGTGAAGATATCCGCTGCCTTGAGAAACGTGACCAATGCAGGGAGGGCAAGGACAGTGTTGGGGCTATCTAGTACTGATGGATAGAATCAATGATAGATGTGACAATATCAGAGATCCTGCGTCATCAGGGAAAGATCAATTTGCAAGGAAAAAGGCCAAAGAGGGGCTAGCGCTAGGGTTGGAGATCAGTGCTTGTTGGACCTAGGGTAATGGAGTCAGTATCTACCCAGCGTTGGAGTGAACCCACTTGGGAAATGCCCTATCTATGGATCCAAAATACTACTTGGTCGAAAAATTCAGTCTACAGGGGAAAGCAGCAGTAAGGTGGCTAGCACTAGGGTTTGGAGAGGCAGATCCTCAGATCTAGGACAATTTAGAGACCATCAGCTCAGCGTTGGAAGAAAATGGGATGGGGATGTCCTGATCTACAAACCCAAGTTGAAAAAATGCAGGAAAAATTAGATATGGAAAAAGTCAGAAAAATGATGAGAAATGCTAAGGTCCCGAACGACAGTTTCTCAGATCTAGGGCCACCTGTCAGCCTCTAGTTCAAAGTTGGAGATGATTTGGAGTGAGGAGGACCGATCTACAAACCCAAGTTGTTATTTTCCTGGAAAAATCAAATCTCAGAAAAAGTAAAAAATTTAGTGAGGAGTGCAAGGGTTTGAGAAAGCAATTTCTCAGATCTAGGGCAAACCAAGCAGAATTAGCTCAGTGTTAGGGGTGAATTGGTGAGAGGGAGGCCCGATCTACAAAACCCAACAGTGGTTTGTCCAGAGATTGAGCGGTTTATTTTTTTAGTATTTTTCGGTTTTTTATTATTTATGGAATTTTCAGTAAAATGAAGAAAAGCATGTGTCAGTGGGTTGAGATCCAAAAGAAAAGAACTAACCTGTAGATCTTACTTAGGAAACCTTGTAAATGACTTGATGATGATGATCCCTGCTATCCCGAGCAATTTGAGAAGCTTTGAGCAATTTCTATGTCCAACGTTTTGCCCCAAGGAGTCAATGCACCCTCTCTCCTGCACACCAAACGTCAACCATATTAGATTTGTTGCCGCATGAGAAAAAACTAAATGCTACAGAAAAATAGCAAGAGAAAATCATAGATCGCAATGACACTAATGAAAACCCCCTGATAAAAACGAAGACAATCCAAGCGAGTTGAGGTCCCCCTGCAAAAACGCACAAGCTGAAGTCGCGCTCCAGTAGACAAGACAAAGATTCCCAAAAATATATAGATCTTGCAACAATTTCCCGAATGCTAGGAAGCAAAAGACTTTCCAATCACCATCTAACAACACCAGATGCAAAGGAGATCCAAAAAATATCCATAAGAAAAGTTTTTCTATCATCAAGATCCAAGAGCCAAAGACCCCTTTACAAATGAGAAGCTCTCTCCTTTAAATAGAAATGAGAGAACCAAAATTCTAACCACTTTCAAAACGAGTGGCTAAGATTAAAAGATATAAATGTTCTAATCAATGGTTGAGATGAGCTCAACATACAATGCATGGATCAATATAACCATAAAGTACCAAAGTGGACTAGATCACCCATAAAGAGGGTACCCCACTACACAAGAAATAAATGAAGCACATGGTGAGTCCATGGAGTGTTAACCAACTCCCTCTGGGTGCCCCATGGCACAATAAAATAATATAATATTTTAATTTTTTGACTTTGTGCCTCGAGGAAATCGTGAGCCTCCCAAAAGCCCCACAAAATAATATAAAAATGCAAGAAAAATAGGTGTGGGCCCAATCAGGTGCTGCAACTGCTGGAGAAGGTGTGGAGGACATCACTTTCATCATCATGACTCATCACATGTCATTTCCTTGCCTCAGTAGCCCAAATCGATTTTTTCAATAGCCATTTAATCATTTTTTAATCTACCTCGGGAAATATGAACCTACCAAAACAGCCTCCTAGGGTGCTTGCGTTGTCCAATTGAGCCCACCAGGCTCCCTGGGATAGGGGTATTATGGTACAATCAAGTGGTTGCACCTCCTATGCCCCATACAACGCCCTAAGAGATTCCAATAAAACATCTCCTTGCTCAGACACATCATCCTGTGAAGCAAAACTGCATCAGAAAGGTAAAATGAGCCTGATCATCTCTGCAAGTGCCCAAAACTGAAAATAAGCTATCTCATTAGACTCAGTGAGTCCAAATCTATCTAGGTTGTATATTCATACCCTTTCCAGGTCTCTGCCTGATCATCAACAATATCCAATAGACAATATAATCACTTGTAAATGACCAGATACCAATAATATAACTTAGACTATCATCCATTTGCTGCAAGTGTTATAAGGCTAAGACATGCTTTACAAATCATTTAAGCAACAATCATAACAAGTAGCAGTCACCTCCCTGGCGGTACATCAACCAAATACATATATAGGGTTTTATTTATTATTACTCAGACCAAACTTTCAGTACTATACTCACTTCATAGTTGTAGTCAATTTGCTAATGAAGGGTGAAGGATGAAATTGACAAGGCTAAGGCAAATGATGACTACCAACTTAACATCATGACACTTTGGATATGGAAAGGGAATACTCACTATAACCACATGCCGAACAAACAACAACATAAGGAATGGCGGTGCCTCACAAATGGTTAAGTTGTTCAGAGAGTGCTTATTCAACTTAGGCATCATGTCTACATCAAGTTTGATCCAGTTTCATTAGGACCATCAATTTTATTTCCATGGCCTTTTTGGCCTATATGACCTTTTGGGACTTCACCAATGCTTAAAAGCACAACTAATCGCAGCTTTCATCCAGGACATATTCAAATTTATAAGCTCATCAATATTTGGATATAGCATATATTTAACCATTGCTTTTGGGACCTTTCCTTATACCCTTCAGGGGGTATTTTAGCATTTCATTACTCTTGCCCTTTGCTCACATATGTTAAGAAACACATTTTAGAATTTACATTTTCCATGGGCGTATATATAAATATTTCCAATACAAGTAGTACATGAGCTTTCAGTTTTAGCCAACAACATCTCAAGTGACCAGGGGGAGTTCTGCACAGTGCCAAACATCGGGACAACCGACCAGAATGATTTAAGCATACAATCCAACTCATCAAAGGCAAGTTCTGTCACCAACTCAGAGCCGAGACACAATATAAACAAGGAGGTTTGTCCAACAAAGGTTCTAGCGGGGAAAGGTCCTCCATACCAAAAGTAAAGTAGTAAGTCAGGTTAAAACAAAACTAAAAGGTAATGGATGGGTGGAGACAGTGAAAGATGAAGCCAACACTAGCAAGCCAAAGCAATAGTGGGAATGACTACCTTTATTCTCTCTAAGGAGGGTAAAACCAATGAGTATAGATCAAAAACTTCCAAGTCTAAGTAGGGACATCAATACATAATACAATACATATCCAAGTCCATATATTTATGACCTCCATATCATGGCACTAAATGCTAGTATATGTCACAAAAATTAGTATAAGAGCAATAATAACCATAACACAATATAATAAATGTTGAGTCATAACCATGCAAATAATCCATCTGAACCATCATTTGTCCAATGAGAAAACACTAACACCAATCTGGACATCACTAACTGCTCTGCTGTAACAAACTTAAATAACACACACACACACACACACACACACACACATATATATTAAATATCAATAGTAATTATTAATATTAATATATATTGATATTAATAATTGATAATTAATAAATGGTTATTAGTAATCTATTCTAAAATGACGCATCATTTCATGGATGTATCCAAAGTGCCTTTACAATTATATATATATATATATGGCACTCACTTTGTAATCTTTTATCATCATATAATCTTTAATATTTATTTAATATTTCCAATATGGAATTATTTTCCATTGGTTGATTATTCAATTGAGTAATTATTGAGAATATTTGGATACAGATATTACATTGGTATCAGAGCCATCCCTTCTTAGGGCTTTTGCTGATCTTCCGCTTTTGTCCAATATGATCAAGGTTTCCTTGAATTTAGGTCTTTGACCTCACAATGGCTTTTAACCATCCATATTCAGAGTTTCTCTGGTAAAAATTGGTTTTTGACCAAAAATTGGCCTTTTGGCCATTTGAATTTCATTGAAGAAGTATTAATTCCACTCCAAATATGAAGCAAGAATGAGAGGAAAAAATGAAGAATAAAAGAAAAATTTATCAACAAAGAAATAAAAGGGGAAAAGTTAAAAAACAAAGTGAAATAGCCCATGGTTTTACTTACAATATTTAAATTATAAACGAGCTTTATAAAATATGCTTCGAGGACAAAGCATCATGAACAGGAAGGCAATGTAACAAACTTAAATAATAACAACAAACAATATATATATATATATATATATATATATATTAAATATCAATATTAATTATTAATATTAATATATATTGATATTAATAATTAATAATTAATAAATGGCTATTAGTAAACTATTCTAAAATGATGCATCCTTTTATGGATGTATCCAAAGTGCCTTTACGATTAAATATATATATGGCACTCACTTTGTAATCTTTTATCATCATATAATGTTTAATATTTATTTAATATTTCCAATATGGAATTATTTTCCATTGGTTGATTATTCAATTGAGTAATCATTGAGAATATCTAGATACGGATATTACATCTGCATATGACTAAATGGCTACATCAGTCCTCGAATCTGAGTGTCCTGAGACTCGGTCCTGACATGGGAGAGCCTAATAGTCCACTAACAAAATAATGATCCGTCAAAACTGCTCATCTCAGTATCTCATATGTAAGAGATCTGGCTGAAAAATGTACTGTATTTGAATAATAGAATATGGTAGCCTGGTTACTATATATGTGTTAACATCTGGCTCCAGCTAGGACAAGTGCTCTGCTGAAAAGAGCGCTTGAGAACCTTAGAATCTTTGGTCCTTGTACTCTGCTTCTCGTATCCTCGATCAATCCTCCAGCTCTGCAACCGCTACCAAAATGTCACCAACTACCTGCAGCATGTCCAAAGCTATACCAAACTCACAGACCGGTCGTCAGAACAATATGTGGATAAAAATAAAGTATTGAAAATAAGCATGCATAAAACTGAAAAGCAAAAAATAAATCTAATCTATAACCATAACTTTCAAGAAAAATTTGATTTTTTATTGTGCAGGATAACATAAATCAAAACTATACTAAGAGCTTCAAAAGTGAGCTTCAGGCAAAAATGCGAGATTCTACACTACTGCCGGGAAAGGCTGATTCATGTCTTATCTACTCTACCCTACTAAGCAGGAAAGGACTGAAGGCTAAGTGAGGTCGAGAATGTATCCCCTCAAACCCCTCTGGTTAACAGGAAGTAAAATCTATCGTCCAGTACTAGTAACAAGAAAGCATATGTCACCCACGCAACGATCAACGAAAAAGGGTCCAACCCAAATGTCATCAACTTGCCCTGATCGAAAATGCAGTAAGTGGTTCTGGATAAGGATTTGACTTCCGGTGGGAAATCTATTCCTATTTACTGATTCGGGTACCACTTCAATGTTACGTATAGGCATGGGATGGATATCAACAAGACTTCTCAGTTGCAAGGTGATAATCCTTGAGCTCCTTCTGGAAGGAACTGCATCAAATCTAGGTGGACCACCATCAATGGGAATGGCTACACTACCAACTAAAATCTCTCTAATCTCTCTTCTTGTCTGTTGGACAGGTGCATTAGGCCCTTCTTCATGAGGAGACATTATATGTTTAACAGTTTTTCCTACAGTCCAAAAGATTCTATTTTCTTCCAAAGGGCAAGGTATGTGGGACACAGCAATATTATGGCTAGGACCTTCTCCTGGAGGAACGTGAAGATGCATACCTTCTAGCTCGGTTGGTTCTACTCCAGACTGTGATGCAGAAGAACTAGGAATGTGAGACAAATCATGATTGTGAAGACTGGACGACTCAGGTGGAAGGAGAAAATTAGGGATGAGAGGATAGGCTGATAAGGCATTACTTGGTGTGGCTGAAGGAGTCTGAAATATAGCAAGATTGTTAAGATTAAAATCTCCTTTAGGTGCATCGTTTATCAAGGCATCCTCTTGCCAACTCAGAGAGTTATCATGGACTTGAATTAGGTTACCATATTTTAAAGATAAATGAGATAATGACCTAGCAACATCAGAAACACAGGTGCTACTAACTTCATCATCAGCGTCTACTACACTAGCTAACTCAAGATGGTTTGCCCATGGGTAAATAGGTTCAAGTCCTTGGCTTTCTCTTTCTCTATTATGGTCAATTAAAGCACACCATTCATTTACTCTACGAGGGATTCTTTCCGTATGCCTAGCATCATCAATTTCACCAACTTCAATTTTAGGATTTATTGCGTTGTTTTGCCCGTGACCTTGAAATTGGTTCTCATTTCTTCTTAATTCCTCTAATTCCTCTGAGCATTCACCTCCAAGCATTTCCAAGTTAATCATCCTGGCAAGTTCAGTTATTTGATTTTCTTCCGAAGATGAGTCAGAGTCTTCCATTGCCATAAACATGTTTTCAGGCTGCTGTATTCCCATACTTCAGTTTCACCTTCCACCATATTAACCTTAGCATTATTCAACAATTCTTCCCCATATGTGTTTTTAATTCCTTCCTCAAAAGTCTCCAAATGTTTTTCATAGCAAGGTTCCCTATTGATCCTAATCAAAGCGCCATCAGAGTTTGGGACACATAGGTATGATAAATCTATCATGAGGTATCCACCTAAACCAGCTGCCCATTTTCTAGATAAAAGCATTCCATATGCTGGGGGTAAATCAATAACAACTACATCCATTATAGTGGCGATGTCTGAGCATGCAAACAAATCAGCTCTAAGGTTTTTGATCAAGCCATAGGATGGTACTCGTCTTGAGTCTATGCCACAAACATTCCCATAAGGCCTAGTCACCTCCAATCCCATTTCCTTCATGACATGCAAAGGCATTACATTCATAGCTGCCCCAAAATCCAACATGCATATTCTGAATGTGTAATGTTGGGTAAAAGGGAGGGTGACCACCATTCTTTCTTTCATAGATAGTAGATTGGATGTTAACAGGTGGATCCTTTTCATCTTTGCTAGGTTGCATCCCACTAAGGCTCTGTATGTGACTGGATTCTAAGGCAATCTTAGGGGTCTTGTCTTAGACAATGCCATCAAAGAACTCCTCTACTTGGCTTCTTACAGAGGGAACATTCATCAGTTCAGTGATAGGGATATTACACATTATCTTGCTTAGCTCTTTCTCTATGTCAATGTTCAAATTCAAATCTCCTAAGGAAATATCTTCTTCTTCCTTCTTATCTTCATTAATTGCTTTGCGTTTGTCTAAGAAAGAAGGTTGGGGATCCACTCTTCGTTTACAGATTCTAACCTGTGGTTGCTCTTTCATTTCAGGGATATTTATTGCACAACATGAAGGGTCAAGCTCAACAAAATCCTCTTCTTGCTCCCAAGGTTCTTCTTCTTGCTCCCATGGCTCTTCCTCTATGAGAATTCTTCCAAACCCATCATCAAAAGATAAATCATTCATAAAATTGATGTTATTTGGTTGGTCATCAGGGTAGTTGGTGTTTGATGGTTCTTCATCATTCTCATAGGACCAATTAACATTCATCTTCTCAGGATTCTCTGGATACTCAGGTCATCTCCTATTAAGATCTCTCTCAGGACCTCTATTGTTGTTCCAGTAGGGTTTAGGGCCATAAGGATTTCTATGTCTCTCCGGATCGTGAAAACTAGCGACACTCTTGGTCAGGATAGTTAGTTGTTTCATCATCTCTTGCATGGTTTCTAACGTGTCCTTTGATTCTTTTGGTTCACTCACAGGTTCCTTAGGCTTTCGAAGCTTAGGGTCAGATCTAGAAGTGGATGGGGCATAATGATCAAAGAAGTTTTGCTTGCCCATAGATGCCGCATGCTGCTCAGCCATCTTTGCATTGAATTGGGCAGTCTTTAAGTCATTTGGATTCTTATCCTTTAAGTTGAAACCCAACCGGCCGTCAAAAGCATTCAGATAATGATTAACAATTGCTTGGAACTTAGGTCTAATTTCATCTGGGATATTTCCTACAGTCTTGTCAAATCTTAGGTTAAATTCATGGATTGTTTCATTCTCCCTCTTCTTTACGTCAAACAGTTGATGTAATATCCCAAATCCCGATATTTTCTAACTCTATGCAAATTTACTGAAACAGCCGGGCATGCAAATTGCCATGTAAAAATTCCCTATTTTATAGCTAAAATTAGGGTTAGGGTTTGTAGGATAGAATGTAACACTTACCACTGATAAGCTGGCTGGAATGCTCCTGAGAGAATATGCATGCATCAAGAGCTGAATCGGAGATGACCTAGTACCTTTTGCATCCGGTGATACCCCAACAGCACGAACCCAAAATCAGCTAAGGGTGACGTTTTCAGTGAAGGTGTCCGATGAAGCTGAGAATTTGCAGGATTGATAGTCTTCCCGTGCCGGAGAAAATGCCTGACACATGCGAAAGTTCTGAGGTCTCTAGGCAGGCTAGCGAATTTATCTGGAGGTTTAGCTGCTCACGCCCCCCTGATCCCGAAACTGCTGATAACTGCTCAGGATGAGCAAGAGCGAATCTGATAATCACCTGGTATTGGAGTATGATACCGATGATGAGAATGGTGCCTGAGTTTCGAAGGTAAACTGAGATTTGAAGACCCAGCAACTGATTTGGGCTTTTCAGCTGAAAACCCCTTACAGCTGCACACCTGCCCCTGCAAACAATCTTTGATGGATACTGGATATCTGTGAATAAATTGAAGAGCGGATGGTGAACCTGGATGGCTTACCCTGGATGAGACTAGGACAGATATCTCACTGTCGAAATCCCATTAGTTGAAGACGCCGTCTCCAACCCCAACTGTTGTGGCCGCACCACTGTGCTGCTACTCAAGAGCTCCAAAATCAATAATAATCAAAAGTAAAGTCTCCATTCACTTTATCTTCCTTTTATAACTTTCAATTACAAAAACCCTAACTTTTGACCTAATTAGGTCACTTTAATTTCTAATTTGCAGTTGACTTGCATGCATGCGCATGGAGACTTAAAAGGGTGCATGCATCATTAAATAATGCTTAGATGTCATGCATGTCGGTGGCCTTTGGCCCCGGTGGCCCTCTTTGACCTAATGGTGATATCATATTGATACCCTAGATTTTCTGTAGATGGCATCAGTCTTCAGTTGATTCCCTAACTATCAGTAACCGCTCGAACCCACAAGAATCACATAGGTTAGCGGTTTTGGTCCTCAATGCCTAATCAGATGAGGACATTACAGTCCTCCCCACTTGAGATTGCTTATCCTCAAGCAATTGCAAATTGGGATGGTGCAATACCTGTTCACTTTCCCATGTGGCATCCTCTGGGGTAGTTCTTTCCATTGAACCAAGTATTCCCTAATTACCCAGTTCCTGAGTTTCCTTTCTCTAGTCTGTATGATCCATTCAGGAATCAGTATCAGTAGTCCTTCATCATCTAAAGAAGGTAATTCCGTTGATGGAGCAATGTGTTTCCCAATGGTGTTTTCGGGTTGGACACATGGAATACATTGTGAATTTTACTTCATATGCCACCTCTCCTACCTTCCTGATTATTCTGTAGGGTCCATAGAAGCGAGGTTTTAACTTTTCCGCTCCTTTCTTCTTAAGTGAAGACTGTCTGTAAGGTTGGAGCCTTAAGTATACCAAATCTCCTACCTCAAAGCTTTGCTCAACCCTTTGTCTGTCTGCATACAACTTCTGCTGATTTTGGGCTGTCTGTAGGTTTTCCTTCAAGATTTCAAGAATATCCTGACTGTCCTGTATCCAATCCTTTGCCTTAGGAGCCCTATTGTCTTCGAATGCTAAATCTGCATAGTCCAAGGCCTCGTAGCCATATAATGCCTTAAAAGGTGTCATCCTAATAGACATGTGATAGGTAATATTGTAGCAGTACTCCCCTAAGTGTAGCCATTTAATCCAGGTTCGTTGCTGCCCTATTACATAGTTCCTCAGATATCCTTCAATCCACTTGTTGACAATTTCAGTTTGTCCATTGCTCTGGGGATGATAACTCATGCTGGTAGCCAATTCAGTCCCCACTAATCTGAATAGTTCCTGCCAAAAGGCACCTGTGAATCTACTATCCCGATCACTGACAATGGTCTTAGGTAACCCACGTAACTTGAAGACCTCCCTGAAGAATAACTCAGCTACTTGAGCTGCAAAGTAATCAGATGATATAGAAAAGAAATGTGCAAACTTGGTCAATCTATCAACTACGACATATAAACAATCTCGCCCTTGGACCTTGGGCAATCCTGTAATGAAGACCATGGAGACACTTTCCCACTTTTGTTTTGGAATTGGTAGTGGCTGAAGCAACCCTGCTAGATGGATGTTCACAATCTTGCTCTGCTGACATATGCTACATTCCCGTACGTGCTGCATAACTTCCCCTTTGAGACCCTTCCATGAGAACCTCTCTCGAATCTGTCTGTAGGTCTTCAAGAAACCCTGATGTCTTGATAATAGAGAGTCATGTGCTGCCTGTATGATCTTTTTCCTCAAAGTTGATTTTGGGACGAGGTATATCCTGTTTTTGTAATCGATGATGTCATCGACAATCCTGCACCTGTCATCTTGAATTTGTTCATCCAATAATTCGCACGCGAATTTATTTTTGGAGTATTCTACTAAGAGAAGTGCCCTCCAATCTGTGGATATACTCATGATAGATAGTGAGGCGGGTCGCCTGGATAATGCATCACTTACTACATTATTCTTACCTTTTACATACTCGATCTCGAAATCATAGGCGTGTACTTTGTTGACCCATTTCTGTTGGCACTCATTCAGTTCTTTCTGCTCCAAGAAATACTTGTGGCTGTTATGATCTATTTTGATTTTGAACTTACTACCCACCAGGTACTGTCTGAACTTCGTGAGAGCATGTAAGATGGCTAGCATTTCTTTGTCATATATGGAGTAGTGGCGCTCGTAGTTCTTCAGTTTACGGCTCTTAAATGCAATATGGTGATGATTTGCATCAATACTACTCCTAGCCCTTCCCTTGAGGCATCACATTCTACTACAAATGGTTGTGAGAAGTCCGGTAATGCTAAAACTGGACAAGGACTCATAATGACTTTCATCTCCTCGAAAGTTTTCTGTGCTAGTTCTGTCCAGGTGAATACTCCTTTCATTGTGAGATCTGTGAGGGGTGCTGCAAATTGGGAGAATCCCTTAACATACCTTCGGTAATCAATGCACAGACCTAAGAAGACTCTCAATTCTATGATTGTTTTTGGCGCGGGCCAATCTCTGATAGCTCGTATTTTCTCCATGTCAACCTGTACTTCGTTTTCACTTATTATGTGCCCTAGATACAACATTTCCTTCATGCCAAATTCACACTTGGACATTTCTGTGTAAAGCGAGTGTTCTTCTAGAATGCTCAGTACTTCGTCCAGGTGTTTTAGATGCTCCTCCCATGTTTTGCTGTAAATCAGGATGTCATCAAAGAATACTAGCAAAAACTTACGTAGCTGAACTCTGAAGGTATGGTTCATGCACAACTGAAAAGTGGCTGGAGCATTGGTAAGCCCAAAAGGTATGACCAAAAACTCATAATGACCATAGTGACAACGGAAAGCTGTTTTGGAGATGTCTTGGTACCTTACTCGGATCTGATGGTACCTCTAGCGAAGATCAATTTTGGAAAAGTATTTGGCACCCCGTAGTTCGTCCATGACTTCATCAATTCTAGGGATGGGATACCCTTTTTTAATGGTCTTTTTGTTGAGTGCTCGATTATCGATGCACATTCGCAGTGTACCATCCTTCTTTTTGACCAAGACCACTGAAGGTGCGAAGGGGCTAGAACTGGGCCTAATGTATCCAAGCTCCAGCAATTCTTTGATCATTTTCTCGATCTCATCCTTGTATCTTTTGGGATGCCGATAAGGAGTGGTGCTGACTGTTTGTGTCCCCTCCTCTAGCTCAATGATGTGTTCAAAGCCTCGGTCTAGCGGTCTACCTGATGGAAGGTCCCGAAATACCTTTTCATGCTTCTATAACAAGGCCTGAATGTCACTTGGGTGTTGTGTGCTAGTGTCTAGGGGTTTCCTAAAGGTGACAAAACATTCTGCAGCCCATTCTATATCATCCTGTCTAAGTACTGCCTCCATTCTCTGTGACAAGACTAGTTTTGGGGGATAAGTGTTCATGCCCCTCAAAACTACTTGTTTGCCGTCTGACCCATGCAATTCCATTTCCATTGCCCGGTAGTCTGTAGTGTATTTCCCTATTGAATAAAGCCACTGAACACCCAATACTACATGAGTATCTGATACATCTACTACATAAAATGAATCTGTCATCTGATAGTTACCTAATGTGACATTCAATTTTGGAATCCAGTAGTTGCATTCCATGCTAGAGTTCTCCGCTGCTGCTACAGTGAATCCTTCGAACTTCTTGGTCTAAATACCTCTCTTGGCTACCCAAGCAGAGTCAATGAAATTGTGGGTTACTCCCCATCAATCAATACTCCTACTCTGTGACCCTGTAGTACTCCTTTGACCCCGAGAGTATGGAATCTTGGTACTCCAGATAATCTAGCAATGACTCCCTCTGGTGTATCACCCTAGAGTGATTCTTCCTTAGCTGCCCGTAGTTCTTCTGTGGCTTCCTACTCATAGTCCTCCTCATCACTGTCCAAATACACTTCGATGTAGTGAGCCTTCGCCTTCCCCGCACACCTGTGTCCTGGCACCCATGGTTCTTGACAAGTGAAACATAGTTTCATCCGCCTGAAGTCTTTTCTAGTGTCCTCGTCTAACCATGTTTTCTTGGGCACATCCTGCTAGAAAGGTTTCTTGTCCTTGTCCCTAACAAGAAAGTTGGTTTTGAGAGGGAACCTGTTCTTTGAGACTGAATCCTGTAGATCTCTGGCTTTGCTAATGGCATCCTATAGAGTGGGGGGTTTGTAGGCTTTCACCCATCCTCGTAGTGGCTCTGTTAGGGCCTCAGTGAATAACATAGTCAACCTGCTCTCTGACGCATCTGTTACCATGACTGCTATCCTCTGGAATTCTGAGATGAAGGCTTCTGCACTACCTGTCTGTTTGAGTTGAGCCAACTCCCTGAAATGTATCTCTGGATCCTTCCTGTCAAACATCTCCATGAGCTTCTGAGTGAACTCGCCCTAGGAGTGTATGGTGTTGTGACCCAATGTCACCAATCCGTGGTACCACCACTCGTGAGCCTCTCCGTCCAGGTGGAGTGTAGCCAATTTAATGGCATCTGTCTCTGTCATGGGATTGAGTTGGAAATAGGTATCCAACTTTTGAAACCATATCCTGCCTGAACCTCTGCGAGTCCCATCAAAGTTTGGGATGGTCAACCTGCCCAAGGTCTTCTGCAACTCATAGTTGTGATTGAATCCCTTGTTGAAATTCTTGGGCCTGTCCCTACTCTTCATGTTGCAAAAATCCAAAAAAGACATCGCGGCATGAAAATCATCTCCCAAGTCCCTGTATTCCTGCAAATAAGCCCCAAAAGGTTCGCTAGGCTCTACCTGCATGACTGGAACTCCTACCGCATCTGCCAAGAAGTGAGGCATAGTAGGCCTGTTGGAAGGTCTGCTATATATGTGCGGTGCATTCTGTATATTAGTGTATGCAACCTTTTCACTACTGCTTGTAGATCCTCGATCTATCGGTGAGGGAGGTGTACTGTTGATACCTATTTCTGGTTTCGCCGATAATCTGTTGATTGCATTGAGTACATCTTTTTGCCCTTTGGCTAAGTCTTGCAATGCAGATACTAAGTTGTGAAACTCCATCCTGTCCTCATCTTCTTCCATTCCCTTTCCCCTGCTAGAGTGTATACCTGTTTGTTCCATGTCTGAGCTGATATCCTCTAGTTGGATATCCTCAAAGTCCCCTGTGTATCTACTCCTTTTCCTATAATTTACAAAAGGGTCTTTTTCTGTATTCATCTATTTCTCATTTCTTAAGCCCATAGTTGGCCAAGAAGATAGCTCTGATACCACTGTAATATCCCAAATCTCGATATTTTCTAATTCTATGCAAATTTACTGAAACAACCGAGCATGCAAATTGCCATGCAAAAATTCCCTATTTTATAGCTAAAATTAGGGTTAGGGTTTGTAGGATAGAATGTAACACTTACCACTGATACGCTGGTTGGAATGCTCCTGAGAGAATATGCATGCATCAAGAGCTGAATCGGAGATACCCCAGTAGCACGAACCCAAAATCAGCTAAGGGTGACGTTTTCAGTGAAGGAGGTGTCCAATGAAGCTGAGAATTTGCAGGATTGATAGTCTTCCCGTGCCGAAGAGAATGCTCGACACATGCGGAAGTTCTGAGGTCTCTAGGCAGGCTAGCGAATTTATCTGGAGGTTTAGCTGCTCACACCCCCCTGATCCCAAAACGGCTGATAACAGCTCAGGATGAGCAAGACCGAATCTGATAATCACCGGGTACTAGAGTATGATACCGATGATGAGAATGGTGCATGGGTTTCGAAGGTAAACTGAGATCTGAAGACACAGCGACTGATTTGGGCTTTTCAGCTGAAAACCCCTTACGGCTGCACACGTGCCCCTACAAACAATCTCTGATGGATACTGGATAACTATGAATAAATTGAAGAGCGGATGGTGAACCAGAATGGCTTACCCTAGATGAGACTAGGGCAGATATCTCACTGCCAAAACCCCGTTAGTTGAAGACGCCATCTCCAACCCCAACTGCTGTGGCCGCACACTGTGCTGCTACTTAAGAGCTCCAAAATCAATAATCATCAAAGTAAAGTCTCCATTCACTTTATCTTCCTTTTATAACTTTCAACTGCGGAAACCCTAACTTTTGACCTAATTAGGTCATTTTAATTTCTAATTTGTAGTTGACTTGCATGCATGCGCATGGAGACTTAAATGGGTGCATGCATCATTAAATAATGCTTAGATGTCATGCATGTTGGTGGGCTTTGGCCTCGGTGGCCCTCTTTGACCTAATGGTGATATCATATTGATGCCCTCGATTTTCTGTAGATGGCATCAATCTTCAGTTGATTCCCTAACTATCAATAACCGCTCAAACCCATAGGAATCACATAGGATAGCGGTTTTGGTCCTCCATGCCTAATCAGATGAGGACATTACAGTTGATGTAAGAGGAATTTCCCATCCAACTTGTGAGACCAATCACTGTTAAGCTTTGTGACGAAGTTGTCATAACCATTGATGGATGAAGCAGGTAATCTATCAAACCACTTCCGCACATCTTCTTCCAGAGAGTGAAGAAGGCCTCTCATGAATACATCTTCATCAACAACTCCATATGCTTCCATATGATCCCATACTTTGTCAATGTAGTCTTCGATGGAGGTAGCTGACATGCCATCAAACTTGGGAACCTTCTCGAAGTACTTGTCAAGCATATCATGGGTTTTGTGGGTTTCCTTGGCCTTCCTTCCAAAAATCCTCGGGTTTTGTGGAGGAGGAGCATTCTGATTTCCACTAGTGTTTGTTCCGGCCACCAAGCTAGATGAGCTTGAAGGAGATCCCAACGGATGACTTGAGAGCACAGTGGGGTTGGATAACTGTCTGTTTTTCCTTATGTAAATTATAGGGATTCCTTCTGGGATTATAGGACGTTCTAAGAACTTAAGATTAATACGTTGGGTACGATCCTAAGTGGAGTTGCAGGGTGGAGTCGCCAGGTAAACCACTCAAGTGATTCATCGAAAAGAGATATGTCGTAGGGAAAGGTGAGGTATGTCGAACCAAGGTAAGCCTCTACCTCCCCGACAACGATGCCAAAATGTTATCACCAACCTTGTAGTTGCCTATGTGAGGTGGATCCAGGATGGATGGCAGAGGGGCAAGCAACTAAGGAGGTGGAACCAAGACTGCCTAGACTCCCAAATGGATGGTTGTCACGCCAATCAAGCCAGCCTTCACTTTATGTTATCTAAGCCCGAGACAACAAAGGGGGACACCCGGATAAACTCTCGACAGGAGAGATCAGACCTAGACACCAGATCAGATCAATTAGACTTGAGGTACGTAAGGTGTAAGGTAATTGGAGACCTTAGATCTATGGAAGATGTCACTAAATGTGCCAGGTCTTTGGATAAGGGTTTTAGACAAATAAGGGTTGATCGAAAGTGGAACACAGGTGACCTATGCGGTAAATATCAAATCTAGGGTTGGGGTACTAGCAACCGATGAAGATATCCATTGCCTTGGGAAACGTGACCAATGCAGGGAGGGCAAGGACAGTGTTGGGGTTATCTAGTACTGATGGATAGACTCGATGATAGATGTGACAATATCAGAGATCCCGAGTCATCAGGAAAAGATCAGTTTGCAAGGAAAACAGCGAAAGAGGGGTTAGCGCTAGGGTTGGAGATCAGTGCCTGTTGGACCTAGGGTAACGGAATTAGTATCTACCCAGCGTTGGAGTGAACCCACCTAGGAAATGCCCTGATCTATGGAGCCAAAAAACCATTTGGTTGGAAAATTCAGTCTACAAGGGAAAACAACAGTAAGGTGGCTAGCGCCAGGGTTTCGAGAGGTAGATCCTCAGATCTAGGACACTTCAGAGACCATCAGCTCAACGTTGGAGGAAAAATGGGATGGGGATGTCCTAATCTACAAACCCAAGTTGAAAAAATGCCAAAAAAATCAGATTTGGAAAATGTTAGAAAAATGATGAGAAATGCTAAGGTCCCAAAAGAGAGTTTCTCAGATCTAGAGCCACCTGTCAGCCTCTAGCTCAGCGTTGAAGGTGATTTGGAGTGAGGAGGACCCGATCTACAAACCCAAGTTGTTACTTTCCCAAAAAAATCAGATCTCGAAAAAAGTCAAAAATTTAGTAAGTAGCACTAGGGTTTGAGAAGGCAGTTTCTCAGATCTAGGGCAAACCAGGCAGAATTAGCTCAGCATTAGGGGTGAATTGGTGAGAGGGAGGCCCGATCTACAAACCCCAGCAGTGGTTTGTCCAGAGATCGAGTGGTTTATTTTTTTAGTATTTTTCAATTTTTTGTTATTTATGGAATTTTCAGTAAAATGAAGAAAAGCGTGTGTCAATGGGTTGAGATCCGGAAGAAAAGAACTAACCTGTAGATCTTACCTGGAAAACCTTGTAGATGCCTTAATGATGATAATCCTTGCTATCCCGATTAATTTGAGAAGCTTTCAGCAATTTCTATGTCCAACGTTTTGCCCCAAGGAGTCAATGCACCCTCTCTCCTGCACAACAAACATCAACCATATCAGATTTGTTACCGCATGAGAAAAAGCAAAATGCTACAGAAAAATAGCAAGAGAAAATCATAGATCGCAATGACACTAATGAAAATCCCCTAATAAAAACGAAGGCAATCCAAGTGAGTGGAGGTCCCCCTGCAAACACGCCCAAGTTGAAGTCGCCCTCCTGTAGACAAGACAAAGATTCCCAAAAATATATAGATCTTGCAACAATTTCCTGAATGCTAGGAAGCAAAAGAATTTCCAATCACCATCTAAGAACACTAAACGCAATGGAGATCCAAAAAATATCGACAAGAAAAGTTCTTCTATTATCCAGATCCAAGCGCCAAAGACCCTTTTACAAATGAGAAGCTCTTTCCTTTAAAATAGAAATGAGAGAACCAAAATCCTAACCACTTTCAAAACGAGTGGATAAGATTAAAAGATATAAATGTTCTAATCAATGGTTGAGACAAGCTCAACATTCAATACATGGATCAACATAACCATAAAGTACCAAAGTGGACTAGATCACCCATAAAGAGGATACACCACTCAACAAGAAATAAATGAAGCACCTGATGGGTCCATCGAGTGTTAACTAACTCCCTCTTGGTGCCCCATGGCACAATAAAATAACATAATATTTTAATTTTTTGACTTTGTGCCTCCTTGAGGAAATAGTGAGCCTTCCAAAAGCCCCAGAAAATAATATAAAAATGTTCAAAAAATAGGTGTGGGCCCAATCAGGTGTTGCAACTGCTGGAGAAGGTCCGGAGTACATCACTCTCATCATCATGACTCATCCCATGTCATTTTCTTGCCTCAGTAGCCCAAATCAATTTCTTCAATAGCCATTTAATCATTTTTTAATCTGCCTCGAGAAATGTGGACCTGCCAAAAAAGCCTCCTAGGGTGCCTGCGTTGTCCAACTGAGCCCACCAAACTTTATGGGATGGGGGTACTATGGTACAATCAAGTGGTTGCACCCCCTATGCCTCATACAGCGCGCTAGGAGATCCCAATAAAACATCTCCCTGCTCAGACACATCATCCTGTGAAGCAAACCTGCATCAGAAAGGTAAAATGAGCTTGATCATCTCTGCAAGTGCCCAGAACTGAAAATAAGCTATCTCATTAGACTTAGAGAGTCCAAATCCATCTAGGGTGTATACTCATACCCTTTCCAGGCTTTGCCTGATCATCAACAATATCCAATAAACAATATAATCACCTGGAAATGACCAGATACCAATAATATAACTCAAACTATCATCCATCTGCTGCAAGTGTTATAAGGCTAAGACATACTCTACAAATCATTTAAGCAACAATCATAACAAGTTGCAGTCACCTCACTGGCAGTACATCAACCAAATACATATATATGGTTTTATTTATTATTACTTAGACCAGACTTTCAAGACTATACTCACTTCATAGTTGTAGTCAATTTGCTAGTGAAGGGTGAAGGCTAAAATTGACAAGGCTAAAGCAAAGGATGACTGCCAATTTAACATCATGACACTTTGGATATGGAAAGGGAATACTCACTATAACCACATGTCGGACAAACAACAACACAAGGAATGGCGGTGCCTCACAAATGGTTAAGTTGTTCAGAGAGTGCTTATTCAACCTAGGCATCATGTCTACGTCAAGTTTGATCCAGTTTCATTAGGACCATCAATTTTATTTCCATGGCTTTTTTGGCCTATATGACCTTTTGGGACTTCACCAATGCTTAAAAGCACAGCTAATCGCAGCTTTCATCCAAAACATATTCAAATTTATAAGGTCAACGATATTTGGATATAGCATATATTTAACCATTGCTTTTGAGACATTTACTTATACCCTTCAAGGGGTATTTTAGCATTTCATTGCTCTTGCCCTTTGCTCACAATATGGTAAGAAACACATTTTAGAATCTACATTTTCCATGGGCACATATAAATATTTCCAATACAAGTAGTACATGAGCTTTTAGTTTTAGCCAACAACATCTCAAGTGACTAGGGGGAGTTCTGCACAGTGCCAAACATCGGGACAACCGACCAGAATGATTTAGGCATACAATCCAACTCACCAAAGGCAAGTTCTGTCACCAACTCAGAGCTGAGACACAATATAAACAATAAGGTTCGTCCAACAAAGGTTCTAGCGGGGAAAGGTCCTCCATGCCACAAGTCAAGTAGTAAGTCGGTTTAAAACAAAACTGGAAGGTAATGGACGGGTGGAGACAGTGAAAGATGAAGCCAACACTAGCAAGCCAAAGCAATGGTGGGAATGACTACCGCTATTCTCCCTAAAGAGGGTAAAACCAATGAGTATAGATCAGGACATCAATACATAATACAAAATACATCCAAGTCCATATATTTATGACTGCCAGATCAAGATACTAAATGCTAGTATATGTCACAAAAATGAGTATAAGAGCAATAGTAACCATAACACAATATAATAAATGCTGAGTCATAACCATGCAAATAATCCATCTGAACCATTATCTGTCCAATGAGAAAACACTAACACCAATTTGGGCATCACTAACTGCTCTGCAAATGACTAAATGGCTACATCAATCCTCGAATCTGAGTGTCCTAATACTCAGTCCTGACATGGGAGAGCCTAATAGTCCACTAACAAAATAATGATGCGTCAAAACTGCTCATCTCAGCATCTCATATGTAAGAGATCTAGCCGAAAAATGTATTGTATTTGAATAATAGAATATGGTAGCCTGGCTACTATATATGTGATAACACTCTAGAAATGCCCAGGACCAATATTGCGGTCTCAGTTTTTAGAGTTTGGCCCCAGATTGCATGATCAATGATTATTATCACTTTAGTATTGGCCAAACCATACTTTTTATTTACAGATTGCAGTTATTATGGTTCTCCTAGGGAGCCACAGGGATCCAGGGAGCTAAGAAACCGGATTCGCTGTTACCCCCCTTCGTGTCCCGTGGGGAACGAATCGGACACGATTCGTGTCCGACACGAAGGGGATTCGACCTTCGGTCGA